>VYXF01000778.1:364257-418987 GCA_013397295.1 Polioptila caerulea | reverse complement strand
GTCAGAGCATTCTAAAAATCAGATTACTGAGCTAAATAGGAAAAAAAAAAACAAAAAAAACAAAAAACCCCAGAAACTGAATAAAATTAAAAACACTACGAAGACTCTAGAAGAAATTTCCAACACCAGAATCTAATAAGACATGCCAAGTTGAAGAAGTTCTTTGAACTGCTTGACTGAAAAGCAGTATTTCTATGGCATCTTTTCAGGACCATTTTACTTCATGGCATTAAAGATTTTTTCCTTTGTCTAATTTTATATAACTAATATTAATAAATTAATAGCCTATAGAAAGCACAGTAAAATGACACACAAAAAAAGAGATTGAAAAACAGGTTGAAAATGGCAACAAAATTAATGAGGATACAGCAACATAAAAGAGAGCCCTTGAAGTGATCAAGGAGAAAGTCAGTGACACAAACATGAAGACTCCCTAGAAACATACCTCATAATGTCTTTTTCCAGTCTTCTGCAAATGAGAAATTATCACATAGGGATTTCATGCACAGTTGTGAGAAGAATACTGTCAACTTTGCTAGGCTGATTTGCACCAAATTTGACTGCCAAATGATTTTGAAAAACTAGTCAGCTACTCACAGCTCAAGGTGATTATCCATAACGAGCTTCACTGCAGAAAAAATAACATCAAGTGCTCCAGACAGAGCAAGTCATGGAAATCACTGAAAATATCTGTAATACTGAAAGTCCGATAATTTTACATGGGAAAGCTGAATGGCTCTTAGAAACTCAATGCCAGGCTATGGATCTCTGTTAGAGCTCTGCTTAGTCCTGTATTACTATACACTGACTACACACAAAGTCATCACTGACAGCTTTCTAGGAAATTGTGTGCTTTTTAAATAGTTCAACTGGATTACTCTTGCTTACCATATACATTTTTATATGGTACAGATCTTAAGCTAGTACAAAATGTGAATTCCCAAGAGTATAGGTGAATATTTAAACGTGGGTATCTCACATTTTTTGTTCCTTCTTATTTCTATATTGATGGAAAGACAAGGCTTTGCTCCCCACCCTAAGACTATTCATATATCATGACCTATTTACATTAGTTACTGACTCCTGTTCAGATGGCAGCAATCCTAAATCCCACAAATAATACGAATCATAGAGATAATAGGTAATTGGGTCATGGACTTAGACAACAAGGCCACAAGCAGGACACAAGGCCAAGATGGGAACTGCATTTTCGACCTTAGAGCAGTCCAAATTATTGACAGAGCAGAACTCAACATATATCAACAGAAGTGTGTCACATCATTACAGAGTTAGGGCTTACATCCTTTCCACATTTTATAAACATTTCCTCTTCTCAGCTAAGAAGTGCAACAAGAAGACTGGAGACAGAAAGAAAAGACACCATAAAAATCCTTGCTCATTCAGAATGACTGAATGAGTCCCTGCCAGACTCAGATCAAACTTCTCCCAAAATGGTATCTTGAACCCCAGTCTACCAACTTATTAAAATTCTTTTTAGATTTTTCATCTTTTTTTTCTTATGATAGGAAATATTTAATGATGGATACCTAAGATAAGAAAATTCCATAATGACAAATATGCCAAAAAGTTATTAACCAACTTCTGTCCAGTATTTCTTTGCATCAAAGTTCACTGAATAAGACCCCTACATTCTACTTTCTTGAAAGAAAATAGTGAATTTTACAGCAATATAGTAAAAATCTAAATGTTTTCTTTTGAAATACTGCTGCTTTTCTATCTTGTGAGAGAGACAGAATGAATTCAGAGGTCTCAGTTGTTCGAGTAAGCTCGCTTGCCTCCTACAGCAGCTTATTTTCCTGAAGAGCATGTAATTTCTTTGAAGGATCTGCTAAATTGTAACAAACAGTGTTTGTGAAAAGTCACAATAAAACATGAGATTTTAAAATGCCATTAGATAGTACTGGGAACTTGTCAGATCCTACACAATTCATTCCCTCATCCAATGACGCATGATATTTGGCACACAGTGTACTTATGTTTTTTGTTTGTAAAAGAAAGATTATTTTTCCTCCTGTGTTTCTGACCTTTATTCTTATTATCAAATACTCTTTCCAATTGCACTGAATTACGCAAAACTGTCCCTTGTGAGAAACGACAGAAGGATTTTGCCCATCTCCTGGAACGAGATATTTGATAAAGTTTATGTAGTCAGTTTGTGTTTCCAAACTCTACTTAAATAAGAAAAAACTAGATTAAAAAAACAGTTCAAGACCAGGAAAAAAATTTGAGTTCTATATTTTGCATCTCAAGTTTACCTATGGTATCTAATCAGTAATTAAATATAGCCTAATACAGAGAACAGCTTCTCTAGACAAGGTCAGAGATTCCTTCTCAGTACCAGAACTCAGCACTTGTGGGTGAAAAAGGTGTTGATAAGTGACTGAAAAAAGGCAGGACACCTTGAACTTCATTGTACATTATGATTCTTGCTATTACTTTTCTGCAAGGTTTATCCAGATTGAAATATCATTGTTATTTTAAGATCACTAATTAGTTCCCTTATAAAAAAGTCACTCAATCCAGGAAGGCATTTCTCTCATTTTAATTACATAATGACTATTTTCAGTGATTGGCAAAAGTTCTTCCAAACGCTATATTCAATCTGTATTCAATCAGGGACAATCTGTGCTGCCTACATAGCATTACCTCATCTCACTAGCTTTTACAACAGCTACACACTATCTATTGAGATTTTAGGATGTAATTTCCAATGAATGACAGAAGCTGATAATAATCCCAGTCATGAAATTGAGAATGATATTCACTTGCTTTTTAGAATATTGAAAACAAATGCCACATAAATTACACAAATAATTGAATATTTTTGTTTAAGAAGCACTCAATGCCTGTACCCTGCTGGAAAGCAATAGCAGTGTACATTGTTATTTAGCTGCACCATCTACCCTTCCTGCAAGATCAACATTGTTCAAGAAAGATCAATAGAACCATTATAAAATGTGTTTGCTATAATTAAGGGGGCAGGAATCTCACATTTATGCTGCAGGATGCATTAAAATACTAACAGACATCAGGACTGAGTTAGCACTCTCTCAGCTACACCAGCTATTCCTCGCTAAACCATGTTTTATTTATTTATTTGCTTCAATTTCTAGTCCCTCATTAAGAACTCCATGCTCTAAATTTAAAAGCCATGCAGGAAATACACTCTTTCACATCTTTTAGTGAGGAAAGGGTATC
This sequence comes from Polioptila caerulea, assembly GCA_013397295.1. Classification (NCBI taxonomy): domain Eukaryota; kingdom Metazoa; phylum Chordata; class Aves; order Passeriformes; family Certhiidae; genus Polioptila; species Polioptila caerulea. The sequence goes on along the minus strand of VYXF01000778.1, from coordinate 415,768 downwards.
AAGAACATGGATTGGAAGGAATAGGTAAGGACTATACTCCAAGATCCTTAGAACAGAAAGTAGGAAATTTCTTCAAAACTCAAAATAAAGGGGTCTGTGGGAGGAGGAAGGCAATCAAACAACCATTTGCTTATGTCTAGAAAAAAATGCACATACACACATCCCATACACATATATTTATATAGCTTTACTCCTGAAAAGGATATTACTACCATCAGTAGCCATTTTATTCCTGCAAAACACTTACCTGACTTTTACATTTTTATAGGGTAGAAACATTAAGATGGAGAATTGTAATTTCCATTTTGCTTATTCAACAACTTGTGCCAGTAGTAATTCTTACAACTTTCTCTGAAAATATGTACATCAGGAAAAGGATGTTGATTCTTATCCACTGTGCCTGATGCACACACAGTCGTTTGGTACAAGTTAAATACTACTGAAATACATCCCAACCAATCTGAATAAGCACTTAGTCATAAAAAGTATTCCATGAAAGACTGTTGGACCATAACAGCAAATAGATAAATACAAGTAAGTATGCGCTGACTTTTATCGTTGCAAAGATAACACGATAATAATACACCAAGAAGCAGAATATTTACAATACTGTAATTTCTTTTTATATCATATATTAGTAGTGTTAAGTATCACAGAATCATAGAATGGCTTGAGTTGGACGGGACCTTAAAGCTCATGTAGTTCCAAACTCCCTACCATGGGCAGGGATACTTTCCACTACACCAAATTGCTCCTTAAGAGCCCTTCAAACATGGCCTTAAAAATTTCCAGGAATGGAGTATCCCTAGCTCCTCGGGGCAACCAGTTCAAATGCATCGTCATCCTCACAGTAAAGAATTTCTTTCTAATACCCAATCTAAACCTCTCATTTTTCAATTTAAAATTGCTCCCTGTTCTGTCACTACACACTCTTCTAAAAAGTCCCTCTCCATCTTTCTTGTAGGCTCCTTTCAGGTACTAGAAGGCTGCAATTAGGCCACCTTAAAGCCTTCTCTTCTCCAGGCTGAACAACCTCAACTCTCTCAGCTGTTCCTTACAAGAGGGTTTTTCCATCCTTCTAATCTTCTTGGTGGCCCCTCCACTGGAGTCATTCCAGCGGGTTCATATCCTTCCTGTACTGGGGACACCAGCAGAGGGGCAGAATCACATCCTTCACTCTACTGGCCACACAACTATGTGTGGCTGTACAACATTGTATTGCTCCAGCGTAGAAAAAGGCATTTTACAAGAGATGAAAGCAGAACTAGTTACAAAAGGAGCAATTTAGAAGCACTTCTAGGTCACAGAGGGCTGGTGTTAGGAGAGCAAAAACCCTCCTAAAACTGACACTTGCAATGGACATAAGAACAAGAATTTCTATCGCGGTGTAGGTAGTGAAATGGTGAACAACGCTAACTTTGTACTGTTACTGAACAGCACAGGTATCCTCGTGACAGCAGGCACAAGCAAGGTGAGGCACTGAATGCTTTCTTTGCCCAAGTCTTCACTGACAAGCGTTTCCAGGTCTCTGTGAAGAGGGATGGTGTTCACAGTGGAAGGTAAGAACTAGCAGTGGATAAGGACCGAATCAGGGATATATGTCATGCTAAGAATAACTCTGTTCCTTTGACTCTGAAACTGTGACACTTTAAATTGAGACATAAAGATACCAAATAATGATAACATTTTTTTCCACTGCATGTTTTATTCCAATTAGAGTACATTTAGAACACATTAGCTCCATGGCATATGTTCATAATTAAACACACCTAAAAATATCAGGGAAAATCAATTTAAACCAGATCTATTTTTAAATACCTTGTTTAAAAGTGAATAATGAAACAGAAGGATATAAACTAGTATACCTTGTTTAAAAGTGAATAATGAAACAGAAAGATATAAACTAGTATTCCTTGAAAATACTTAAATTAGTAGTGAAGTTTAACTGTGTATTTGTTGCACATGTAACAACCAACATACTGCAGAAACATAAAATTAACCACTATTCAGTTACTCATCCAAAATAAGGGTTTGCAAATAATATATTAAATGTAGAATTACAATGTAATTGTTGGTGATTTATTTAAGAACTGAAGAACTTTTTGAAAGTAACCCAGCAGGCTCTTGGGAAATGATCTGCATAGTGCAAGCCAGACTAGTTGAGCTATTTGTATTTCAAAGCCCAACTGCAGAGATTATTCACATTTTGTCACTGTCCATCTTTCCATCATACAATATTTAAACCAGATATAACTTTAAGTCACTATTCACAAAGCAGAAGGAATGCAGAAACATTTTGGTATGGATCATATTTTTCAGGTATTCTCTTCCTCTTTTTCAGATTTCAATGGTTCATAGCCATTGTATTTGAATTTTATATCCTTGTTCTGTCCAAGTTGCCATGGGTATGCATTTAAAAAAATTCTCATCAAAACATACTTTGAACAGTAATGGAATCTGCCATGCTACTTCCTCACATACTTTTATTTCCTTTCAAAAAATTTATTTCATAGAAGGAAAATGCAATGAAATGTTTCAAATGGCAATAGGATAATAGCTCTACAGATCTGCATTAGAGATCATTGCGATTTCCTTGATATTATGCTTAAAATAAATTAATGCAAGAAATGTAGGCATTTGTAACTTTACAACCAGATGAATACAAATGCCATTTTGGTCCAAATAAGATGCTAAGAAGAATACATCAGATATATTCATTGATAACTAAAGGATTTCATTCCATTTGCTGCTAAGTAGATTAACTTTACTAAAGAACTCAAGTGCTTTGTGTAGTGAATATACTATTAGTATCATACAATTTTATAAACTTAGCTTTACACCACAGAACTAACTCCTTTTAGATATTTAATATGAAATACGACCATACCACAGTGCTAAAAAATTCCAGCCTGCTGTGCAGCCTATTCCCACAGAAATTTATTTCTGAAACAGGTGAAGTACAACACTGTAATACTGAGATCTGATTAAAATAAATGATTGCCTATCTAAATATGGAAAGTAACTGTATTTTAGCTCAGAGCTCAAATTTACCTCTTGCTAAATAAAACTGTAATACCTTTCTAAGCACCCCACACAATCCACAAGCAGATGCATTTCAGCAGCGGTTACAGATACGATTGGACATGTAAGAAAACAGTTCAATTTTTTCTTTGCTTATGTTCAGAAATGTGTGGGAAAAGAAAACTAACAGAAATACAATTTATTTTTGTAGATTTTAATAATATATTAGGGTCTTATAAATTATATTCTGAGCACATACACAAAAAAAATCCCAGTTCATTTTCTGCACAAATACATATTCACAGCCACATGTGTGTTCATTTTAGATATAGAGTATACTTTATTTGGACCTTGGGACAGTGAAATTGACCAGAATGCAGGTGACATTTTGAAGTAAGTTGATTCACAAACCTTCACTACATTAGACAAGAATATAATGAACATTAAAATCACCTTTCTATACCATCTTAAGCTTCCTTTTCTGCCAACTTTGCACCACAAACAATTGCAGGCTTCAAGGGGTGAAAAGGTAATAAATATGAAGACAGGAAGACATTCAGTATGACTGAGAAGCTTAAGGGTTTTTTTGCTAAGATTAGTGTTCTTTCCTTCATTTTAAATCCACAAAAATCTAGCCCACTACGAAATTTTTAAATCTATGAAGTTCAAAGGAGTACCAAAGCCAAGGTCTATTCCTTCAAGAACAAATAAAATCCATCCATAAAATGGAGGGAAAAATGCGACAGTAACCTACAATTGACATTCACTCTACATCTGTTCAGAGCACAATTTTACTTTTCCTGTTCTGCTGATGGAAAAAATCAAATCCATCAAACCATTGATAGTTTTAGAGATTTCACTTCACTACCATTAATGATCTGGTAATCATCAAGAGAAAAAATTATTAATGTCAAAATTCAAAATCAAAAATATTATATGAAAATATTAGTTATTCCATGGGCAGAAATCAATAGCCTTTGTCTTTCACCAAGTGTGAGACACCTAAACTTTCCAAATCAAAGTACCAGAACATGTGAGGAGAAAACAGATTATTTTTCCCAAAAAGGATTCCAGTCTGTTTACTGGACTTTTCTCTTTTGTTTTACTTTGATTGATTCAGAAGAAATGAGGAAGTTGCACAATGTATTTATCTTTCACTGTGAACCAGAATCAAGAACTGAAAGAGTGTTGCATAACACAAAACTCCCCCTTATCCTCCCATGGAGTGTGAGGGGAGTTTTGGGTGAGGAATGAATTCAGAATTATGTCCTCAGGCTTTACTCACCTCTTATTTGGAGCTCCAGTGTAATTGTAACTGACTTTAAAAAGGCCAAAAACCTGCTCCTGAAGCAGTCCTTTGACTATAGAGCTTCTTATTCATGCTCTTCAAAATCATATTAATGCCAGTATATTTTCAAAGGGAGATTGAAATCTTCCTTCAATTCCACCATTCATAGGGTCCTCTCACATGACCCTGTTCAGTTCTCTTTTAAAAAGAGCAGTAATGGCTGGACTATGTCTTTGATCCTGTCACCATTTTTTTATATTCTAGCAGTTCAGAATTGATATAGTTTCAGGGGCTGCTTTGAGAGTCTTTTTGTAGTCGGGAGCTCAATAATTCCTGCATTTAGGCTGCAGGAGGATCAAACCACAGCAACCTTTCAGGCAAGATCCTTATCTTGATACAGGTACAGTCTAATTCTAGCCATGAACTCATAATAAACTCCAATACTTTGTCTTTCATCTAATTCTCCTATAAAAGCTTCATATCTCTTAAAGAGCATATCCTAAATATATGTGAGCCACAGTTCTTTTTACATTTACTGAAAACTGATCTCACAAGCTTGGACAGGGGAATATCTGAATAAGAGATATATTGTATGAGGAAGAATCTATAAACTCAGCCACAGAGGAGAAAAAATTCTCTTTGAAATCCTTTCTTTGTTTTAGGCACAAAACCTGTACAACCTCTGCACAGCAATTTTAGAGTTTATTCTTTAAATCCAAGGTCATGTAGCCATAGAAGCTAGTTCATGCTCAGAGGGGAGGTAATCATCCTCTGTTCTTCTCAGCAAGTGCTCTTTGCTGAGGTCAAAGAAATGGGGCAATGTAACACTAGAATCCATTACAAATTAGCATAATGTCACCACCTCTCTCTGTGACATTTAAAATGAGCACAGATGAAGGACAGCGTGGAAAACAATGCAATTACAAGTATCTGGATCCAACAGTAGTTCTGGAAAAGGACAAAGAACTGGAACTGCCTGTAATGAATCCTTCCACAACCTCCAGCATTGCCTTCTTTCTCTGACATATCATTTTTTAATCATTTTTTTAAAAAGCACACAACCACCAAAACATACAGACAAACAAACAAAACTACCGAAGCCAAATAATTCCAGTCAGGAACTCACTTTTGAAGGCAGGAAATCTGAATTAAACACCACCACAAGTTTCCATCATGTTCAAATACAAAAAGAGAAATCAGACATAAAGGTGAGAAGAGCACCATCTCAGTGTCACAAAGCAACACGACTGTGAGGCAATCTGTGAAGATGAGATCTATCTCTGCGTATACACTGACATCTAATCAGACTTTAGCACTTCTGAAAATCTGAAAAAGAGGGCACAAACTATAAAGAAAGGGAAAAGACACATACAAATCCCACAAACAAAAGTTGTTGCCTTTTCTTATACAGTCCAGTAGTAATTCCATTGTTTTTTAATCACCTATGCTCAAAATTATGGGGAAAGAACAGAAATGCAGGACACAGCAAGAGATCACTCAGCTCCTTTTCAGTAAAAATTGGCAACTTCCATTTCATCCTACAAGTCCTAAGCTTTTTGGAAAAAAGCAAGAAAAAACAAAACCACATCCAAGTGAAAGTATCTTAAAACTTGTGTCTTAGCATATCCTGAAAACATTTTATGTCTTTTCTGAAACATGATAGCTAATTAGTTATTTGATTATCATAATCAGAAACACTAATCATTGCAGTCTTGATGAAAATTCAGTGATTATCCCAAGAGGGTTACGGTCCAGTAAATGTGTTGACAGGCTATTTGCTATTGTAATGGCAATGCATCATGATAACATATAGCAGAAAACAAAAGACAAATACAGATTAATAGCATCCATAATACTTCAACACAAGAGAAAATTTAATGTGACCTTCAGGCCAAATTATTATTATTATTATTCCTAATCAAGCAAAATTTCTTGTAACATCAGTTTTGTATTCAGAAGGCTATAGACTCCTTGTGAATGAAAATACAAATCCCACTAAAATAGCCAGCAACCAGTGCCAAGCCATATCAAGATGTCTCCCTGAAATCCCCTCACACTTCATTGAAAAAATTGATCTGTTTTATTTTGTAGAAATCTAATTGAAATATTGCAAGTAAAAATGAAATGCATGAAACAGTTTATTTCGCCTTCATAAAGTTTTCCCTCTAAATCCTTCAAACACCTAAAAAACTACTTATTCTATACAACCACTATTATATATCTTTAACTCTATATTATAGTAACCTCCCTTCTGAGAAATACTTAGCAGTATCAGACCTTTTCTTGCAAAAATAACAACAGAAAACTGACATTTGCTAAACCACTTTTCCCCAAGAAGTTGCAGTTTTCCAGCCCACCTGAGGATTTATTTTTAACCCCATTCCTTCAGCCTATAATTTCTTATTTCTACTTTCAATTTAACAAGCTACAAGTGGAACTGTTCAGAGATGAAATAGTCATTGAGTTGCTTTAAAATACTAAATTACTATTATCTGCTCCATGAGTTGGAACCCTTTTCTCTCCTTCACATTCATGCTTTTTTATTTTTATTATTTTCAGCAGGTAATATTAAATGTCACCCAAGCTCTACAAAAATACCAATGCCATTACTTTTTTTTTTTTTTTTTGTCTCCTTCCCCTTCAAGGCTCACAGCTGACAGAATTGTGGCTGTCAAAAGTGGCAGCTGGGAACTTTTCCCATACTTGCCAAAGAGTTGATTTGAGATATGCAAATAATACTTCTCCAAAAATTGTCCAATGGGTCCCAAGAGGCACAACTGAGGTTAGATACTTCCTTTAAAACTCTGTGAAGCCACCATATCTTCCGATCTCCCAGAAATAGAAAACAAGAATACAAGACAAAGAAATGTCATTTTCACAATGACTTTGCATAGAGTAGCTGTCTGTCACTCTACAGTGTAAACGTAGATGGCTTCCATTGTCACAGTACCCAAGAAATCTAAATATTTCATGTACATATACTCTCAACACAACTACCGAATAGAGAAAGAGTATCATTTTATTTTAAGCATAAGGAACCAAGGCACAAAAATGCTAAATAAACCTGGTACAATAAGCATAAATGTCATGGATTCATATTAACGAATGGGAAATGAGATCTCGCAGAACTTCAGCTACAGAAAATAAAGAAAAGCAATTATAATTGACTCATTTGTCAGACATTTGGCAAATTTGAAGGTAACTCCAGAAAGGAAAATACATATTGGTGGTTTATTGCAGAGATTTACTGCTGATAAGCTTTTGTGTTTTTTACCCCAAACTTAATCTGTAGATTAACCCCATTTATTCTGCTCTTTCGCTAAGTGGACAAGAAAAGCAGCATCATCGTCCTGCTTGCAGCAAATTTATGCATAACAGAGACACCATATTTTCTCTGAGTTTTGTTTTTGTAAATTAAATAAAACTCATTCTATCAATATCTTTTACAGGTCATGTTTTACAAAATCTCTCATCATTCTTACTCTTCTCTTTTGGACTTTCTCTAGCTTCCTCAACTCTTCTTTAAAATGTGATGACCAAAACTACACAACATACTAGGTATGGCTTCAGAAGCACTGACTTGAATAATTGTTTATCACATCTTGCACACAGTAAACCTGGTCATATGTTTTACAGGATCACGTTGTTAACTCATATTTCATTTTTGACTGACTAAAACCTGATTAGCTAGGTATTCTCATCTTGGGGCATTTAATATCTCCTTTCTGAGTTTCCACTAATCTTGAACAAATATCAACTTGTCATTTTAAAATCTTTCCCAGAATTTTTATTGCTGATCCCCAACAAGCCCTTTACACATTGTTAAAACCTTGATTTTTATCCGCAGCTTTTACAAGGGTACATTGGTCTGTCACCAACATCATTAATGAAAATGCTGAAAGTAATACTCTGCCCAGGACGGACAAATGCGAGACTCTATGGACATGTTCTCATAATCTGAAGGGACACTAAGAGTAACTCATTGCTTCTCATACATCACAGGATAATGATGAAACAGAGCTCAAGTTTGCCTTCAGGAATGTCATGTGGGACAGGATGAAAGGGTGTACTAAACTCAAGGTATGTTACATCTACAGATTTCTATGGATCTGTTAGCCTGTCAAAAGTACTCTAGAGGTAAATTCACTTCTTGTACATGTTAAATGCTTGTTCAAGACTATTTACAAGGATTCAGCTCAGAGAGGTTACAACAACATGGTTCTGTTTTTTCTTACTCTGAAGCCCAGAAATATATTTTCACCCAAGAATCCTCCTCCACCAGTTCTCAAAATATAAAAAAATCAGCAAAAGCTCTCATTAATTTTTAATTTTATTCATTAATTTTATTTTTAAGGCCTTTCTTTTAGGCAGCCATACTTCAGAATGCATCTCCTCATAAGCTGTGTCCTCTTGTTTCTCATGTATCCTATGTACTGAATAAAACACTTCTATTAGTTATCAAATAATTCTGTATGATGCTGCATGAGGACTGAAGGAAAGAACAGCACTGAATTCTTCAGCTTTTTCTACACTATCATATATTTTCTCTCTTCTTTATATTTAAGGCCTTGAGCAACCTGGTCTAGTGGGATGTGCCCCTGCCCATAGCAAGGCAGGTTGGGACAAGGTGATCTTTAAGGTCCTTTCCAACCTCTTAACAGTCGATGATTCTATGATTTTATAATGGAAAGATAGTATTTTCTAATTTTTATATGAATACAAGATTGATTTATCTTTAAAGATTTTTTTCTTATCAATTTCTAGTTAACACAGGGTTTCCACTTTGCACTACTTTATGTTATCTTTATTTCCAGGTTATTTTCTTATGTCTATTTATCTATATAGTTCTTCAGGGTTTTTTTATAATTTCTTTCTGATTCAGATTATTGAAGAGCTTTTGATGCAGTCATAATGGCATTTTACAGAGTTGCCTGCCCCCTTTGCTCCACCTCTCAAAATGGTTTGCACACATCTACCAGAATCTGTGTCTTCATTTCTCAATATGCTTCAGAAGACCTTCCTTCAGGAGACTACTTATCTGTTCCTTAAATTTGTCAAAATCCATTATCCTCATTCTACTGCGAAGCATTTTTTTTCCCTGGGAAATAGAAGACTGAAATGTAGGTTCCAATTTTTTATTCTAACCTGTTGTTCCAACATTTTCATAATTTAGAACTTACACAGTTCAATGGGGTCACAAAGAAATGTCATGCTCAGACTGATAAACTTGATAAACTCAGATCTTCAGAATGTCAAAATGATACCCCACATTCTATCCCACAAATCTTTTTTACTTGCAAAAACTCTTGCACTCTTTTAGGAAATCCCATGTGTCTCAGAGTTCTCCCCTTTAGGTACTAAAATCTGCCCATTCAAAAACATGACTACTATAAATACTGACACTGTATCATCTAGAGGGAAGGATATCAAATAAATAGAAACAGAATTCTGTTCTGTGAGCACCATTTTGAAGAAGCTTGACTTGCAATTTGAATTCAGGAGTCCTGGGTACCACACTTTTTAATACTCACTAGCAAATAGGAAAAAATCAAATTGCTTTCCTTAGAACTACAGAGAATAGATATATAGACCAAGATGAATATTAATGTAATGAGACTGCAGAAGACTGACTTCGGAGCTAGACAGACTACAAAATGTTTTAAACTGCAACAACAACATGAAAAATGAACTTATTTTAAAGAAACAATAAGAAGGCCTAAGTATAATAGAAATCTTGCATTATTCGATGACATATAATTTGTCTTATAAGCTGCACTTTCACTTGCCAAAATTTATATCATTAGCTACTTCACAACTACCTGCATGCCTGGTCTTACTGCCTTGCAAACAGGAGGAGGGTAAATACATTCTGTGGAGTTACAGCACACTCAATCACGTCAACAAACCATACCTTACATGTGGGAACCTAAACCTTGGATCATGTCAAAGAAACTTTATGCTGACATCATCAAAACTATTTATTATCAATTCCTAGTATTCGTGCTAGGACGGCCTGAAAATATTTTGGCTAAAGCATTAATTCCCTTGAATTTTCAATGTTTACAGTGTATTTTGTACATGACTAAACAAGACTGGAGTGATGAATTCTGCTGTCTCACACAGGTGGTTTACCTCAGCAAATAATTTCTGACATTAATAACCTTTCTTAGAGGAGTTGAGTAACCTTGTATAAACACATTCGCACCTTCCATCAAAAATTAAAACACGTAGCATGATTTGACAATCCATCATTTTCCTTCCTACAAAATAATAGAAGACACAAATCCCGAAAATTTTACATAAATTACACATGTCGTCTATGTAGTACAGAAATCTGAGAACACATGCATTTTTGTAGCTTCTAATTTGGCTTTTTACAGATAAGATGTTTCCCACTGGGAAGCAGTTAAAAATAAGACAGACAGTTTTCCCCATGCCAACGTGACCCCAACCCACCAAGAAATCCAAAATAAATGCAAAAAAGATGCCATCACTTTATGAAACAGAAGAAGTTTTTTAAGCTTTTCTTTGGAAGTACAGGAATTGGGTCATGTTGCATTTAGTAAAGATGGATCTTAAGGGCCTGCAACTGTAGGAAAGTCACTTATAATACAAAGTCTTATGATGAGGCTGTTATTGCATTAACAAGAAACCGGGTGGTTCTGAGCATTTGATATGTTCAAGAGTTTGAACATAATCCCAGTATTGAATGGAAATGCATACACTTCAATGAGAGAGCAAAAACAAAGTATCAAATGAATTCCTACAATCTAAAGCCTACTTAACAATATGTCAGAACTGCTTTGTAAAAGCCCTGTTCATGTCTGCTAACAACATTAAAACTTACCAAATAAAGCTAGTGAGCAGAAAATTTGGGTTCCAAGACCAATTTCAGTATCTAAAATAAAGGATCATACACTGCTTAAAGCAAGATAGGTCATACTAATTTCGATCAATACCAACAAGATCATGTAGTACAAGTGAAAAATCATTTATTTCATATAAGCACAGCTAAGAAAAAAAACACTGGAAAACTGTTATAAAAAGAAGACTTAAATTGAATAATTTATTGAAAAGGAGGGAATAAAACACCACAAACCTGTGATTTGAACAGGTTTTTATTTATTGAGCTCAAGTTCCAACTCTTAATCTTTACTAATGTTCCTATCACAAGTTAGCTTCTCTATGTATGATAGCACAGTTGCAGTAACTTTCAATTTCAAGTAATCAAAACCATAATTTAAAATATAGTATTTTATTCATGATGACAACTGAAATACACGTTTGTAAAAAACCAAATCCTTCTGGCTTAACTTGTTCTCAGAATATCACCCAGAGAGTTACTAACCCTGACCTATTCCTTTGGAAAAAAACACACAACACAACTGAGTATATGAAATGTGTGAAAGCGAATGTAAAATAATAACCTGGGTCAATAAGGCTTATTTATGGCTACTTGATAATCCATGTCCAAAAATATTCAGGACAAGTATACCGAAAAGCTTTCTTTGTCATGCCCCAGCTGTCAAGAAGCTTTAGAAGCCAACCAAACAACAGTTTCTTAATATGGTACGGATATGGAACATAATCCTCTACAAAACTACTTACATACTAAATTTAGTATTCATTAACTCAATAGTGGATGCAAGAATGTTTCATAAAAAGTTAAGAGGCAAAGGAGATGGATAAATAAAGATATGATTTACAGCCAGATTTGTATGAAGACTTTAGTAAAACTGAAAATCTTTGAAAAGATGCTAAACTTTGGCTAACCAGAGAAACAGGGTTTAGCCCAGGCTCGTTGAAACATCTAATAAAAAGCAAACAACTGCAATGAATGCATAATTGTCCTCTATTTTGTAGTTGGAATTTCATAAAATAGCAATCATGCAAAGAGTGGAAGAGATTCAGTTCCCTTAAAATATAGCTAATGCCCCCGAGATTCCCTCACATGACAGGTTATGACCCACGGGGTAGACAGAGCATAGGCTAACTGCGCAGTTCAAGAAAAGCAGCATAACCAGTGTGTCTGAATTCCACACAAAGTAGCCACATTTTTGTTTCTTACTTCCCTGATACAAACATTAGCTAAGAGATTTTTTAATTTTGTCTCCAGAAATGGGAAATTGCACACACACTTTTGATTTCACCTTCTACCTGTTCAGCTAATAAATTAGCACTTTAAAATTACGACAGTGTAACAATTTTCTTCATGTTCATTCTGATCTAAGACTTAATAGTTTATCCTGCTTATCTTCAGGCAACTAACTACAGTATCTGCATTAACTCAGTTTTTGTTCTAGATTCCTGGCATGATTATCCCACATAATATCTGAACCACTTTCTGTGATTACCTTTATTTTCCTTTTAATTATCCAAGAAATACTAAGTTTAGCATTTCAACTGTCTACTTAATTTTAGAGGTACATGAGATCAGGTGTAGCAAAATTCAATAGATATGTAACAAGATAGGCTCTTCACCCTCATACTCTTCTTATATCAGATAAGGGTAGCAAAAAATATTTGGTGGTTTAGGACTAAAACTTGGAATGAATCACAAGCATATCTCAGTACATCTGGAGTCAACTTACTGGAATGGGGTGGAGACAGTCGCAGTCTGAGCATAAAGGAGACCTCTTGCAGGAGGAAGGCCTCCGGTCTCTTATTTCTTACTAAAAATAATATTTTTATTTTGCAAAACAGCAGCACAGTTCTCAACCTTGACTTTATACCAAATTTAATATTAGAACAATTCATTGCCATATTGCAATAGTTCTCTCAAGTCATTCCAAAAATATGAAGAGACCTCGTGCTAGAGAACCTCTGGAGATTACCCAGCTTTGATTACAAAAAAAATAAATTTAGGACCTTCTCCCTAAAATCCAACAATCTCTCCTACTCGATACAGGCATGTGGATAAGATCAATACTAACCTTGCATTACACTCTGCTACGGCTTCAGGGCTTTCTATGTGTATCGAAAAAGTAGATAGATCATCATATGGAACACCCTTCCCCTCTACTGCACTACAGCAAAATCACAAACCCTTGTCTCAGGACCAGAACTTTTTCCTCCTGCTCTGTGCTTTCTCCGGTGCCCATGGGAACAGCCAGAAAGTACACTCATAGTAACTTTCAGTACAGAAAAAATTGCATTTAATTCTGAAGGCTCAGTCCAGTTCTGAGAGTTCATAAAATAAACTGGCTAGTAGAATATTGTCTAGACTTTTGTCTCAATTTATATCAATTTTTAGACAGTGTATTTGATTAGGGTGTATTTAATATATTTAATTAAATATCTATTAGGTGAGGGACTGATTTCCTACCATGCAAGGTTACTTACTTTGAATAATTTACAGAAAGCTCTTTGTTCCTGAAGACAGACTAAAAATGCACTTCAAATTAAAAGCAAGCAAACAAACAAAAGAACAAGGAAAGAGGGAAAATGCTGGGAACTCAGAAGGGAGCTAGGAATATTGTGAAAGCAAAAGTGGTAATGAAGCAGAGAAGACTGGAGAGAAGTTGACATTACTGGAGGGCTCTCCCAGTCAACAATCTAATGTGCATTTACTCCAGTGCAAGAAGAAAGGCAGATTAGATTTAAAGATGGAATTTTGCAACAAACCAGGCTTCATGATTTCTAATCCTTCATGGAATATATTTTTTGATAAAATTCTTTTCTTTTAATGCAAACCCTTCTGACCCCCAGGAAACTCTCCCCTTCACCCACACTGTGTTTTCTGGCTTGAATAAGTTTGTTAGTAGATAAACACTGCCGCTGCCTCATGCTTGAAAAGTTTTGAATGTAATTGACTGTCAATGATATGATGATTTATAATGCAATCTGCTGCTACTTCTGCTGCTGCAGATAACTCTAATTTGCCTCTATTGTATTAGATATGATGAACTTGACAATCATTTTCAATTTTCCTATTTGGCTTTCATTCAGGTTGATGTGGCCAGTAACAGTGAATTTTCATTGTTCTCCCCCTAAAGCAATAAAGGAACAGGAGCTTGTTTTATATGAAGCAGTTGGCTCTTTCTAAAAGACTCATTTATTGTGCAATGAAGCTTTTGCCAAGCAAAACATTTAGTAAAAGTGGGGACTGAAACTTCTGGTTAAAATATTTGTGTTTTACTGCATCCATATATTGATCAAGTGTTACTATATGAAAAAGGTGACATGGGGAAAAGAGCTTACAGACATAAGTGGACATTATATCAGCTGATTGAGATTACACAGCTCCTTAATTCTGATCATACTCAGACGTGGAGGCTTTAGTTTCTCTTGGGAAGACAGGTGAAAGAGATCAAGATGTTCATGATTTCTGGTTTTTGGGAAAACTATTAAGAAATGAAAAAGAAAAGTGATAGAAGACAGCTGAGTGCATATAAAAATATGTTTAAAGAAATGCTTGCCAGACAAGAGCCATTTGACAATTCTTCAACTTACAGACCCACTATCTTATAAGCCAACTACTAAGGAAGGTAAAATGTTTATCTCTAGCCATAGAGATAAGCAAATCAGTTTTTAAATGATACACATTAGACTATGAAAAACAGTTCTTGTGGCTTTGAATAATGTAGCTTCCAAAGTCTCAGCTATATTTCCTCTCCATATAAAAGAAAGATAATTACACCTGCATTTGTTCTAGCTTGCTTTGGTGTGCACAGACATAATGTAAAATGTAAAAATGACGTATTTCCAGACCACAGAACAGTTTCTATTTACAGACTTACATCTGTTTCCTCATCTAGCAATGTTTTCATAACAGTTGCAATGGAGTTGTAATGTCACTCCAGCTGCCACTTGGAAGAATGAGATGCGTCCTATTCTGCCTCATCCATCACAAAATTGACTGTCATCTAAATTTCAGTAACTAAACTCTATTCTGTAGGTAAGATATGAGAAAAAGATTTAAGATCTTAAGTTCAGTTTGAACAGCTGGTGTTAGAAAAATGATTTTTGGACTTGCAGGCTAAACACATTTAATATAGAAATCACTGAGAAAGAAGAAATAGGGAACTCCACACCATCCCTTTCACAAAATTATCTTTTTGCTTTTCAAGAATTACATGATTTACAGGATCACGCTTTCTATGTATGAGAATTAATCCAAATATCACTCATCCAAAATAAACTATACTAGTGTAGAAGTTAATTTCATTTCATTTAATATGAAGAAGCTTTTTATAAATAGACTTATCAGAAGCTTAGGCCAAATTTGGGGGGAAATTGACTGGTTTTACTTTTCCCTTGCTCTCACAGTATAAAATATTGCCATGAACAACACAAAAAATGATGCCATAAAATATGTAGACTGGACACATACAAAGTTTGAGGGGAATGGTTATTGCTTGCACCTGTTACAGTAATTCAGACTTGGAAAGCATTAAGTGATTGAATGTATACCTACACCTTAAGTATCCTTAAGACTTTAAAATTTTTTTCTTCTTTGGCAATGGGAAGAGTTTTTAAAAGTCCAATGATATGAACTTGTTTTCTGAAGGCTTAAATTTTTTTTTTTTTAACAATTTGTTCATAAAGCTTGTAGAAAAAACAAAATATTTACCCACTCATGATCCATTTAGAGAGAAAAAGCAAGTAATTCTGTAAAATGTCTTCAACTGAGTGAATTTGTATTGTACAATAATATGAAATCATCTATCAACAAATCAAGCTGCATCACTTCACCTTTAATAGATAGAGTTACTGAAGAAGATATTTTGGTTGGAGACAAATGTGAAACTGATTACCGGTTCTAACAGGGAATCAGCTACAACAGTGAAGGTAATATTATGATGTAGAAAAATGCCTGCAGTTACATACAGAAAGGGCATGAGGCAACAATTTAACAAGATAAAATCTTTTGAATGTGCCCTACCTTTCAGATAGAATTTTGCTTTTACTGTCCGAGCGGAATTTAAAAGATGCTCTGCTTCTTCTGCTTTGTTCACACAGAGCAACATTTATGGAGAGAAGCTCAGCAGTAACCTGTGGCTGCACACCGTGAGACAGTGCATGGCTTGTATTTCTCTACACCATGTAAAGGGTAGACTCTGGGTATCTATGCACAATATTTTCTCTGTCTTGAAACTCAAAGATCAGCTTAAACCCAAAACTATCAATTTATTTCAACAGCCCTCAGAGACCAAAGAGCAAGAATTGCAGCCGCATGTAGCGAACCACAGCTCTTGTGCGCAGGAATAAGCTTTACTCTTTTTCCCAATGAGATAAAAAGAAAAGATCTTTCATTCAGTGCTTAAGCAAGCCAAACTTGTTTAGCAAATTTGTGGTTTGTGTCAGTAGACACTGCTTCAAAATTTAAATGCCTTTCAGTCCCCACTGAAAGCAGAAGCAAAACAAAAGTAAACATTTGACTGAGAATGAAAAGTAAAATTGCAATGTAGCAACAGTGCAACAACACAGCAAAAGCTACATGTTCCTACAAGCATGATGTCACATATGTATTTGCTATTACTTTTGGAAATTTTGAGGTGATACCTTACTCCTATATTATTCAAGTTGCAGTAAAACCTCCTGAGATACAAGATAATTATGGTTGACATACTAAATTGTAATACATCTTCTGCTTTCCACTGTGTTATTTGAAAAGAAAGGAAGGAAAAATAAGGACAAGCCTTTTTTGGTGTTTTGTTTAATCTGCTAAAACCTATTTGAGGTAATCCCTGCTCCACAGTGGCTCCCAGTGGGAGATGTAAGCTGGCAGCAATACAGGTATTCCCCATAAAAGCTGCAACTGAGACATCTCCTTTAAAACATACTCTAAGAACAGAGAGCTGAGCTTTTTTTTATTAAAAAAGAAAGAAAAAAAAAAAGTATTTTTCTACAAGCGGTTGCCAGTACGGTACTTCAGATTAATACCAGAAGATGAGAAATTACCTGTGCCTTTATGCGATAATATTTAAATGGCAAGTTGTTGAAAGACGAACCTCACATGCATGAGCTGAGGACATAGTCCATGAAACTCAACTGGGGTTTCAATCTTGTAACAATCTTACCTATATCAGTAAGATTTCTGCTTTCTGTACTCTAAGCAACAGATTAAGTTTTTAAGAGGTCTGCATATTTTCATCAGGAAGTTATATACCCTGTGCCCAGTGAGATCATGACAATGAGATTTATGAGCATAAATTTTCAGACAGAAAAAGGTATTTCCTCTTTAAACCAGAAACCCTTTAAAATCTGGTGTCTCTATTCATTGGTCTATAGAACAAATAAAACAAAAAACGCACACAAAATAGTGTCTGAACATGTCACAGTGTATACAGCTTCTCTGAACTGCAGCAAGCACTACTTGAATTTTTCAATGTGTACAGAGTTCAAAAAATGAAGCCATTATTAGAACTTTTATGAACACTTAAAAGCAATCTAGTGACGAAGAACTTCCTAGCATTTTCCAGGGCAGCTTTGCCTCTGAAGCAGCACCATGTAGTTCAAGAATTCAGTTTTTCTACAAAGGTACTTTCATATGCACACTTTGATGACAACATCATAAATTTATTGTGATTTAAAAAAAAAAAAAAAAAAAAAAGTCCTCACTATTTTTCCTTGGTTGTTTTCCTTTCCTTATTCCCTTCATTGCTACAGAACACAAAGACCAATATTTCCAGACCTGACACTTAACAACTCAGCTCCTGAGTCCATGTGTGGTATATTTAACTGCAATTTTTATTCCATTCACTGTGGGTGCAGACACTTAGCTTTACACACCAGATCTGAAAGCATTGGTTCTAGTTCAGACAAAATTGTATCACTGGGTGGGACAGCATAATATCAGAACTAGTGAAAGACTGTGTTCTTTTTAGATTTTACTGCATAGCAGAAATAGAAGAAATATTCAAAAGGAATTGAAAGAGAGGAGGTTTAGTGTGGGTTTTTTGAGAAACAGAACTGTAAGATTAAGAGAGAAAAAAGAAATTTAGCTGCCATGCAAAGAGCTGGACTCTCTGTGCTAGAGACAGTTTTCATTTATAGAGAGAACTTCAAGCAGCAGAGAACACTAGCATGCTTATTGTCAGGGAATAGCAAAATTTGCCTTAAAAAGTATCCCTGAAAATGAAAAGAAAGTTAATAAAGCTGAACTAATAACTGAACTATTTTTTTCCAAACTCCATTCAGGTGAGAGAGAAAAATAATGTATAGGGGTCTCAAACTCTAAATCTTCAGTTTCAAACGTTGTGGAGTTTTCTAGTATAATTGAAATATTTGTGGTCATTTTGTTGCTAAACATTTTATTAAGAATAAACAGCAGTAAATATATTTCCTAAATTCTAGCTTTGAAAAGTGTTTTTAGTGTTTCGTTCACAGACAATAAATACTTTCTGGAACAAAAGTGGGAGTGGCATTTGCCAAAGCATCTATTTTGCCAAAATGGTATTTAACCAAAAGCAACTTTCTCCTGTTTCTAATCCTTGTGTTCTACTGAGCTTCAGTTCCATATTGGCAGCCCTGTCATGCAAACCACCTGGAGCCAGGGGATCACCTGGCTTCTGGTTTTCTTGATCTAGAAACCAAAGTCTCAATGGTGATGGAAATTGCATGTCTGTGTGCATTTAGGCATTCCTTAGGGGCCTGATTTATCAAATTATCATACAGATTAGGATGCAGTCAGGGTGTGCAGCTACATATCTTTTCTCTAGGAAGAAAGGGGTCAAAACCAGGGAAAATCTGCAATATGAAGGTCTTGTATTAGCTGGCATGTAACAATAAGAGCAGGTGATATCTGTGTCCAGCCCTGGGGTGTCATGTAGCTAAAGCCTCAGGCTCATTTCCAGGGCCCAACCTTGATTGTCTGAGCCCAGTTTTCTAACACAGTGCAAGAATGTAAATTCAAAACAAAATAGATTTAAAACAAAACAGATTGTTTTCCTGGGTGTCCAGTATAAAGAGCAATTTTCAGCATTGTTTGCTTTTGTTTTATTTTTCTATCTGTGCAAAATAGTCTTCTGGTTTTCTTGTTTAGCAAATTGAATTTCAAAATAGTAACCTAAAAGAAAATGTTTTGGATCAAAACCTTCAAAGTTTTCAATGGGTCTGAACTTCATTAGAAAGAAAAAAAAGAAATCTCTTTTTCAATCACAGGCTTTAGCGTTGAATGCTGTTCTGGTAAACAGAACGTGCAGGTGGGATAATGCTTTTTAATGCCAGTAAATACAGTATTGGTTAAACAGAGATAACAGCACTGTCAAAAAGAATCTCAGAAGTTAATGTATGATAGCAATGGGCTTGTAATGTTATGCAGGGAATAACAGCAAACTAAACAGAGGGAATGTTTCAGGTGCCAATCCACGAGGTTGGGTCAAATCTGGACAGGGAAGGACTGCAGAGGTTCAGGTTTTCACCCTCCACCTAACTGCTGCCTGCCACTGAAAAAAAATAATCCTAGTCCTCTTCGTTCCCCAGCACTCCTGCAGCTAGGAGATAGTTGGTTCTTACTGATTAGTGGAAAATTACATTTTTTCTTTTCCTTTTAAGGGGTACAAGATAAGCAACAGTAAGTAGAAGGACATCCTTGGAGCCTTGTTGGCAGCAGTCTGTAATTACATAAGATTAGGTATAATGTGATACTATGCCCAAGGCCCTCTGAAGTCTTAGCACTGCCCATTACATTTTGGTAGTCAGAGAAGAGAAGGGAAAGCTCAGCTCTTTACAAGAATTGCTGAACTACATATTTAGGTGATGGAATTTAAGATTATGGAAGGCATTTGATAAACAAGACAGTCAATGCACCACAAACCCCCTGTCAACCCATAGGTCAAGGCTATTATTAGCAATAATTAACAATAAAGAAAATTGATACTTTAGCAACCTAAAATTTGTTTCTGCCTGCCACTGACTAGTGTGTATATGTATTCCTAGAATCCGTATATGTATTCCTAGGAATGCTTCTGTAAATAAACTTGAATTAGCTTCCAGTGTATTTCATCTACCAACCAACCACGGCTCTCTGCGCTGCTATAAAAGTGAGGTTTATAAACCATTACCATGAATTCTTCCTTCCCACTCAACCTTTGGTCTGAGGTTGCCTCTACCATTCTGAAGACTCACAGATCTCTCTAATATCTTTATTTACTGGCTCAGGCAATTACTGGTTGTACCTGACCACAGATAGCTTTAGTCAGAGCTACAAGTACAAACACACCTGACTTAGCTCTCCTGTTTAAAGCTCTACTCTGATCACAGGTGATACCTAAGGATTTGTCCATCACACTGATAGTAACAGAGAAAGACAGGTGACTAAAACAACTTTTCTCTCTGATGCCTCCAGAAACTTTCTGGGTATTAACCAGAAGTGGTCATACCTACAGAGACCAGGACAGGTGAAGACTGGTATTGGTACTTGCTGTAACAACTCCTACATTAATTCTTTCAATGAAATGGTAAACCACGCTCTAGACACCTCTCTTCCAATCACCGTTATAAAAAATGGTTGTGGAAAAAAATTTAAGGCATATAATTTCTCATTCTTACTGAAGTTTGTCTCCTTTATTTGTTTATATTTTTGTTTTTTATTTTACTCCAATAAACTGGCAGATCTTTAGAGCATTTTGAATCTAGCAGTCTGTTCAGTTGACAATACTGAAAGTTTGAGGATGGGAGTGTGGGGGGAGAGGGTGAGAATGACAGTAGATAAGGTGAAGAGAAAGGAAAATGAAATACTCTTGCATAATACCTAAAAGTAGTTCCTCCCTCACTTTAGAGTGAAATTTAGTCTGCACATCAGTTTCTACAGAGAGACTATAAATCCAAGTTACATAGCCACATACCGAATGCACGAAGGAAAGACACTTCTCTTTTTTCCTTGATAAGGTGTCCCCTTCTGCCACTACAAGATGAGTAAATTACTCCACCTGTCTAACTGATCCCCAGTATTCCGCCTGACACTGACAATGGCAGTGCACCTGTTAGTGTGATGGACAAGTGATTGGCAGCATGGCATTTGCTGCTTTCTATAATAAGTTGGCTATTATACAATGATGTTGACAATCTAGAGACTGCAAATATTAAACTGTAACTAGGCACAGGTTTGAAAAAGAAAAAAATAAACCATGTTATAGGTGAAATATGACCCTGAATAAATTTTATGCTAAAGGCTTCTTTCATTTTGAAAAGAAAAATATCAAATTTTAAGTATGACACTTTTTCTTAGGAGAAAATTATTCTATTTATGTATAGCCACCAAAAGTCAGTTCTGAGTTTTCCCATAAACTAAGCACAAGATTGCAAGTCTCTGACTTGATGGTCGTCTCAGACATATTGCATCTGTAAATAAAATAGTGTTAGCAACTACAGTTACAATCCCTGTAAGAATAAATCTTTTGCAGCCATAGAAAACTACCACTTTGATGCAACTATTCCGTTTTCTCCCCCATGGTCCTGCTATGTATCTCCCTTCTGTACAAGCACCACTCCGGAACAAGTGTCACTGCACCGTCTCAGGACTGACAAAAGATTCATCATCTATTAGCAGCTGGAAGTCTGAATGGCCTTTGTACATGACAGAGGACACCAGTTTGTAGCTTATAAAACTTACTGGCACACCTCGGAAAATAAAGATCCATTATAGGATTTAAAAACTGCTAAGAACATTCCAGGATTTTTTTTTTTTTTTAATTTAAACCCAGAATCCAGCTGTTACCAGTATAATGCAGAATAAACCCACTGTACCAATTACAGATGTTTGAGGTCAGCTCATCCCTGTCTTATTTTCATTCTAATTTTTAATAGTGAGGAATTACTTTAAACCTTTACATGGGAAATTTATCCCAAATATTATTCTTCCTAGCATTAGTTATCATATTGATATCCTTGATCTTCCCTTAAATATTTACAGTGTTGAGGGAAACTTCTCAGCCAGACCATTCACGAGATTCCCCGGCAGTCACGCTCCAGCCAGCAGAGACTTTGCCGGGACGCAGCCCCTTGGCAGCAGGCGGCTCCAGGTCGCCACTCTGGACTCCCCACACATCCCGCTCACACAGCCAGACCCGGCTCGACCCCGGGTTTCCCATGGCACAGTCCCAGATGTCTCGTTCCATAAAACCATTTATTCACCGCACAGTAACAGAGGAACAGCCCAAGCTGCCCGTGCCTCCCAGGAGGGACCTCAAGCAAAGGATCCCCCGGGGTTTTATCACAGTCCAAGCGTGCAAAACTCACTTTTCCTACCTAGTCCTTGGCTCCTGCCAAGCCACTGAGTGTCCCGTCACCTGGCTGTGCCACATGTCCCCATGCTCTCTGCTACACAAAAGATGGGCAATTCACGGCCTCTTGCCTCGGGCTCCCACCCAGAGCTCAACCTGCAACTTCTGCTGCAGCTGCACCACAAGCTACCTGCACTTAATATGTTCCACAACAAACTTTCTAGAAGTTTATGGGAGTTTTTTGCCTGTTTTTATTTTTTAAAATATTGTTAAGCTGTAATACATGCCAAATTGTTGCTATTTTCCATGAAAGCATTTCACTTTGGAGAGAGTTACTGTGATGAAAAATAGGCAGCACATGCAAATTATGAAACTTGAAGATTACCATGCGACACCCTAAAACCTAGCATTCTAATTATATTGTTCACATAAATGCTCCTTGAGTTTCCTTTTCTTTTAACCATGATATAATAAATATATAATGACATAAGTCCTGTTCATCAAACGACACAGGATATGAATTTTACACAGTGTTCTAATTAAATTGCTAATCTTGGTCCCAGTGGCTATGTTTGTCCTAGTAATCTGAACAGCAGCAGGTCAGACCCTTAACCTCTAGCATGTATATCAGTATGGTCAAATTGTTCATTAGCCTATAAACTGTCCACTGTTTGGACTGTGAGAACTTCCTACAACCCCTTAACATTGTTCAAGCTGTCAGTATGGCCTGAGACTGCTCTCTCTTTTCTGAGAATGAAGAACATATAGCCAGTGAAGGTGGCCAATAAATGTATGGCTGTGATCAGTGCTGTGACATTTGAAGAATGGAATCTACCAGATCCTTTTGATAACTTCTAAATAAAATCAACATTTTATAGAGAAATGGAAAACACGTGAAGCTCTACACTTTAAATCAACATTAAGCCTTTAAATAATCAGTAAGCCTTAACTGTCCTCATAATGCCTAGATCATTTTTAAAACATGGCATAAAAAAATACTGCAACCTTACTAAAAAAACTTCAGCATTTAATGTTGGAGTACGCAGCTTGAAGTTTTGCTGCAAACAGAAGGCTTATTGCTGATTCATGATGTTACAATTAGAAAAAAAAAACTACAAAATTCTAGTCATAAGACATCTTAAAAGTGAAAAATAGCATAGCTTAGACATTATCATATCGTGTGTTCACAAAACACCATTGACAATTCATGTATTTATTAATAACTGATAAAATATTAATGCTAATAAATTTCATCCATAGTAATTTATTACCTACAAATCTTTTAATTCAGCTTTTAGGTTTATGGCCATAGATTTTAACTACAAATTGCAAGTCCTACAGAGCTGTATAAAGCCATACATAACATAGTATTCACATCTGCAACATGCTCAGAAAAATACAGCTGAATAGCTTCTAAACATTTTCAAACATTAGGAGGTGTTTCAAATAATTATTTCTTATACATATAAGTTACTAATACATACAGGCACACACACAGACATGTATATACACACACATACAGAAATAATTTTCTGTTGTTAGTTTGATGGGATAAAAGTCACTGAATTAAAAGAATGCTGAAACAAGCAGTTATACACTCTAAATGACTGCTGCAATGCAAAATCCAGTCTCACAAAGCTTGCACAGCGACTTGAAATATATCATTTTTTTCCAATCCAAATGCTATTTTTCAATTCAGTGGGC
The DNA here is from genome assembly GCA_013397295.1 of Polioptila caerulea. Taxonomy (NCBI): domain Eukaryota; kingdom Metazoa; phylum Chordata; class Aves; order Passeriformes; family Certhiidae; genus Polioptila; species Polioptila caerulea. The sequence goes on along the minus strand of VYXF01000778.1, from coordinate 391,588 downwards.
CTCAAGATTTTCAACAAACTGGATCAATTTGAAGCTATTCATTCAAAAGAGTTTCTTAAATGCCAGTCCTAGAATTCAAGATGACAGAAGAGACAAAGAGTCATCTTCATTTCCAGTCACAAGCAGTTGTGTGCACAGGCCCACATCAGCATAGGGGCCCTAGACTGCACTGCGGGTGCTAGTTGCTCAGCAAAGAGCAAGCAGCCTTCCTTTGTTTTTTGTTTTTTGGTTGTTTTTTTTTTCATATTGCAAATAGGCCAAGAAAATGGAATAGTTCTTAAAATACAAAGTGGTATTTTTTAATACCTCTTCTGTTGGACAGCTTAGAACTATTATACCAGGAAATGAATAGAAGAAGTGATTGCTTTTTAGCCAAGCAAATGGATAATGAGTCCTTCCCATGTACAGGAACACTACCCAGTTTCAGTTACTTTACTTCATTAGTGCTAAACTCAGTCCTCAACACCAGGTACTTCAGCCTGCATAAACTTTAACCACACTCAATTGCAATTACACAGCACAAGCACACACCTGAAGTCTTACACCAAAGGTCTGGTAAAAGTTTGGGAGAGAATACATTCTCTGACAGCTGTGAAAAACTGCTGCCATGACACCATGCTTGGGAATGGGGAAGTGGTGAGCGAAAGTTCAAAAGACTCTGGAGCAGCTGTTCTGTCTCCAATGCACACCTTTACTCATGTAACCTAACTCTTTGATCTCTTGTAAAAATTCAGCTGCCTTATGCTGTTTGCAAGCAGAAGGCACATCAGTGCAGGTCCATTTGTATGCAGCTGATTTGTTTCTATACAAATGCTTCAAAAATAGGAGAACTAGCTGTGCTGGTGAATAGTACAGAAAGAATAAACTAAATGTAAGAAGCGTGGCTTATGTTTCAATAAGGACCACAAAATAAGGAAAGTACATTTTGTTTTATACAGGAACAGTAAGAAAAACACAAAAATCAAGAGATTCTCAGACATTCGGATGACTGAGAAAGTTCTTTCTGTCGCAGTTTGGACATTTACAGGTGGAATGTACAGGATCAAACACAGAGAGAGTAAGACAATGAAAGTAAAGGTGTATTCAAAGACTTTTCCTATCTTTAAAGATTTTCAATTTAAAGATTTGACATTCAGAACACAACAGGCATATTTATATTTGATGGATGTAGCTTTGCTCTTTTGGGTTTTTTTTTTTAATTTTTTTTTTGTCACCATCTCATTTGCTGTAACATAGGCTAGTAGCAGAACTGGTGTGTCAACTGGGTACTGTGCACCAGCTTCAACTCTTAGCTGCTCTGAAGCTCAGCAGAATGCTGTATTTCATGAGATGGCACCCCATCTGTCCAGGTTTTTGAAGTGCTGGGATATCTCAGCCAAGCAGACAGCATCCTGACACATCTCTGAGGGAAGGCTCTTCACTCTGCTGTAGTGCCACAGTAACTCAGGTAGGGAAGGTTAACAGTATGAAAAAAATATGAAATATTTCTGTTTCTGGAGGAAGTAAAGATACATTGAGCTGGCCCCAAAATGTATTTTGTTCTCACATTTAGCCACAGGTTTATGAACTGTGTCACAAAATAAATTAAGATTCCTGAAAACAGCACATCTGTCTTGCCCTTTTGAAGCTCAATTGCATCCAAACAAATGAGGGCATTCTGATGAGTGTCCTTTCCATGGTACAAAAAGGGCCATAAGTTTTGTTCACAGTCAGTCCCACTGTGTTGTTTTGTCTGCTTTTTATTTTCCTTTTTACAATGGTTTTGATTGATAGTTCTATCAAATCTGTGGTAGTAACCAACTGGCAAACAATGCTCCAGTGGAAAAATACAACAGAGTTTAATACAGATAAAAACAGAGTTCTACAGAAGTTTTTCTAAAAAATTCACAAAGCCATCATGGTGTAAGAGCATCTTTTAAATATACTTTCTTAACTTCCTAACAGGATTGTACGGTAAGACAATACACTGAAAGTGGTAGGTATGGTACTCAGGTTTTATTTCCCCAAGAAGGTACTCAGTTCAACAGAGCAAACCACTGAAATTATTATCCATTACTGTCCCTATGTGAGTTTCAACAAATATAAAATTTAGATGTATGTAGTAAGCAATCTGAATATGGCTCATAATATTCTAGATTTTATAAAATCTTTAGAAGCAAATTATTTTAAAATTTTAAATTCCAGTAACTCCATAGAGTTTTATTTTGGAAGGGTCATTGTGAACTGTTACAATGTGGAGAAGACTGAATCATCAACTATTACCACCTCCTCTTCTCTTTGTATTGAATAAGTTTTGGTTCTTTGTAAAAGCTACCTTCTTTTGCAATAAATTTTTTGAAAAAAAACCCTTTATTTTGCAGAGAAAAAAGGGACATAATAGCCTTACTTTCTTATAAGCATCTTTTTGTTGTATTTTTTTTTGCCTCACAGCTTGTTTGAGAGACCCAGGTTACATTAGTAACACAACTAGGTTACATTAGTAATTTTATAGACCCAGAATTTCCCAAAATTTCAGTATAAAAATCTATTAAATCTACTGAAAAACGAATCTTTTGACAAGATATGGTATACTCCTAGCAATAGTTTTACTCTTTTTGTCATAATAGGTCTCTTAGCACCATCATACAGTTGCAAAATCATTAAGACACAGTCCCTGTCTTTTAAAGGGTAAGAAAAGTAATGAAAAACCCTCTTTCCCAGCAGAGGACTATAGGCTATTGACTCAATTCTAAATAAAGTCCTGTTGTACGAAAAACACACTCTATAGTTGAGTAAAATTCCTATTTGCCAATGCTATAATTTACAATAAAGAATCGAAGTGAGCATATACTATATCCATTTACTCTTTTCTTTACCCTGAGTCAGAATAATTTTTTCCTCCCTCACTGAGTATCTGAAAGCCAGTGCTAATTAACTGTAAGCTGCGATAGCTGCTAGACTGCACGAAATCTCTTGTCAGGTTAAGGGCTCTCCAGATATTTTTGAAATCTGAGTATAGAAGCTTTAAAAATTAACCCTAGAAGAAGAAGTAAAATCAGAGTATACCAATTAAAAAGTCTGCCAAATCAAGAGGAAAGTATTTTACTGACTCCACTGGAGTTTGAATCTGGACCTTGAAGACTGGTATGGAAAAACATCACCAATGGAAGTGGTATTACATAAATTTCTAAAGACTGTATTGCTCAAAATCTTTCTCTGCACAGGGGTCATTCAAAGCCTTTCTGCACCACACTAAGAACAATCTTTAAAAATATTCATGTTTGTAAGAGGAAAAGCTGAGGAAATTCACTACCTTACTGCACAGGATCTTCAAGCAAGCATTTAACAACTTCTGCAAACATTATGATCCTGAATAATATCATTAAGCCAAATATACTGTGATACCCTGATGATATTAGTTTGTTGCATCTAAATTCCTGTGATGGTTCATTTGCACAGTCCTATTCAGAAAATCCCATATGTGGAAAACAACAATATTACAAAGGTTTGGGGTTTTTTCCTAGTTATGAGTAAATATTACAGATAAAATTGCAACAAAATTTAAAACAAAAAGAACAAAACCAAATTAACAAACAAACAAAAACAAAACAAAACAAAACCCAAACCAAACACAAAACAAAAATCCCCTAAAAATAAGTATAACAGACAAAAAGAAAGAAGCGAGCTTTCCATGCATTTCTTAGTGAAACCGGTTGTCCTGGTCTGTCCCTTCAACTGCATGTATTCCCACTGGAAGAGAAGGTGAAGTGATGGATTCTGCATTCAGAAGCACAGATACATTGTGTCCTTTTACTTATAAATGCTGACAATGAGGCAGAGAAAGAATGACAAGGAGAGACTTATCATTAATTGTGGGCATTTTGCCAGCTGACTCCCTCCATACAATGCTTTCTCAGAATCTGAGAAAAATTAAAATTATGTAAAAGAGAACATCAGAAAGCCTAGCAAATTTTTATGCAAGTATTAAAATGAGAGGCGAATCAGAGGAGTGAATGTTTTTAAGAAATTCTACCCCACACAAAGAATAGGAAATTAATTAATTGCATAAGAAATACTGTATGCATACATTAAGCTTTTCTTCCACCGACAAAACAAATATAGAAAGAAACATTTTTACATTGCAAATCTACTTCCTAGGTCAGGCTGAATATATATAAAGAAAAGATCCTCAATATAGCAAATTAATAAATATTTCTGGGTGATGATCATATATTTAAGCTAGAAATAGCTGGGGTTTTTTTCTATTGTGCATGACAAAATATCTAAGTTTTAATACAAATTTAACACTTAATGTTAACAGACTAACCACTGCTCTCATGCATTTAACATTCTTAACATTCTAGTTAAATCAGAACTGTCACTCCTATTAACAAAATAACCAAAACATCACAGTCACAGTGGATCAATCTGCTTTATATATTTTGAGATATCATTTTTAAGATGAACAACAGTTTTTATTCAGTAATTTCTCCTTGCACACTTTAAATGAGCAGCTCAGTATGACAGAGGAAACATAACACTCAGAACAAGTCATACATATGTGACAATATAAATGATTTCTTCCAATGTGTTGATGAAAAACACATTTCTATTTGTTTGAGGTATCACACATCATAGCAGAGAATCCTGTAGACTGAGTGCATTCATCAAAGCCGGCCAACTATGTTAGCAGATGAGTTACTGGAACACTACGCAGTTCTTTTTTCAGCAGCAAAATTGACTATATTCACAGGTTAAAATGTAAATAGTAGAAACTGAATTGTGACATGAATAGTATCATTTCAGCGTAATACAAAAAAAGGAATAAATGAATAATCATGTAGCCTTTCTCCTAAATAGGCTCCTATTGAAAGTTCCCTACGAAACTTCAGAGTAGAACAAAACTTATCTCACATCTGCGCACATTCACTAGCTTCCCAGCTGAATCCAATACATTATCAAAGAAAGTCAGAATTCATGACTTTATAAAAAAATCTTGTGGGTTTTTTTTACAAGAAAACAACTCTCAATTAATGCCAACCCTAATTTAATCCTTGATGCAAGACATTCACAATCCCTTAAAATAAAAATGCGATTTAAAAGGAAAAAAAAGACAAAAAACAACAAACAAAAAAAAGACACAACAGCTGTATGCACTTTTAATCTTCAGAAAAGCATGTGTTCTGAGAATCATGTTTGTTTTTAAAACATCTGTAGGTATTTTATAGAAAATTACATTCTGCAAAAAACAACATATTGCAATTACACATCACACACATTGATATTCTCATCTTATGCCTACCATACCAACACTTCATCTAATACTGATATAATGAGCATATGCACCACCTACAAGTTATTATTGCAATTAGAATACATTTTTTACTTGAAAACACTTTTATTTGTAAGAAGAAATAGGATTATTTTAGCTAAATCCTTATTTGTACCAATCATATTCTTAAAAAAAAAAACAACTCTGCAACTGGAAGCATAAAGTAGAAAGCTGCATAATTCCCATTTGAACAGAAGGTGTGGATGATGTGAATTTACTTTACAAGGAAATATCTTTTAAAAGCATCACCTTTTTCCCTTTCCATCCTAGCTTCAGTATAACAGTCCTTAATGCTATTGGCATACACACCTGTCAATTGATCAATGTCTATTGAGTTACGTTGCCAAGTGTGGGAAAAACATGAGATAATCAAATCCCTCTATCTAAGAGTATATTTCAAACTTCCTACTATCTTCTGAACTCTCATGTTCTTCGGCTTTCAGCTTAATTACCCAGATGTTTTCACAGATGAACACTGACTCCACCAGCTACTCTTGCGTGGAGGAGCAGGCTGCTGACAGGTGGCTGTACCACACTCACCATCCTCACAGAGAGAGTAAAGCACAATGCACTTCACAGGCTGGGAAGCGAGTGGTACACATCCCTCATTTGCACTCTGATGTGACTTTTTGCTCTCTACAGTAGCACTGCTGGCAAACAAGACAGGAGCTCCCTCCCCACACTCCACAACTCATCAGTAATGCTCTGTAATTCATGCACTTCTTCCAACAGAGGAGCAGCCAGCTTCCACTGACTCACCTTGCAAGTGGATGCTCACATGCCAGTGGGAAATGAAAATTGATTCCTGCAGATACACTGCACCAGGTGGTTAAAGTATTTTTCCTGGATATGATGGAGGTAGAAAGGGAAATGGGAATCGGAGTCTGCAATAGAGAAGGATCAGCACTGGAGAGATAGGAACAGCACCGCTTAAGGCAGAATGTCTGTTTTTGCTGTTACAGCTCCCAACTAAAATCACAGAACTATATCAGATCCAAGGGTAAACACGAGTTGTTTCTTTATATGTTAAGTAGGGCACACAGATCTTGTATAGTAATGAGTAATCTATTATTTCTGTGCCTCCCTCAGAAAGTCAGTCCCCTAGCCATGCTTCAGAGCAATGCTGAGTTGTTATTAATACCATGGACAAAAAGATCAAAGCACAGATTTTAAAATCATTTTGGGCATTTAAAAATCTAAAAATGTAATGATCACACATGCGCATCTACAGGCCTGAGACAAAGACCTACATTTCTTAGGCCTTCTCAGGTGCAAAATAAAGTATTTCCAAATTAGACATCTTATAAATTGGAGACACTGTAAAAGCACACAATGCTAAATCCCATTCCAGCTCTATATATTGTTATTTATTATAACACTTCTAGAAAGAAGAGAACTGACCACCTAATCCAGATACATCAAACAAATGTTCAAAAGTTTCTGTCAAGACGAGTTAGTCTTAGACTTTTATCTCTCTGCTGGTTGTTAAACCTCACTATAAAAATATTAGGACATTTTTTCTGGGGCAAAAGTTAAAAGACAACACGCTCAAGTGACAATGAGGACAATGAATGGATATACAGTACAGATTCCCAGTGGGTGACAACAGACATTCAGAAGTGGTTCAATGAGGGATTTAAAACACGTCCCTCCCATTATGGACAAAAAATAGATTCCCATCCTCACTTGAGCAAGGAAGGGTAAACACCTGGTATAGGACAACTACTCAAACTCAATTCTACCTCTTTGTCATCTAATTAGCATGATAACGTATGTAACTCCTCAAGCAGTAAATATGTGATGCAATGATTACAACAACAAGTTATGAAAACATATAAGAAAATGAATGCAAGAAAGGCTAATTTCTCTTTTTTCATTTTTTTTAATACCTTCCACCATCCTTTGGCATGTACAGAGCAGCAATGTTGGTCAAAATACAAAAGCTGAATGTGGATTCATGTGATTAAGAAGATTCATTTCACCTTCTTACCAAAAAAATGAACATATTTCAAGCCTCACCAATAATTATTAAAAAATAATAATACCAAGAGTATAGATTCACTGCCCAGAGTCACTACATCTGTTATGTGAGTGCCTTAAGCTTTGCTAGGCAGCTACAGAGCCAGATTGAGCATGCTCAGCAATATGTTCAGCAAGTGATGTATTTCAGCTGTTTCTTGTCCTTATATATATATACACAAGTTTTGACAATGCTCTAATATGAAGGACATTGTTGTCAGGAGCAATCTTTTTGCAGCTATAATGCACAGTCCTTCAGAAAACTATGCAGAAAGGCTAGGAAAGTTACTGTATATAGGAAACATGGTCTTATCAAATCTTTACCTTTGTTTACCATGAGAGGAGTAAATCCTTTCTTTCTAACAATTCCCATTCACTGCTCAATGCGCAAAGGGAATGTATGGGTTTATAGACACAGTAATTTGCTTTATTAGAAAACATTACTGACAGCCCTTTGGGAACATCAATACCTGATGGTTATTTTCTGCTTTTTAATACTAAAATGAAGACCTCAGTTTTTATATGTGAAATAATATTGTTGTTACTGTAAAAAACAGATTTGTGTTACTCAGACCTTATACTGTTTTCACAGTAGGTCTGGTTACATGAATTCTAATTATCTTCAGCAGAAAAAAAAGTGGAAAGCTCTTGGAGTCATGAATTTCTAATGTATAACAGTTTATTCTCTGTAAATAACTTACAGAGATTATACAGAAGATAGTGTTTCCCCTTCCAGAAAGAAAATAATTATTTTCATAGAATTTACTGCAATAAATATTTGTGTGAAAGATCTTAGTAGTTAATACCAAATGAATTTTTCAGTCTGAAAAAAAAACAAAACCAAAGCATATGAATTCCTCGGAAAGCAGCTAACAGCTAAAGAGGGAAAAAGATATTTTAGATAAAGATTCATAAGAACATGTAGTTCATCTCCAAAAGCAGTTGGAGCTAAGACAGCAATAGCTCAGTCACATACTTTAGCTTTAGGCTCTGCGAGGAATTGAGGTGATTATTTGCAGCTTCTGAACCAAAGAATGCAGTTTTGCTAAGGAATGGGTTAAAAATCCTGATTTTTATTTATTAATTTTTTTTTTTTAGAGGGAGTAACTCTATTCCATTATCTGAAAAAAATGGTCAAGAGATATATTCTACAGCTGCCATCTATGTGAATTTTATTACAATGCTATGGTCTAAGTGTAGCTGTTCCAAAAAGAATCTTCCTTTGTACTGAAGGCTCCCAATCTACTAACCACAAATTTCTCGAAATTAATTGTTCTGACATCCTGCTCTAAGAAGGATAGAGAGTAACAGACGAGGTAACGCCACAATACAAAATCTTTCCTCACTTTTCCTTCATAGAATTTATGGTTTTTCTACCCACTGTCACCTAGACTCTTTTTTTGCCAGGTTTTCATACTAGTCTTTCTCCTGTGAAATCATTTACATGAATATTCACTTTCACCTCTTATTTTCACTGGATTGTTAAATCAGGAACAGAACTCCAGACAAGGAAGAAAGCTGTGAGGGTTGGAGATATTTGGTTGGTCGGTTGGTTGGGTGAATGGGGTTTTTTTGGTTATTGTTTTGGTGGTTTTGTTGTTGTCTTGGGTTTTTTTGGGGTTTTTTTTGGGGGGGGGTGGATTGTTTTGTTTGTTTTAATTTTGGTTTGACTGATTTTAAATCACAGTAAATGAAATACCAACAATCACTTTAAAAGGAACTTGGGCAGCGCAAGATGCATTTTAGAAAAAAAATATAATAGATTAATACCATTCTAATTGCTCATTACTAAACTATCCTAAGGAAGACTAAAGTAAGATTTTTAGCTTTTGCATGTCCGAACAACACACATATGCTATTTAATATTAAGTACTTCCTCAGCTTATGACTTTCACAGACAAAACATTCCTATCTCCGAAGATGTGTTTTGAAATGTAATTTAAGTAGTTAATTAAACAAGTTACAAAGTGAGAGAAGAAGTTTTAAAAGTTATGGTGCTTAAAGAAAACATAAAATTGCCAAGAAGAAATTCAAGTATATATAGAAAGTTCAAGCAACTCATCATACTAGTGTATTTATGGAATTTAGATAACAACAGTCATAACTCCTATTTTCTATTTCACTGGAGTTTCTGCTTCTAGTAACAGCAGAAAACTATTCAAGCCTTCATGACTATTGTCTTTAAAATACTGCATCTGTTTATCTGCTGTAAAAGAGGGAGAATATGATGATTAAGACATTTGTAGTATGTTCTATCAGTTCTGTTTCTTGTGGCTTCTCTGTGTTCTGTTTCAAATAAAGTTTTGCTCTTCTAATTTTTCCATCTTCTTCAAAAACTTCCTGAAACACCACAGGACAAACTGAGACAAGCATGATTGGAGAGAAAATAATTTTCAGTGCACTCCAGGAAGCCCCCAAACCACATGCTAAGCACTTATGCTTACACAACTGTGGAATAGCACAGTGGGTGGGTTTTGTAAGAAGTGGTAGATTCCAGTAAACCCAACCAAACACACACATCCATTTTCTTCACAAGCAATTTCACAGTGGAATGTCCATCACTAAAAACTGATGAAATTTTTAAAAAATTCTGAATACTATTCTCTTCAGATAAAAATATTATCTTTAAGAGTCACTATATTATAAGGACAGAGCAATGAATTATTGTGTCAGTTTAATCTAAAATAAACACCATTTAGATTATTTGGTAGGGAGATGAACCTGCATCCTCCTTTCACCCAAGGAAACTGAACAATTTAGGACATTGCTTTCTCCGGTGCCTTCATAAATCTCATGTTAGACGCATCATCCAATGACAATGTTAGTCAGTTAATTACAGTATGTTTGAATGCTGTTTGTCTAAGATTTACAGCACAGAGTCTTAGAGTCCTACATTTAAGGCAGAAGAGAGTTGTGTTCTACTCTTCAGTGCTGTAGATCTCGTTGTTCAAAAAACTTAAAACAGTGGCAACTACTAAAGTTTAACCACTTAGGTTTCCACTCTGTAAGAGAAAACAGAAGCTGACATGAGCTTGAAAGCAAATCACCCTCCTACTTTTGCCAAATCAAATAAAAAAATTAACTTTAATGATACTTTAGTGCACCATTTTTGGGGGTGGTTGCTACTGCCTTTTGTAGCACTTCTAGAATAAAAAAGAAGCAGATCCTGCTCAACATTCATCTCGACTCTCTTAGAATTTGAAACTTCAGATAGGTGTATCTTCATTTAACCCATAATATAAATCTGTTTCATTTTATGTAAAATGTAACTCTGATCCAGAAAGGAGCATAAAGATTTCAAACCAGAGTTTAGAAAGCAATGGACTAGGTACACTATCCTGCTTCGTAAAGAGAGTTTCTCTTTGCCAAGATACTGGCACAACACTTGTAAGGGTTGTAAAAACATATATGTTTCCTTCTGCACTTCCATAATTGAGAATTTAATTTATCCTCTGAGAAATAAGGTCAGGTATATTTAAATAAAAAACAGCAACAGCAACAAAACAAAAATAAAACAAAAAAACCCAACAAAACCAGGTGTTTTAATTATTCAGCATTTTTCAATTGATCAACTATTGGTCTTAGAAATATACAGATTTCCTTCTAAACAGCACTTGAGATTATCTACCTATTAAAAAAAAATCATAGCAAAAAAGGTCATTGAAATAGAAGGAGCAGATCGAGAGTTAGAGAGAGGAGACTGTTTGCAAAAAGCATTCTAGGGTAACCTTCTTGTCTAGACATTTTTAACCCTTAACTAGTGTAGACTATAAACTACACTGCTGCAGATGGTTCATTTATGCAGATCATGTGAAAATATCATAATTAGGCAATTTCCCCTGATGGGCTGCTGAACTCTGTACACTTTCAGAATCCAGGTGTTTAGTTTAACTCCTTGGGCAGAAATTCTGTCAACATGTTCAGATCTACAACATGAGAGAATGACCATGGATGGTCTTTGTGCAGTAAAACTCTTACCTGTCTGCATAAGGTGGCATTTATGGGAAGGTTGGGTGACAGATAGTAGATGTTGCAATTTTTCAAATTCAGTAATAGCTGGTGCTGCTTTGGTAGGTGGGTGGCTGCATTTCAAATTTAAGCTTAATCTTAACACTGTTTCCTATACATGCTTCCTAGATATGCAGAGACAGAGGAAAATCTCTTTTTTTATTTGTTTTTTATGTGCAACCTATTTTTCCTAGTATGAATGAGCCAAAATGTTTAGATAGTAACACTTATTCCCCATTTAAAAAGTGTGATTTTTCAGATTAACTAATTAAGAACTGTTTGAGCGGAACTTTTTCACAAGAGATGTAAAGCACAAGTGAAATAATGTTCTTGCTAAAATGAAAAAATATTTGTGATGGTCATTATATAAAAAAAAAAGAACAAAACATGGATATATTTTAGAGACAAAATCTGATGACATTTTTTTTTTAAAGCCTAAGATGATAAAGTATGAATATACTGATATTTTTAAGATTTAGGAATAAATCTTAACTGACATCTTAATGAAAAGTTCTTATACTGTGCAGAATACCTTCTTGTTCAAAAGGAACTCAGTGTCTGAGGATAAGAAAAGCAATAAAGAAAGTTGAGAGATTAAAGCTCATCACTTTAGTCTGGAATATTTATCTACTTATTCTATTTTTAATTCATCTGACCATCTTCACTCTGTCTGGTCCATTTGGCATACACTTTTTGTCTGACCTTACTGTCTGGAGATCATCTCAAAATGACAACAGAAAACACAGCATGATAAGGTGTATGGATCTCCTAGCTTACCACATTTAGAAGAAAACAGAATAAATAAGTAGTGAAGACACACGAGTTAAGATTTCCTCACAATCACTTCTAAAGGAGAGAATAAAACAGTGACATTTTCTGTGTCTCGTTAGAGAACCCCATGTATAAAAAAAATATGTACTCATGTCACATTAACACATGACTATTTCACTTTCTTATAAATGAACTACATGCCTAAGGATAAGATTCTCTGCTAGCAACATGCACAGACCATTACACATCTACAGAGTCAAAAAGATGATTTAAAAAAAAAACCCGTGTATCTACAATACAGCTACACTAATACATACTTTGTTATAGAGATGTTAATAACTGCCTGTAATAGTTTCACTGATATTGATTTGTAATCCACTTCCACCTATTGGCAAGAAAAAAAAACCTTTCAGCACTGGTATTTCATGAAAGTGTATTTTTTTACCAATACAAATTTAAAAAGCCATTCTTGGAAAAAAATTACCACCCTTGCCTGTTTTACTGCTGTCAATAGTTGCTATTTGCTTTTCTTAGGGCTGTAAAAACCAGAATTCTGCTCTACAGCAAGAAGGATACTGCGATTACCTGTGAGTTGTAGCACACTGCTTAGAAAAGAACTACATATTTCAATATGGAACCAAGAGAAATCCACCATTTGTTTAGAGATTGCTGATGCTTGAGTAAGGATATTGTTTGGTTTAGCTTAACTATTGCAATAGCAATTTTGGTATCTATTTATAAATTATCTCACCTTTGAATAACTGATTTAATTTCCTCTTATGAGATGGTTATTCTTTTATACAGACGCACTGCTTGTTTTAAATAGGTATCTTAATTTTTTTTTTTTTCCCTAATAATCAATTAAAACTCATCTTGGTCATATCTCTCAGACTTTCTTAAAAAGAAAAACAAAACAAAGGAAGAGAATTCACTCATATATCAGTTTAACACGGTTAAACATACAACATTAGAATACAAATTGAATGTATACACACATGGATCTTAATTGGTCTAGCAGATCCTCAAACTGTTCCTTTACAGCTGTTGAAGAAATAAAATAAATTAGCCACAAAGCTTCATCTGAGCAGCCAGAATAGGTTTTCCCTCTCTCATCTGTCTCCTATTTTAAGTCATTCTCTTTTTTTAAGGTCTGATCTTCCCAGCCTGAGAGCTTGCAGAGATTATCAAACATGGCACAGGTGATTTCTAAAACACCCCTGTAGCTACTAACAACCATCTCCCAACTGAGGACTTCTCACTAACCAAATTTTCAATTTCCTCAGGAACACATTTTCATAATCAACCCTCACATCCCTATTTAAACTTGCCATCTCACTGTCTTCCACTAAAAAGCTGTACACTTCCAACACAGGCAGTATTACAGGGGCACAGGTAACTGAAAATATAAGTCACACACTCCTCTCATACAAAGGCAGAAAGCTTCCCTGATCAGCTCAAAATCTGACTCCAACTTTCAGTGGAGCTTTACCACTATTCCAGAGAGCGAGGTGATCCATGAAACATCACCTTAAATATTGCATTGTACTCCTTTAAGCTTTGCACTTTGTAATAACCTTTTTTTTTTCTTTTGCTTTTTGCTTTTTTTTTTTTTTTCTCACTGTGCCAGAATTCACAGCAGGTTATTCTGTCATATGTAGCTTTACAAAGGCACTAAAAAACTTGCCTGCACTTACAACCCCTTTTTTGAACACAATTTTCAAAAACATGTTTACAAAATATGTATAACTGTGCACTGATGACTGTGGTGGGGTGACCCTGGCTGTACATCAGGTACCTACCCAAACTCTATCCCTCTGCTTCTTAGCAGGATGAGGGAAGAAAATAAGAAATTCAGTCTTAGCCAAGTCCAACACAATGACTCTTGAGAAAATGAGTCTTGTTATGCTGCTTAAAAGAGCTTAATAAAACCATGCCTGCCCATTTATGCAAGTAACAGGCTATATAGCCAGATATACAAAACAAGATTTAAAAAAAAAAAAAGGAGGAAGAAAATTTTAGTAAACTACCCAAACACAATTTGGCTAAAACAAAAGTTATTCTATATCTCTGAGAGAGCACAGACATGAAAGCAGTTTTATTCTGATCAGTACTGATATGAATCACAGCAGAAAACAGTCAACCAGAGTTCATTATCAGCCAAAGAAATCTGACCTCCAGGGCTGGGATTGTATCATGCTTGAGACTCAGACAGAACTAAAATATTATTCACTCACAAATTAATCATTGCCGTTCTCAAAGCTGCCTTCTAAGGAAGGGGGTGAATGAATTAGCAAGAGGACTAGCTTCAAAGGGTTCTTTACAGAGAAGACACATGTAAATATGTAAATATAAAAGTGCTTTGATCAAAAGTGCCCATCACCTGCCTTTCCCTTAACACAGATCTACTACTTTTCAATAAAATAAAACTACAACCAATTACAGAAAAGATATTTACCTTATATATTGGTCATTGGATTGAAATACACCTGAGTAAGGTTTTGAAATTTTCACTATCTAAAGAGTGCACTGTGAATTTAGGCTGAGATACATTTTAACAGATCTTATACTGAAGGAGCTTCATGGGAATTAGTCTGTCTTATTTTTTTAATATACTAATGCTAATTACTCTGTTACCAAAGAGTTAAAAAATCATGTTATAGGCTATTTCCCACATATCTGGAATAATTCCTTCCCTGTTTATAGAAAAAGATCCCTACATATAGACAATATGTTATCATCAGGAATAAAAAAGCCCAAATCAAACTACAACCAACAACAACAAGAGCACCAATCAAACAAACAAATAAACAATTACAAAACAAAAACACCCAAACAAACTCACACAAACAAACAAAAAAGAAAAAAGTATGTGGGACTAGTGAAAATTATTTTATTTTCTAGACTCTGCTAACTCTATAGGATTCCACCTCTCCAGGCCTGTTTCCAGCCACTTTATAGAGCCCAATTTGACTTAATGATTCTAGCTG
The DNA here is from genome assembly GCA_013397295.1 of Polioptila caerulea. Taxonomy (NCBI): domain Eukaryota; kingdom Metazoa; phylum Chordata; class Aves; order Passeriformes; family Certhiidae; genus Polioptila; species Polioptila caerulea. The sequence goes on along the minus strand of VYXF01000778.1, from coordinate 376,492 downwards.
ATAAGAGAATGTGAAAAGTTAAGTCCTACATCATTATGCAAGGTGGCGCTCCGTGAAGGGAATGCAGAAAGGCGCTGCCTTTTCTGTCGGGCCATGTTTTCAGACGCATGTCATGTAGAAAAAAAGGTTCTTGAGCTCTGCAAGCAGTAGAAAGCCCAGGTTTACTGCTCAACAAAAGAGAGCAGAGTCTATCTAACTCTTATTGCCACTAGGTATGGCACACACCCAGGAGAAGGCAATAAATTGGATGAATGACTGATGCTAATTCAGGCAGGATTATCTCAGCAATTATGCCATATTTTCCTACTCCACTTTCAAGATGGAGTTTCAAGCCATCACTGAAGTAGACTGCACAGACAGAGGAAGGTTGTTTATGATTGCTTAGAAACTTCAAGGAAAAAGAGGGTTTCTCAAGGGAATTTGTGAGCATAGTAACATGCCCTGTCCAGTATGGACACCCTGTATCTACTAGGAAAGCCTGACTTCCTACTGTCTTGATCATTGTGTAGTGATCTGTACCTGGAAAAATAAGCATAAAATGACGTTTTCCTCCAGTTCAGTAGTATTTTTACACTTACATTACACCATGGTAAACAATTACACACTTTGCAAGATAGTAAAAGGTGTGAAAGGTGTTACTTTTTACCTGTCTTTCACTGTTTCTCAGAAGAACACAAGTATAAAAATGATGCCAACTGCCTGCAGTAAGAGTCACTTGTCTCCATCCAAGAATTTCAAAGCATTTTCCAACCAACCAATTCCTTCTACCTTCACTCAAAACAAAAAACCCCCCACACCCTATATTAAGATATAGTCAAGCAAAGCAAGCCAGCAAAAAAGGTCCCTAAGGTCAAAGGTAAGTCAAGTGAAGGAAGTCCTATGTCTCCAACAGATCTTATTCCCAATCCCCTGCCCAAACCCTTATGTCACACCCCCACTTTGTAATTGCACTATCCATAAAGGCCCTTATTTCTTTTCCAATGTATTGTGGTTGCTCCATCTCTCCTTTTCCTTTCCTGCAGGTCATAGAAAGGACTCACTAATCCTCCTCTCATAAAAGTGCCTGTTTTTTCTGACATGCTGATGTTCATGTAGATGTGGGTTTGCACTTCTTCCCTTTTCCTCACAGTGGGTGAAGCTTAAGCTATCTTTATATTGAATGATAGGATAAACACAAAAGCAGAAAGAAATAAACAAGATAAAAAAGAACAAGATAAGCAACAGCAAGAAGTTTCACAAATCTCCTCAACTGATGATGCTAGGCTGTGACAAATCAGGCTTGTACAGATTCTGTCATAAACTAGCAAAAAGACAATACAACTTTTAAAGGTCATCCCTGTTTTTAAAACTCTACATTAAAACAAGATGTTGCCTCTAATTGTATTTTACCGGCCAATAACTGCACTCTTCTTCCCTTCTTCAAGTGCTGACATGAGTCACATGCTTGTGTAACATGGTTGCCACTCTTAGGGTAGCTAAATTTCATAAAAATACAAACACCAGTTAAGAAAGCAGCAGTACTTCTGTTACGAGATGGTGCCATTTATCTCTTACAGGGACCAATGGACCATGTTTTCTCTAAGAAAGCAGTCAAAATCTTCAATCCTTTTCAGAGAAAAGGTCATGCTCATCTTTCAGACGTGCTTTTATTCAGCTACATGTGAATGAAGGACTTCCAATGCACAATTACCCCTGCTGTAGGTGCCTCCCCAGCAGGTACTTCTTTTTAAATCACATTAATTGTTACGCTAAAGTATAGCGCTAGCTAATCATATCAAAGATGATGCTATTTCATCATAAAAGCCCTCCCTAAGCACATGGTATACATGCTTACAAAGTAATTTTAAAAGCATAATTCCAATGTTGTAGCAGTAAGGGCAGACTATAAAAGGTTTAAATGTTTTCTGTATGTCCCATGGGAACTCATGGAATTTCTCCTCTAAGAGACTTTAACAGACAACTATTTCTCTTTTCTCAATGTCATTTATTGCAATAAACTAGTGCTTGCTTATCATAACTGTTCCATGTGCATCATGAAGATGTGACACTCTGTGTCCTTAAGTCCCTTCCACCAACCTGTCCGCACCAGGAAATTCAAAGCATAATAAAGTATCAAAACCATTTTGCTGCGACCCGACTATTTTCTCCAGAAGAAATGGACATTACCAAGTCAATACTTTGCAAGAGAGAGAGCTGAACTGGATCTCAGGATAGCACAATAAAAGTACCATGGTGAGATGTGTGTGCAATCAGCCATACAGGGGCTTAAACTAGAAGTGGTCTTATTATGCAAACAGTAGTCTCTGGTATGCAAATAAATACAAACAAAGCAAAACATGGGACTCTTGAATAATACCAGCTGCTGCTGGCAGTCAAGAAATTATTTCTTACAATCGCTTAAAAATAAACAAGATACACACATGCACTCTAAACATGATTGTCATATATACACCTAAAGTGATTGCAGATACAACAGGAATGCTTTTAAAATCCAAAAGTCTACAACAACTTGTGGCCCTCTAATAGCACACAGTCTAGTTAACCCACCTGTCTTGCCATCACCACTGACACAGCTGTCTAGGGTTTCAGGCTCTCATTAGGATTACAGAATTTAATTGCACAAGCCAGTTTACAAAAACAGAGTAACCTAATACAGATAGGCATAAACTTGAAGCAGAGGACAGACAAAGGATGGAGAGTACAGGTTTGAGCATTGCTAGCAGCCTTTATTTACTTTTCCCCTGGCCCCCTACTAAAATAGAGAGGAATACATGTAGTTTTGAGAACAGTCAGGAGCGTACCAAAGAAGAGACTCTAAGACCCCTTTTGTTTTAGAGTTCTTGCAGCAGCAATACTGAATCTGCATTACAATGCTTTGCCTCTGGGCAGCAGCAATACCATAGTATACTACGTTAACTATAAATGTTTAATCATTGCCTATGATCTCAGCACAGCCCACCAGCTTCATTTTGTGAGCATGGGCCAAGCTGTGCAGAAATATCCTAAATCAAGGTTTAACAGCCTCAGTTAGAAATTATTCTGGCTGTGAATCCTCTTATCTCCTCTTATGCATACTACCCAGCTCTGAAGGCAGACTGTTTTTCCAGCTTAACTGTTTTACCTAAAGATGCACCCCACAATGCAGAGCACGTAGACAAGCAAATTACCTCCCAGTCACATTAATGTTATGTAGACTTCAGTGATAGCCACACTCATACAAGTTACAAAGCCAGCTCTCTGTTTCATCTGAAGCTTAGAAGTCATAGTAGGACCCAGAAAAAGTGAGAAAAGGAGACTGATCAATTTCATTTCAATGATGGTAGTTGGCATAAAAAGAGGCTTTCTGGTAAGTAAAAAAGAGATTTCCTTATTCACTGGAAGGAAAGGCGGAAACTGGAAGCAAGGCAGGATATAATGGGAAGGTCCGTTATATGATATGTTAAACTAAATATTCAGACCCCTGGGGCATAAATATGTAGCAAATTGACATTCAACATCCTGTAGGCTAATTATGAGCAACTGTACTAGAAATCCTGAGTGAACTATTCACCTCCTGCATTGACAGAAATGCACTGGCATAACCTGACTTTAATAAAGGATTTATATCTCCAGCATCATCTTTTAATGAATTCTGATTTGATATTAGTAACAGCTTGCCCCATATTAGTGTAGTAGTGATGGCCTCCTACAGTTTCTTTTTGAAAATTAAATTAAGTTCATAGAACAACAGATTTTGTAAACTAGTGAATAATCTAAAAGACTGGTACTGATCTATAAGGAGTCTATAGGACATTAATACAAGGGTAATTTTGTGGCTCAGAAGTTAAATAATTAAGTCTGTGGCTGTGAAATGTGTGCTCGGGATTAATGTGTGTCTATATTTCAGACAGTTAACTGGATTTGTAAAATATAACAAAACTACATAGCCCTTCACCGGGTAATGCTATTTTCTTGGTACTTCTGTGGATGCTTGTCCTGTGCATGTGTGCATTTTGTGCAGTTCTTTTAGCAATCATTTATTTGTTTTATCTGAGCTTGCATGACACACCTTTGAGCAACCATTACACGATATTTGGAAAATTACTGCATTGTGAATCCCCATTGCTTCAACTGAGGCCACATTCTACTTTTCAGAAGTGGTCTTTTAGTTGCTCCCACAAATGTACCGCAGATCTGATCAGCTGCTTTCGCACAAGAAACCTCTTCATTCTAATGAATGGTTTGTGTTTCTTTGCTATTTATGTATTTACACTCTAGTAAAATGTAATTGCAAGAAGTTGTACTGGTAGAGGGCACAATTATCCCTTCTCCAAACCAACAAGAGAAAGCTACTCAGGTATCTTGTATGTAGAGTTACTATCTTTATTTAAATATTTCCAGTACATTACAGGCTTTTTATTGGTTTACTCCACTAATTTTTTTATCTTATGTTGCAGAAAATAGTTTGAGATTAATACGATGTCCATTGTCTATTACTTTAGTAATATCTATCTTCCCTTTAAAATAATAAAAAGAAAAAGAAACAAATAAAACCCCAACAAACAAACAACAAAAAACCACCCACCCCCTGATTATATACAGGCCTTCCTACATCTTATTTTCAAAGATTAAAAAATAAATCTTTGGGGAGTCAATAAGAAAACCTTGCAGTGTTTGTCTTTTTTCAAACATCATGTATCTTGTGTAACAGGTCAAGCTTTTAACTTCATTCTACTTTCTGCTCACTGTAACAAGACAAAAAGACAGGGGTCCAGACTCCAGCTCCAAAAAAAACCCATGTAAGGCGTTTTGGAAGCCCATTCTTTTCACCTCTTCCCTCCACTGAAAGCAAGGGGCACACCTGTTTTGATATTGCTGTTGTGAAGTGCTCATTAAATTATTGCTCGTAGCAGGGGGCAAGGATACTTTTGACTAAATCTGTTAGCCAGCCTCCTGCAGTGACTCTCCTCTGGATTCCCCAGCAGGCATCTCTTTGATGTGCTTATAATAAATGGAATACAACTGGGAGAAATCAGAAAGGGCAATGTTGACAACTGTCATTGCAGGTTACAGCTTGAATGGCAACAGAGCAGAAGGTCTCTCTCTCTCTCTGTTGTTCTTATATCTCAGATCTCCTTTGCATCGTTTCTGGTAGGCATCCAATCTCCATTAGCAAGAGTTTCTGGAAAATTGTATTTCTCCCTAAATTCTCTCTCTCTCTGCTGTAAATGTAATACACTGTTCCAGGCCACTAGGTCTTCTAGATTAAATGGTTTTGCAACTCTAACAGCATATCCACCATGATAGGCAAAGTGCCAAGATATAATTGGTGATACATAACAGAAATTACAAGCAATATTAATGGAGGATATATTTCAAGAAAAGAACTATTTTCATTCTAGAAGCATTTTTATGCCATTAGGTAAAGGGCAAAAAAGTTAATGCTACTAAATATGGTATAATTCCTCAGCAACCATTTTTATCTGATGAATGTTATATTTTTATGCCATACTGCAAATTGCCTCATAAATTATCTCATTTTGTCAGCACTAGAAAATTTAGAACACATGACAACTTTAAAATATTGACTAATAGCTGATAGTTTGGCATTCTGCTTAATACATTGTGAAAGAACATGTTTTTTAAAATAAAACTTTTTATGCATTAAAATACACATCCAGGCTAATTTAATTAATAATAATAACTGTAAATTCCCCTGAAGACAGGAAAATTATATCTCATCCCTATTCCAAGTATTTTAATATCTAATAATGTTCTCAGCTTTTATTAACATGTTCCTTTGCAATTTCAGCCTTTAAGACGAAGGCTTAAAACCCTTAAAGGCCTAAAACTAAAAAAAAGTCAAGACACATAACAAAAGCTGCTTGAAGACTAAATACAAAAATCAAAGAAATCAAAGAAAGATAAGTTAAAGAAAAACAGATTTCACATGCAACCCCCACCTCACAGTCTAATGAGATGAAAGGCAAAAGGTGCTTGATTTGAGAATTCACTTTTTCAAATAAGTCTAGAAAATTCCTGTTATAGCTGAGGCTGATGCTACACAATACAAATGGCTTTTAGGAATCCTAATTTCTATGTTCCTATGAAAAATACCCACCACGTTAGTAGGAATTAAAGCATTTCCAACTGAAGGATGCCAGAATGTAAGCTACTACTGAGCAATAGTAGATCATTGTGTTCCTGTTCTGAATGACAATTTGGTGCATGTGTGAGACAAGCCTGAGGCCTAACCAGGACCTCTCACAGAGAGAGGAGGAACAGGCAGTATGGTATAAGCCTCACAGCAACACTTTCAAGTGCTGTATTTCAAAAATAAATTCCAGACTGTATGTGGCAGAGAGGACACAGGGACAGAAGGAATTAACCCTCCAAAGAACAATGTTAAGTTTCCACTTTTCAAAACCTTTTTGAAATCCATCATTTATAAAGTGAAGAACAAGGATAAAGTATTGATAAATAAAAACATACCACTGATGAAATCACAGCACTGTTAAACTGCATAAGGGCTTGTGCCAAATTTGAAGAGTAAGAGCAGTTTCAATTGTTTCCATGAGAATGAATAATGACAAACTATCTTGGGATTCAGTTTTACTCAACATATGCAAACATAGAGAAGATGATATTCTTGGACACAGGGGAAATTATTTAGAATTAGATGCCACATATTCTTTAAAGTTACTCCTGCTAATACATCATTGGTTTATTGTCACTGGGCTTAAAAGTTAAATGCCATACTATTTAATTGGAAATTCCAAGCTAATCTAAGTTTTCCTATCATGTTCCTGTCCATCAAACCAATGTAATAGCTATTTTAGGCTTATCCATGTGTGGGAGATCACTGGTGCTGAAAAAGCACTTCACTGAAATACTTGTATAATTCATTCTCAAAACCGATTGAAACAACACAAAACAAAAAGTGCAAAATACAATTATAAAGCAATGGTACTTCTCATCTTGACTAGAGACTAGGGATTAGAAGTTCTATACGCTTGTGTAGGTTCTCAGTATGCACCAATACACTCTCCTCCATGCCCACAATTCCATCTCCAGCTGTCTGTACTGCACACAGCTACTGACTTACACACTTGCCAGACCAGAACTTGGAGGCACATCTCAAAATTTTCCACTTGCTTTTGACACAATATGCTATTGTAAAAGTTGCCAGAGATAAAAAGTCAGTAATCAACTCCATAGAAGTTTTTATATGGAACAGGAATTGAAAGTCAGAAGATCTCTGACTTTGAATGAAGATATCAGACTGATAAACAATTGTCTTTCCAAAATCTGATGCAAGACAAATGTGTCCAGCTTCCCTTAGAGCAACAAAGGTGGGCCATTTCTCTACCTGCACAACAAAGTATCTCTAAGAAAAATGCTACTAAGGTACTTCTTCTATTTTTACTCACCATGAAAACTAAAGTTCTCATGCGAGAACTTAGCTGATTTCAAAGCCAGCTTTTCTTTTTTGACTTGTTACAGAAGAAAAATTAAAAAAAGAAAACAATTCATATTTTAGTTAAGGTGATTCAAATATGCCATGAAATGTAGATTTGCAAAATCCTAAATTTTAGTGATTCTTCTATTACATAAAAATGTATATAGCACTGAAGCAGAATCTCAGAACCTAAAATCAGCTACCAGCATAAGCTTAGACTAAAAAGAACAGAAAAGAAAAAAGTCAGCAAAAAAGAAATTAAAATATTTTTTTTTATAAATAACAACTAACTTAAAAAACCTCACATGATTATGCTTTTCAATTTTTTGCATTGCATAGGTATCAGCATGGCCACTTTCTTAACACCTTCAGTGGCTTAGGGTTTCAGCATTATGCAGAAATTCTAGAAGTCTAGCAGAAAGGATTATCTGAATGCTTCTTTATCAATTTAAGAAGGAAACCTTCCAAAATACATCCACTGGTTTTTACCACTGGTTGCTGGTTTTCTACTGTAGAATCTTAGAATCACAGAATGGTTTGGGTTGGAAGGGACATTAAAGATCATCTATTTCCAACCCCTCAGCCCTGGGCAGGGACAACTCCCACCAGACCATGTCAGCCTGGCCTTGAACACTTTCAGGGATGGGACATCCACAGTTTCTCTGGGCAACCTGTTCCAATTCCTCATCACCCCCAGAGTAAAGAACTCCTTCCTAATCTCCAATCTAAGCTTACAGTAGTTTTCCAGTGGCACTTAGAATCACAGAAAAGCCTGTAGGTGAAAGAATAAACTCTCAACATGTGTGACAAAGATAAAAAATGCCAATATTTTAGGAAAAAAGGTGAGAGGGGAAAGAAAAGATTAAGGTTGTTTTTATGGCAGCAATGATTTGGAAGGTTGTGACATGCATGAAAATCAAAATAGTTTCTCCAATGCAAGTCACGGATTGATCTTCTATAACAAACAATAGGAATTTTTATAAGCTGTTATTCAACCAAAACTCCCCAGAATTTCAAAATAATAAATCTAGCTCTAGTTTTCAAGATCTCGTCTGATTTTAGGAAATCTTTAAACCAGCATGTATCAAAAATTATTTCAGTGCCTTTAGCTGAGTAACTTTGTGATCTGTGCAAGGTAAAGAGTTTGCTGTTGGATTTGGTCTTTTCCAGTTAGCTAATTAAAAATTGTTTCTGCAATCTGGCCTTGCCAGCAGGTAGATGTCCTGAATTTTGAGTTAGCATGAAATACATGTCTTGCAAATTCCATCTGTAAATACATGACCTCTCTCATTTTATGAATATTTACCTCATAGATAATGATTTTAAGTATTTACCCAGTTCTCTCAGAATCAGCCAAACTTATACCAGAAAGTTAAATCCAACAGGCAGCTGGATTAGATCGTCCTTGTGGGTTCCTTCAAACAGAACCATTCTATTCTGTTTATTTTAAAATGATAGTAGCATTAAAGCCATTACTGCAGACACAACATTAATAATGCTGATCACTGAGCATACACAATAGGTGCATATCCTAAGATAATCAAGCCCCAATCTTGCATGCCCCAAAACTTAGAAACTGAAGCATATACATATGCTATTGTCAAATAGGATGAAAGATCTTTGGAGGTTTAGCTCTGGTATTTTTATTGGGTTCTCAGAACAATATCAAGAATTTATATCATAATCCAAATCCTACATTGTTGTATTTCCATTGGTTAAAGTCACTGAAATCACTTTTTCTCACAATCAGATGCAAAAGAAAATACATGTTGAAAATTAAATATATATTTGCAGCTACACTGGAAGTTCAAGTGGGTTTTGTACTTTAATAGGTAAAGAAAATACCTATTACATTTTTATGATAAAAAGTAGGTGTCCTGGTATAAAACTACAGTTTTAAAAACGTCTTCTCAGCTGCTGTCAAACCCTGAGAGTGTCTACTTTACAGAGCTGGGGCAGAATCTTCATTTTAGAAATCATTAGTTGTTCCCAGATCTCACCTCAACATTTGATTATTTAGCAACTTACTTACTAGGTTTTGGGACAACATCCTTGAACTTCGTTTTTCTCTTACTCATTACTAAGCTGCCTGAATACTCGTTCTAGTAACAATATGCATCAACACTGAATACACTGCACTATTCTACATCAGGCCCTGTGAAGAGAAATTGGTGATTTAAAGGTAATACTGCTGCTCCGAAAGGTACAGCATTGTTGTTCACTGTGCTGTTAGATGTCTTTTGCTTTGCCAGACTTTAGAGACTGAATCACTCACTGGATGAAATGGCATGAGTTTCATAGTAAGGAGAGCTATAAAAATAGTTGATGCTATAATTTGAATGCAAGGCATTAAAATGCATATGTTTCTCTATATAATGAAAATACACATTTATCTTAGAAAGCATTATGTTTTGATGTGTAAACCCCAAACTGAGCAATGGGACACAAATGGGAAAGTGAATATGACTTTGGAAAAGGAGGAAAAATAACAAAAAAGATTTTTCCTCCTACTTATGCAAGAATAAAGTTCTCTCATTTTAAAAAATTGCAATAATGATTCCTACTTTTATTATAGTTAAAAAGATTTTATTTCTCCTTACTGTTTTACAACAGTGAAAAAGGACCTTCTTACTTTTAATAATCTCATTTGGGTAAATTAGAGGATTAACTGAAAAACCAGATAAGATACAGCTAGCTCAATTTGTTTAATAGAAATATTCTTTTTAAAAAAAATCTTTCTCTCATCTATTTAACAATGATATATATAAGGCAGAGAAAAAGTAAGAATCACTTTTGCTTCAGAGATGTGAAATTAATTACAGAGATAAGTGAGCTACCAAGCGTTATTCAAAATCCTTAAAGAAGTTAAGAGACTGAGCACCAGATCTCAGCTCAGTGCTTTATCACAGCATATAATTTCTGAGTGGCACAGCATCATATCTAATATATGATTAAAAATACACATACTTACAGCCATTTCTAAATATACTACATTTCTTATTGGGAAGCAAACTAAAAACCCGACTCAGAAGCAAATATCAGCAGAAAGAAGAGTAATTTTTCTGTGTAAGTCATGAACAAATAATCTTTCTTCTCTTGAGAAATTTACAGGCTATCAACACAATTTTGACCACAGGCATGGAAATTCTTACAAATGAAGTACTATTCAAGAAATCCGACTTGTCTGTTCAAAATATGGAATGTAAGCTCTCACTGAGTTTATGAGGTGCGTTTTAGACACACATATGGAATCCAAGGGGTTAGACACAAAACCTACACTGACTTGGGGGATACAGAAAGGAAGTACTATGCTGGGAAAAGTATACAAATTCATAAAAGATGAAGCTCACAAAGAATGGCAAGGCATTTTTGTCACTCACATTTATGGGAGCTTGAGACATACTTAACTCTGCATCACATTATTCAGATGCAAGTCTTCTACTGATCCTCATCACTGGACACACAATCCCTTGGTTGTCCATGACAGGCCTTTTGCTTTCAGCACCACTGTGCATTTGATCTCAGCTTCATAATGGATAAAAAAGACCATGCTAGAATAAGCAAACAAGGTCAGTGATTTCTATCTGAACCTTTTATGTGTATACATTGTCTAAGCCCACCAGCCGTATAGCAACACGATATGCTTTCAGATGGATCAAGGGAGAGAGTATCAGTTGCGCTCCAGGATCCCTGTAGATTGGGATCAAATCCATAGGTCAAGGAAAAGAAACCTTGGCTGCTTAGAGGCATCTGAGGGGAGTATGCTGTTCCTGGGAGAACTATGCCTAGCAGGCTATAGCAAGCAAAGCCTGGTGAAGTATTACTGCTCAGCTACACTTAAGTTTTCTTTTCAAGTGAAAATACAACAAAAACAAACCCCAAATCCAACTATAAAAATGTCTCACGCAGCTAACATAGGACCTACATTCAGAAACAATTTCACTCTGAACTTCTTCAGTGTTTCTACTAGCATGGTCCCTTGCCATGGGATAGGAGGTGTTCAGTGCAGGAACTCCTGAATAGGTTGCATTGTTTGACCAGAGGATCTGCATCCATTTTCAATTATTGCAATTCAGTGTGTGACAAGGGGAAAATTTTTAAGAAATTATACTATGTCTTCTCATTAGCAGCTACTCCAAACCATGAAGAAAAAGCTGTAAATTTGAACTTAAATTTTCTATGGGAAAGCATGCTGCCTTATCACCAAATCACTACTTTAGCTTCTCTGCTAATGAATTCACTTCTGAGACTTTGAGAATAAAGATACACCTATCGGATACACTGTTCTCTCTTTATTAAGCAAAAAGGATCTTGTTTCAGCCTTAATTGTATTTCCCTCAAACAGGAGGAAGAAATAATTCAAACCAAACCTAATGCAAATATCCTTTAACCCTGATATTAAGAGTTCAAAATCTAGGCAAAATATTTTAGTGTTGATTGGTGATCTATTACAACCACAACCTGCCTTCACAAAAACACAGGGGGAAAAAAAAATCCAAATTAATACACAGCAGTTAAAACACAGTTGAAGAATACTAAAAAAAACAAAAATAAAGATTAAGAAAAAACCTATTTGTTTATCCACTTCAGGCCTTTCTAAATCAAACTTGCTCTTATTATGAAAAGGAATGCATTGTAACATAGACCCATGAAGTAGTTCCATTCATATGATAGTACAGGTAAAGCATTAGAAATCAGTAGAAAGGCATTTTCTTTATAAAAGGAACAAAATAGTGTATAGTTTGCTTTTTAAGGATGGGTACATCTTTGTTCTGAGGAAGAGTGAATATGAATGGA
>VYXF01000778.1:339247-364237 GCA_013397295.1 Polioptila caerulea | reverse complement strand
GCCAAACAAACCAAAGCCAATCCCAAAAAAAGATATTATGTCCAGCTCTCAGTGTATTGTGAGGTGTAAAGCCCCAGGAGACCTATTACTGCTGTGGTGTAAACTGTACAACTGCTCCTATCACTCACATTTGATGTGAGAATGTATCCATTATATCAGTCCATTAAGGACCGCCCAATACAGGAGATTCTGAGTAATTACTTCAGCAAAAAGCTGCCACCGTGCTTCACATGTGCACACTACTAGCAAAAGTAAAGGTGGCTCACTTCAAGTTTAATTGGGAATTAAGCTGCAGTATTGTCCCCAGTGTGGCCTGTCAAAGAGCACTGCTGCTAGACAAGCACTGAGTGGCCAGACAGCTCTGTGGTCTAACACAGTTAGAGGAGAAAAAGAGTGAATACTACCTTGGATCTGAAGAGGACAGAAGGATAGCCACACCAGAAGAGGCTCCATGCCCCTAATACTGACATCTGATTTCCCTGTGAAACTTAGAAAACCACAAGTTTTGTGGTCAATGCTTTCCACCAATTCCTGTGAGCAGCCTCCTCACAAATGAAGAATGAAGGCTAGAAAAGCCTACAATGAATTTTTAGACGCTCACCAAAAAGGGTAAATGATGGATTTATTCTAGTTAGATAGAGCAAACTCACCTGACCATGAGGGGTTGCTTTTGTCGGCTCCTACATGAATGAATAGCTTATTTTAAGGAATATGGGCTTCAAAACCTCTGCCAGCCTCTCCTGTACTGTAAAAAACATCAAGTTTCACGGAAGCCAATGAACATCCCATTTACTTAGTGGAAGCTTCAGTTTCTACCTCCTTCCTGGAACATTTTCAGCCTGAGATGCCAAAGTGTAGAGAACCATTCCCATCACCACTGACTCAGCCAGAATGAGAGACAGCGTCAGTACATATCCTTTAACAGATGGCTTCTGACTGCTTAAAAAAAAATAAGCAAGTAGGCATTTCTATAGCTGTTTGTCTTCTTTTCCCTCTCAGGCCTCATAGATATAAAAGCAGCAGAAGAAAGTGGCAAGATGTCACCACTGCTTGAACACCAAGCAGAAAGAAAGCAGAAAATACAACTTTTTGGTATACTCATCGGTTTGAATGAAAAGCTGAACATTATTTATGAGACATGTGAGAAACAATCCATTGTACTGAAAAACGATAGTCAATCCCAGATATAAATTCTCTACTGGTCGATAACCACTATACCCATTCCCTTAGACATGAGAATGACCTGACAGAGCCATAAATTCCCACATTGTCCATTTTTCACAAAGAAGCTCCCCGCCCCAGACAGTCTGTAGTACACCAGGAAAGACATTGGCGTAAACATTTACTCATTTATTATTTTGTGCTGACTGCTTTTCAGCTGCCCAACAACAGACAAGCAAGTAACAATGGCAATGCAACCTGGGCCGGGTTCAAGACCCAAGCACAGGCTAAATTTAGATTTCAGAAATGTCACAATCCCTTCATAACCCAGCCATAGTGTGGAACTCAATAAATACGGATTTTTTTTTTTAACAAAAAACCTCACATAAATCCATGATATTTCAATATATACATGCATGAAACAAATTCTCTATGTACAAGTTTCTTTGAAGGAACAGAAAACTCAGTCTAAACTTACTGAAAATGTTAAAAAAAAATGTTAAAAAAAAATGTTAAAAAATGTCTAGCATTGATCCAAAGTCTTTCTGAAGAGCCTGACCGATAATTAGTACATTTCAGTGATTTGCCCCTTTTGGGGCCTGTGTTCAAATGGGTTTTAGAGCTCCCAAATCAGTGCTAGGATTTGTTCTGTGCATTAACGTGCACAGAGTGCTAAGCTACTTATTTGTAATGATACTGTTTCTGTAGGAAAGCCTGCCTTGATTGTTAATGATACTTGAGGCTCTTAATCTTAAAACAAGGGGGGAGAGAAACTGCAGGGTGTGGCATAGTCTGCAACACAGTGTATCATTTCCTGAAAATAAAAACCTCATTTAATTCCATTGATAGCACTCAGAATATTATAATAGGCATTTAGTTTCCTAAACAAATTATGCTTTAAGAAGCTGAAGCAATCTCTTAAATTACACTATTTTCATTGTTTATCTTTGTTGTTGTTGATTTTTAAAGCTAGGACCTATTCAAAAGTGATTTATTTGAAAGAATAATTTGAAGAAACTTGCTCTCACTTTCCACTACCCTCATATCATTTAAAAAAAAAAAACATAAATAAAAAAAGGATAGTAATATCTTACTCTTCTTCAAGATTAAACATTAAAGACTGCTCTATGATCAGCATTGCACCACTGCCTAATAGTGTACACTGTTGACACATTAATTAGTTTATTGACTAAAGTTGTACAACTTTTCATTCAGCCTAAAGTGCCCTTGCTGTGAACTCACCCAAAGAATTATCAGGCTCAGTAATCTAAATTATATTCATTAATACAATAAAAAATATATATAATAAAAAAGAACAACAATTACCTTCAAACAAGTAGAGCTAATGACTTCAGTAAGACTGATTTTCCATACCAAAAAAAAAGCCTAGACAATCAAAACTTTGAATACTCAAAATAAAACCTTCCTTTGAACATCACAAGCTATAATAAAATAAATTGAAAGAATAAGTGTAATGCATATTCATATGGTAAAAAATGTTATGACATAAAGAAAAAAAAGGTATGAAATATAGGCTGACTGGTAAAGCATGAGAAAATAATGTCATGACAGATTTCCCTGGTGCTGTAAACCCTTTATAAATTTCATTCCCATCTTTCAAAATATTTTTAAAATACAAATTGCAAAAAAAAAAAAAAAAAATGTTCGGTATGACCAATCCAATTTGGAATTCAAATAAAAAGTCAATTTGACAAATTCTCTGTAAAACATGAATTTCAAGTTTGTCACTATTCAGTTTCAGACTTGAGGCTACAGGGAATTTGCAGGAAAGGTTCTGGATCCCTTCTAAGTATCAAACAATTTAACACAGAGGTATACACATCCCTGTGTGACCTGAACACAGCTCTTCCGTGGGATGAATTGTCTTTACCTTCTCTAGACAAAATGTTCATTAATGTACAAAGTATTACCCCAAAAAGGATCTGATGTTTTTAAGTAGAAAGATGTATTTATAGATATACATACATACATATAAAAGGCAGTGCCATTGACTAAAAAAAACCAAAAAAATAGTGGAAAAGCCTCCACACATACACAGAACAAAGATGTGAACTCAGCTGATGAGACAAAAGATAAAAAGGACAGAATTTAGTGTTGCAATAAGACACTGAAAGGAGGTCAAGGTACTTAGTGAATCAGCTGCTGACTTCCTATCAAACTCAGTCCTAATCATAGGGAACAAAAATTGCTGTTTGTAGATGTCTGGAAAAGGCCTTAAGCCACAAACTCATTCTCATACGCTACACAAAAAAAACGGGAGAAGATATTATCATCCTCTAGCCAACTCATTGAATTTTCTAGCAGCAAATCATATAAAATCATCCTGCATTTTCATTTACATTAATTGCCAGTCTATATCTAAATGAAGATGTAATTACATTTCTAAGAAAATAAATAAAATCCATTCTTAATTGAATGGCGTAGATGTCATATATATAGCTGAGGTAAATAACCTTGTTACTTCAAATACCTGTCAGAGAGCTGCCTGCCCTTATGAAATTACTGGAGGTACTGCGCAGGGAGGTAGAAGAATTTGGAATTTTAGGTATGTCTCAGACATAAAAAGGTCAGGTCCAGTGAGAGCATAACTCTGAGAAAATTTCCCTAAATCCAGCATTTATGGAAAGGGAGATATCCACATACATTCTGATTCTACAGTCCTATTCTTAGAATATTCATCTACCCATACACTGTGATATGTTAGGTTTTGTCAGAGGCGTTTTTGGACCCAGTTACTCACCTGTATGTGTCATTATCCTAGATATTTCCTCACTGTCTCTATTGTCACTGTTCCCACAGTGCATTACGTAAGGTACTTCAAAATGGTTGCATGTACACTGTCAAAATATCTGAATGGCACATGCTGAAAACACCTTCCAAGTTATCACACTTGTTATTGTGCTTGTCAGACATGCTTGGTTGCTCCTGATTAACCCCTGCACTGTACATAGGACCAAACTGGCTAACACAGAATTTGGGTTTTTGAGGACAGATGCCAAGATAATACCCTGACATCCCTCACAAAGTTTCAGGTGAAAATCCATTTATCAAAGAATAAAAATTCCTTCAGCGGTCAGTTCCCTGTGGGAAACCTGAAATGCCCCAAAACATTGGCCTTGGTGGTAAGTCTGCCTGCGCTCTCCATTAACATCTACAACAAACCTACTCGATGATAAGGAAAGGTCACCAAACGTGGTGGCTGCTGTCTTGGAAACCATCAGAGTCAGTTATTCATACTGCTTGTAATCAGGCTAAAAGTTCCTGAGGCTTTGCCATCTGGAAAATTTTGCATAGCAGCTCTAATAGCTTCTTTTATTTCTTTTTTATCTATGACAAGACTTGATTCAACAACAGTTTGGAAGCAAACCTGCTGATTCTCCTTCTTTCAGGTGAGCTGTACAGGCAATTCAAAATATCACTTTTTTCTTTTTCCTTTTTATCTATTTTTTTTTTCTCTAGACTGAGCTGTATTAGAGATCAATTTGGGAAACCAGATACACAACATGGAAAAAAATCTCTGAATGTACCAAGAATAAGAAAATAAGAAAAGACTACTGACAAATCTCTCTTTGGCCTGCTGTGTCTCTTCCTCATACTTTCTCTCAGATCAGATAGCTTACAATAGCTTGCCTATTACAAACAACATCATAGAAGTGACTGTCCCTTAGGGAAGAAAAATAACAGGAAAAAAACAGAGCAACCTTTTCCTCCATCCTTCCTACAATTGGTTGCACTTCTGTTCCCTGCTCTGTCCAGCAAATTTCAAGTCTCTATTATGTGGCAAGTCCCATCATTTGTCGTAAATTTCCTCTTCTCTCTTTCCTCCTATCCAATGACCAGATGCTCCCAGAAAAGGGGTAAATGCTCTCTTTCTAGATAAACACCTGAGAAAAAATGCGGAAGTCAGATCAATGCAAAATATGAGCCTTTTTCTTAACTGCTCAGTTGCTATCTTTTTAAAGAAACATACCATCATAAATTGGAACAAAAAATAAAATAGAAATATTCTAAGAACTTAATAAAAATGCAGTTGTGTAAAGACTCTTCCAGATCTTTATTTCCCTTCATCTTTTTAACATTACCATTTACTATAGTGACTCCATCAAATAACTTGCTCTAAATCTCCTACTAAACAAGGTATTAAATTCAAATATCTACAAAAGCACGTTCTTTTAAATTGTGGAGTCAATGAATTCCATCTTCTTTTGCTCTGGTTTTGTTTCTTTAGTTACCCTAATTTAATTCTTCTTGAGGTTTTGAGTTGTTCAACTCTTTTTCTCTTATGTCCTTAAGGCCATGTATGCCACCAGTTTTGTGCTGGCTCATTCAATCTTTTTTTTTTTTTTTTTAATCAAGATAACCACAAAGCAATAGGACAGACCATCTTAGGTTTTCCATGCACACATTTAATTGTGTTCAAAAAGAATTTTTGCTGTCTGCAGTATCTAAACTTCTGTACCACAGATGAAGTGCAGTGGACCTATTTCAGCTCTGGTCTTGCACGTCATCGAGCACAGACAGAAGCACGAGCACAGACAGAATCACAAGCACAGACAGACTCCCACTGATGGGTACTAGCCAAGGGAATTGAGGACAGTTTGCATCTCATCCAGCAGACCAGGACAGCTTCACATAGATGCAACTTCTATGAAAAGGGAGTTTCTAATAGTCTATAATAGTGGGAATATGCAGATATCTACAAAAAAGTCAAGCTTACCAATTTAATCTTATTTTTCTTAGTGCAGTCAGTTTGGCTCAATTAATTATTTTTATTGCATAGCATGTCTGAAAAGTGCCCTTTATTGGCAATATACTAAAATAACTGTTGGATGGTGTTCCTGCTGATTTAACATGCACCATTTCCTATTAAATACTATAGCTAGCAAACAGTTTCTAAAATTTAGATTTCATTATCCAAATTGTACTTTCATATGTGTGCGCTCCTAAAGAAACTATGCAATTCATCCCCCAACTAATTTTTAATACTGGTGAATGCAAATGAGAATGGAAGTAGCATTATACAAAATTAGCCCAAATTCTTCTGAAGCTCCTTCACACTGCCACTTTCCTAAAGACTTGGGTGAGTTGGCCTCGTCTTGTGCAACTGTCTCAAGAATACTAAGCCAGTGAACACATGCACTACTACTGATACTTAAAATATCTGAATTCATATTATTCCCACAAGTGAGAGTGTCCTATCTCAAACCTTTGATTTTCCAGATATTGCTATAAACTTCTTCATGACTTGAACTCTTTTACCTGTTTCTAAAAACAAATAAAGAAAAAAAAAATCAGTAAAAATACCTTTCCTGTCTAAAAAAAAAAACGACTAAAAAAAACCCCAAACAAAATAAGCAAAAGAAAACCTCTGAAGCCACAACCCCAAAACTCGTCAGTTAAATATTAAGATATTTTAACCTGTTCACCATAGGCAGGTTATCTTTAATGTTAATATGATTTAGCTACAGATTTGAAATGTAACTACACTGCTAGTTGTAAGAAAGACAATGTTTTGTTATTCTTATTGTTTCAAAACAATTTAGTTGAATAAATAAAGAAGCTCTCATTCACAATATGTTGTATTCGATAAGGAAAATAAGAACATGCAGGTTTGGAAAGACAACAAGCTTGATAACTTTTATTAGTGTTTCATGACAGTCAATTTCTGTGTACATTGCCTTGCAAAGATTTGATGGTACCTTAACTGAATCTAAAAAACATCAGACACTCTCAAAGCTAGTCAGAAAAAAAAAAAGTCTAGAAATATTATAACACATTTGTCAGCAAAATGTTCATTTTCATTCTTCTCTGGAGATATGAAAATGTGGATAAATTCAAATTAAGAAGATTGAGTTTAGGGAATGAACACCAAATGCTTATCCATCCTTCCCTATCAGTAATCAGGAACAGCATTTTGGAAGATCAAAAAAGCCCTCTTTTCTCTCCTTCTCTCACATCTTCCCCCCTGCACACCACATTGTCACATGTTCACTGTTCTGATGTCTGAAGCAAGCAAAAATCTCCAGCAAAAAACAATGACACACAATTTCAAATGTTTGTGGAGCTGAGGTTACACTTCATTACTAATCAAAAATTTCCAGAGTTTATTCAGAAGTTCTGCATAAAAAGCTAATTTTCATCCAAAATGTAATCCTATTCCGTAAATTGCATTCCTAAACAGTACAGAACACTTTTGCATTTTCAGTACACCACAGGATTCACTATCAAATTTCCTGAATTTACAAGTCAATAGACAGTCTTTCAATCTATCTGGTCTTTGCAGACTCAGCATGCTACTTGTAAGCCAAGCTGTTGTCCTTCTGGCTTCGCATATTGCTGCCAGTACTAAGGATTAGGCAGACCAAACTCCTCGCTCAGTAGAGAGAGCCCAGAGAAGTGGGGTGTGCTGACCATTTCCAGATGAGCAGATACCTCAGGTGGTAAGTTAAGTGAAGCTTCATACTGCTCTACAAAGCACCAAGTCAACTTATTGCTTCTTTCTAACATATTCCTCAATACTACCTGTTCTAGAAACATAGGCCGTGTATATCGATCCCACACACACACACAGCACAACCCCAGCACCATCTTTTTAATATACAATTTCCTCTCTTTTTCAAATGAAAGATGAAATAAAGATCATAAAAGAAACCAGAGGGCAGCATGTGATAAAAGTTCTATTCAATCTGTTTTTGATAGTAATGATGTGTGTGCTTAAAATACCATCCTGCCTCAACCAACCACTTTTTGTTTCTAAGAAAAAATTTGAATGGCATGATAAGATGTCATTGCTTGTAACAGTAAAAAGGAACTGAACACAGAAACTCCAGAAGGTCTTCTGCAGTCTTAAGTTCCCCACATGCTCTAAATATGCATGTTGTCTTTTATCTATATTCTGAACCTGTCCCTCAAACCAACTGTCGTCCTGAATGCCTGCAGCTCTATTACTAAGAGAAAACACCAACAGTATCACTAAGGATTTGCTACTGGATCAATTCTGTAGGTGTTATAAATCAGCATAGCTTCAGTAACTTCAGCTAAGTGATGATGATTTACAATGCCCTGAGGATCTGGCCCTCTGTCCTAATTACTTCATTAATCTGCATATTCCTGAAAGGAACACTAATCTTTTCTTCTAAATTACTTTTACTTCAACTCACCTGTAAGATGTCTGATGTGGATTTATACAGAGATACAGATTTTATCATACTTTTGTACTTATTTTTGAAGAAGCGTCGCCCTGTGGCTGCCCATAGTCCATAAAGGATCTATGTGGCTGATTGAATCAAGCCTGAGCTGGAGCTTTCAGCAGGTATGAATTGAATTCCTCAAGACCAATCCATTCGAGTCTAAACACTATTAATTGAGTGGAGAGGAAGAAACACATTTTTTTTGTCCCAGGGAATAAGAAGCAGGCGACTCTGGTGGGAAGTTGTTTGATCAGGTCTATCAGAGCCAGAGGACCACAGTGACTACCTTCTCATAATAACAAGTGGATTATTCTCAGGAAAGGAGAAAGTTGGTGTAGGGAAGCATGTTTTATCATATTCCCTCAAGATGTCACTGAAACTAAGAGCCCAGACAGATTCTAAGGAGCTTTAGGTATTTGTATGAATAACACGACCGTTGACTGCTACACTAGACAGTGGGCATATATATATTTGTTTCTTTTTTTTTTTTTTTTTTTATAAAATAAGCTTTTGAGTGCATAACTTAGCTACTAGAAATATGGGATAAAAACAGATTCAGTGGAAATGCTGCAATGTTTCCTTTATGGAGAGTTTCCTTGTTCACTGAATTTCCCTCTGATGCTGTCTACTGCCATAAAAGGACCCTGAGAGACAACGGTTCTGATCTTCCAGGACCTGGCCTGAAAATTAAGGAATTCAGACAGTAAGCAAAAACTTAAATAACTACTGCATTTTATTTGGAAAAATTCATTAAAGAGAAAAAAAAAAGTAAAAAAAAGAAAAAAAAAGTGCTGTGTTGATCTCAAGCTTAAAGTCAGGCATACACATCAAATTTATTATGTGGACATTTAAACACTTCCAGAGTCCTCTGAAAGTAGCACTAGCACAAAAGAAATAATTTAGATGGAGTTAGAAGAGCTATTTTGTCTGCCTAAAATGTAATATCTTTGTAAAAGCAAATGTCTTCAAAGCATTTTCTGCAGAAATATGTAGTGATTGTCTTTAAGACAACATTTTTCAAATGTTACAATACTTTAGAACTGAAATGACATTTTTCGTAAACCTAAAATAGAATGAACTGACACCTCATATACCACATTTTATTAACAAGCCCATGCTTTTAAATAGCATGTCCAACCATAAGAGGTATTTAAGGAGTGACATAAGATTCCATACTCTAAATGAACAAATATTAACACCAGTTTCTAGAGGGCTACAATTATATCAGGCTGAAAGCACTACAGAAAATACAAAATGTACTTTGGATAGGCTAAAGAAAGATTCTCAGTACACAGCAGCAAAGGTTCCCTCCTCAGATCTTTGCACTCTGCCCAATCCAAAGAACTGTTGGGCAGAGTGCAAAGAAGAGGATTTTTAACTCTCAAATTCATAGAAATAACTAGCTTCCAGAGAAGAGAGTTAAAGGTGATGACATTGTAATTGAGATAATGTTGATTTCATATATGAGTTACATACCAAGAGAATAGGAATTAAATGAGTGCACAATTTAAATAGAACTGACACCTTGCTGATTTCTTAAAAGTTATTTGATTGAACTTCTAAGAGGTAAGGAAATACAATTTCCTATATTTCTAGTCGTTCCCTATTCAAAATTTGTTATAGGCCACAAAAGGATATTTTACACATCAAGTGAAATTCTCCTTAATAGTAAGGACTAGTGTAATAAATGCCTACATGGCTTCTGCAGCATCAGGACGCATTTTAAAGGGCCACTAATTCATGCAAACATTTGCACATTATCATTCTGCATCACTGCATTTGCAGTGTTAATGCAAACCTCATAAAATAAAGTCAAAAAAACACTAAACAAATTACTATACTCTTCCGTTTGCCTATATGGAGCCATCAGTAAGGTACTACTTTTAATAAATTTTCCTACTTTTTCTATGAGAGAGAATAGTTGCTAAATGTTCTGATTTCTCCCAATATATTTCCAACTTCATAGGTTTGCTGTTGCTATTCTTTCTGTGCACTTATTGTACATCAAGGACAAATCTCATTATCATATCTATTCTTAATACTTCAGTCAAGCCACCCACCAATGCTCCTCCTATCCTTTAGAAAATAGCATTCCTTGGGATTTAGTGACTGATCTGTAGTCCCATATGAACTAAGTTTGGATCTCCTCCTATGTTTCAGGAATGACTTCACTGAAATTGAATGAGTATTCAGAGATCAAATATTAAGTGGATTTCAGCCACAGTAATATCAAGATATTTGTTAGACTAAAGGGGAGTGCATGAGGAAAAGGAAGGAATTAATCACTTAAAATTTCAACCCAAAATTTCCATTCCATAATTCCTCTTCCTATCTCCTTTCTTCTCTCCTGCTTCAAAAACCTGTTTGTTACATCTTCTGTCTTAGTAAAAAAAAAAAAAAAAAATTGCTACCTGATTCTTTCTTCTAGCTACAATAATCTCATTTTCCTACTACATTTCCTGTCTTCTCCCTCTTCAGCCCCAGGCTTTTTATCTGAAGTCACTACATACTTCCCTAGTAAACTATCGCTGCCCATCACCTGCTGTGAATCACACACTCACTGCAGAAACTACCTATAGACCTATAGCTGGCAGGAAGCAGTAACAGCTTTCTGCTCACCCCAAAATAATAGCTTACACACACTATACCCTGCTGGTGAGCTGCTATGCAGTGAGTACAATTTGCATTCACTGCTCAGTGCCCGTTGCTTCCCAGTGATGACTGTTCACCACTGGGAAAAATGGTCACAGCCAGCCACTGAAATGGAGTGCAAAAATGAGTCACCAATGTCTCCTACCACGAGATAAGTAGTCACACATTGCCCAGAGAGGTGATAGATGCCTCATCCCTGGTAACATTCAAAGTCAGCATGGACAGGGCTCTGAGCAACCTGTTCTGGTTGAAGATGTCCCTGCTTATCGCAGGGGGCTAAGACTGGATGACCTTTAAAGCTTCCTCCCAACCCAAACGAGTGCATGATTCTATTACTGTGAATCTAAATTTGAAAATGGCAAGTATTGCAATAATAGCAGGTGATACTGATGGGTTGAAGCATGGCAAATCCAGCCTGCAGCAGCTGATCAGTTTAGAGTAGTGAAATACCTACTTTTGTCAAGATGCACATCAACATCGATAGTAGCTATTAATCAAGTACTACCTAGACTGCAAACAGGCTATTACCAGTCAGGATAGGTAGTACCTGTTCTAAGTACATGCAGTCCTCACTAATCAAGGCTAAATAATTAATTCTCGTAGCAATCAAAGTTTACCAGCTTTTCTCCTCTTTTTATCTTCTTGAGATAACCTCACAACCAAGTTTTTCTCCTATATTTTGCTACAGTATCATCACACCCTCTCCCTTATAGAGTTTAATAGTACAACATAACATTGCAGGTTCATTTTCTTTCTACCTGCAATAACCAGCACTTGTGATTTACCCAAGCCCTTCTCTTCTTTTCTCCACCTTTATATGGGTATAGAGCCTATGCTCTCTCTAGAAGTTGTTTAGAAAAACATTGGAGCAGCATCCATAGTAAACTGCTGCCCAGGCAAAGTTTACTTGCCATATTGCTGTCTGCTAACTTGAGAGGTGGTAGTCATGGTTTATGTCAAGAATGAGGATTGCTAAGGAAATACCTTGATGTGTTGCATGCAAGATTGGTTACCTGGGGTTGGTTTAAATTTGTAGTCTTACCCAAGGTTGTTTTCTTTAAAACCTAGATTACAGAAGATGTGGTTGTTGTGCAGAGTTCTCCCTCCTCCTCCACTTGTTTTTCAGGTAATATATATATTTTATTTTTTTTTATAATGTCCTCTCTAATCAGAATTCCTTTAAAAAAGAATGGGTAAGAAAAGATCTTAAGTCAGATCCCAAAGCTCTGGAAAAATGAATTTCCTACTGTTGTGAACCCAACATACTATGTTCTTATCCAGCATCTTTAATTCATACATTTTACTAAGGTCATCAACTTGGTTTGTATTTTACAAATGTACAAAATAGGTAATGAAGTGAATGGATGTTCAGTAAGATAATTTCAGAGCCAGGAATTAATAACAGTGCTTTGAATCTCTTTCCAGTGTACTGTGTGGACAGTAATAAAGAGCTGTGGAAATGGCTGTGAAATGACAGAATCATCCCCGTTCAAGTGATGATAAAGAAAATTTGAAGAAAAGTGGATAATCAGGCTCTGGGTAAACATAAAGCAAGAAGATAAACCAAATGTACCTTACTCCTTTATTAACTTTCTTAATGAGGTTACCTCTGACTACCATGAACTCTAACAAGACCAAGAACCATTTATTTTAAATGCCAAGCAAACCTCTGCCAAGCAATAGATTTTATCTTTGCAGGGCTGATGCTCTCAAATCCTCATAGTAACTGTCAAGGCTTCCCCATCTGGACTTTTTTTTTTTAATTTTGTATTTTGAGTATGAGATAAAGCCCAATGAAAAGTTTTGCCTTTACAAGTAGAGGTATATGTTTGGGTTTTTTAATTGATAAACCACATTGCACTAACATATGTGGAAAGATCAAGATACAATTTCTTTTTATTATTCCTGTTATTGCATTGCCCTACACAATGGCACCCTCTTTGGAGATATTGTTTGCAACATAATATTAATTTAATGAGCTATTTCATATGCATTCCACATCCTCAGATTAAAGATTGAAATTAATATGACAAGTGAAACACTACGAAATTCAACAAATCATCAGATAGAGTTGAATCAGATAGAGTTATCCACACAGGGTATATTTTATAGGAAAAAAAATCCACAAATAAACACGCAAACAAACAAAAAAAACACTTCAGCAGTCACAGCCTAGACCAGATTTAATTTGCTTGATTGATCTTGAAATCTTTGAGCACAAATTCATTATTCTCCTATTAACTATTATCATTGTTGGAATTTATAAGGGACCTGTAAACCTATTAAACTGGCCTTAAATGTTGCAATCCATTTATTGAACAGACTAGCAATGAAAAATTAATTATTAAATAACCACCACAGAAAAACATCAGTGGCCTTGTCACCTCAGAGCTAGATTGATAGCATGTTACCTTCTGGAGAGGTGGGGCCCTGCAACACTCAAATATAAACCTTGGAAGGATAATGCTGAGTGTGTCACTGCATAAGTCACATTTTTAATTTAATGTTTTATTAAATGTTAGATAGAATAAATTTATCCAGGCCTCACAGACTCTGTCTTAATAAATGAATTGGCACTCTTTCAGATGTAAAAAATGATCACAGCTTCTCAAGGGCATCGGAAACCCTGAAGCATAAGATACCAGTAAATACAAAAAGCAAAGGCAGCATGGACAGTGATATATTTGCAAGCGCTGTGGGTGAGCCAACACTTTCAAACTGCTGAGGCTAACAAAACAAGAGCAGTGAACTCCCAAAATGGTAAAAGCACCTGCAGTAAGAAGCTGTGCTTGAGTGCTGTTGCACAAACATGTCCACTACTGAAAAAAGTGGAAAGGGTGTGGGTTTATCACCCCTCCTGCTACTATATTTCAAGATATGTTTGTACGTTTAAAATTTCATGAGCAGTATAAATAATTTATTATTCTCTTGTCCATTAATTTTCTAACACTAGACTTTGAAAACAACAGGCATGGAGAAGATATATTCTCTCCCTCCTGTACAGTTATCTACAGAGTGTTCACTTGTGTTTCCCTGCAGAACCGCTGTCATTAGCAATATTTAATCTGGCTAGGAAAAATGGGTACAAGTTCTTAAGTCAAAACCAATATGCCCCTGTCCCGGCACATCTCTCCAGAGACAAGATTTCTGCAAGCGGCTCCATTTCGAGAACATTTGGCTTACATAAGGCAGGACAGCTCAACGCTCACACTCAGGCACTGAAAGGCTTTCATGGCATAGTTGAGCTGCACTATGTATTTCCACAGACACTAAACTAAATGATTGGAAATGGCTGTTAAAGTGGCCAGAAAAATGCCCTTCCTCACACTGTCAAACAAAAGAAAAACGCATGGCACGCATTTTTTCCAGAATTCTAAAATGTTGGTGTTCAATAGCTGTCCATCTAACACTGCCACATGTTCCAGTTTTAGCCAGCAAATGAACAACAGGTTCAAATAAGCAATGTGCAAAACCACACAATGCAGTGAGTTGTGCTAAAATTGTCTTCTCCTGAACTCTCTGCTATTGGAATTCATGCAGCTGGCATCCTCTTGCTGAATACACAAGAGCATAATAAGAAGGTAGAAAGGAAGAGGAAGAGAAACTTCCTTGGAGTCTGGCATTCTTCCAGAAATCCAGGAAGAAAATTCTCAGCATGTAAACACTATAAAGGAAAGTGAATGACAAAACAAAACACACAATTGGGCTGATAAGTTCTGAATAATTAAACAAAACACATAATTATGCTGATAAGTTCTAAATGTATGATATTGTTAGTCTAACTACATGACACTTGTACCTCACTTATGAGTCCTACAACTAATGTGAGAGGAAATTAAGACTTTTTTCATCAAAAAGTGAACTGTGACTTCACATGAACGTATGGTTGCATGGAAACACAAGCAATGAGATGAACTTGCTACCAGTAAAAAATTGCAAAGAACCAAAGCTGAACTACACTATATCTAATCCTATCAGTCTTTAAGTGACCCAAGGAAACATATCATAGCCTCAAACAAGCAGTCACAGTTTATAACAGAAACTACATATTTATCAGGGATTTTTTTTTAATTCAAAATGTGAAGGAAAAACATATGAAACAAAATTGGTTTTGCTTTCATTACATGAGGATAATAACTTAGACAGTGATCTCTCCTGAAGTGTACATTACCGGATCCAAAACCAGAAACTAGTTTTGAAACTACTATGCTATGTATTTATACGAAGAATACATTGTGTTCAAGAAATAAATGAGATAATTAATATCCTGAATTTAATTTTGTATATGCTTTGGCTGGAATAGAGTTAATTATCTTCACAGTAGACTGTATGGTGCTATGTTCTGGATTTCTGACCAAAACACTGTTGATAACATCCACATGTCCTACATATTTCTAAGCAGTGCTTGCACAGCTTCAGGACCCCTGCTGTTCACACCACCCCACCTCACCAGAGAGACTGGGGGTACAGAAGTTTGGGGTAAGCTGAGACAGCTGACCCCAAATTGACTGAAGGGATTTTCCATACAACATGATATCATGCTCAGCATATAAAGCTGCAGGTAGAAGAAGGAAAGGGGGACATTCAGAGTGATGGCATTTGTTTTTCCACGTTCTATGTGACACGCTTTGGGGCCCTGTGTGCCTGGAGATGGCCGAACACCCACCCACTCACAGGATGTGGTGAATGAATTCCTTGTTTTGTTTTGCTTGTGTGAGTGGCTTTTGCTCTCCTATGAAACTGAATTTATCCCAATCTATGGATTTTCTCACTATAACCCTTCTGATTCACCTCCCCTATCCCACTGTGGGGGAGTGATGAAATGACTGTGTGAGGCTGAGCTTCCTGCTGGGGTTAAACCACAACCAGCTTTTAATTATTCTGGTAAAAGGTAAACCACTCTTTTTTTTTTCCTCCCTTCATTATAATACAACAACCACTATTGTTTTGTAAGTGGTTTTCTTTATTTTCAAATCACCTTTGATGATGAGGAGGAAGATAGATTCAAATTTAGAGGGAGTTTAGACACAGTTTCAGCTACTGAGTGAAGACAATTGCTTTAGCCATTTTTGAAGTATACGCTGCTTTGTAATTCAGACGTACAAAAAATGTTAACAGTTTTAAGCAAAAATGTGTACATAAGAAGGCAAAATAAATATGTTTAGTATGGATGTTGTAAGAGGGCAGAAAATCAAGAACGGCCTAAGTGGCTCAGAATGTTCCAGCTGAATCTAAACTTAATGCTCTTAGAACATGACTCCATGTACTGCTCAGTCCATGTGTCCTATTTCCTGTCTAGGTTTATCAGGACACCAACAAGTGGAGTATAGGAAATGTTTTTCTGTTGCCAAAATACAAAACTTTGTCGTGTTAGGAATGTGCTTAGTGACATTTACAGGGTTGATATGTCCCATACTACAGATATATTCAGTATCTTGCTCCTGCTTCACAGTAAAGAGAAATTTGATAGTGGTGGAATGAATGGGTCTATCTCTTTACTCGAGAATAAAGAAAGTAATGAATGATTGCAGTAGTTGTTACCCAAGGATGCATTCTTAATCCAATAAATATGAACAATCTATTAAAATGACCCAAGGAAGTATGGCAAGTTAGGCAAAGTAAGAACTATAAAGTGATATGTACAATAAGAAGCAATTTTTTTTTTCTAATTCTGTAACATTTAGGATTTTTTCTAGAACTGTAAAATTCTCAATAATTAGTAGTTATAAAGCTCACATAGCTACATGCGTAACACTGCAATAGGTATTATGTCCACTTTCTCTCTATTAAGAGACAAAATTTATAAGCCTATGTAAAGAAAACTATTGCCATGAGGCATTGAATACAGATTGAGCTTTTCTGTAGCTAATCAAAACCCCACATGTTCTAGTTGAATAGGATAAATGTCCATATAAATTAATTTCAATATTTTAAGGAAGAAGACAACATGCCTAAATACTTTTCTTGAATGTTATCAAATAAAAGAATACAAGTTGAAATTAGCACTTCTCCACTACTAAACAACTAAACATGGCCCTGGTCAAATCTAACCCCAAATCTAAAATACCATACAGTATAGGAAATCCACATACAATCAAGAAATACTGCTCTAGACCAATATAGTGTACTTTTGTAAAAGGAATCACTAGAAATAGATTGATATCAAACCATCTGTACTATTAGTTATTACAAGTGGAAACTCTGAATCTACAACTGGTGACTCATGTATTAGCTTTACCAAAACTAAGCATATGAGCTTACAAAACTGTATCAACAGAGTCGATTTACAATGAGTCAGCAAACTGGAAGTCCATCAAAGAGAACAGCAAGGGAAATAACACCTCTGCTGATTTTAACAAAGAATTTGCTTCCCATTTCTTCCCAAATAATGATACTTATTTTTTTATCATGCACTTACTTTAACATGCTCAGTAATGACAGTTTCTAATGGAAAATTTCTCAGACATACCTAGATCTCAAGCGATGATTACATGTCCAATGTGTTTATCCTACACAGTACAAGGTAATGGATGAATAAGTAGATAGATAAAAGAATAGGTACAAACCATTAATATGTGTGTGTATATAAATGTTCATGCATGACAATAAAGTTTTGTAGTAATGCCATTAAATGCCAAAAAGTCTTCTACGTAGATGTTAAATACAAATTAAAAAAAAAAAAAAGAAAATTAAAAAGGGATACATAGGATGTTTTCCTTTAGTAACCTTTGGTTTTGAGGATGAAAAATTGAGATTTGTCACCCACTTGTACAGTGACTAATGAGCTAATAAATTTACAGACAGATGAATGCAGAATTCTTGATTTCTCTTTAAAAAGGTGGCTACAGCCTAAATGAATTATTTTAATAAAATACAGAATACAATAAAACGCAATAAAAACCATAAATACTGTGAAAGGGCTACGTTTTCAATGACTCTACCCAACCCTTATAAATGTAAATGAAACTGTTTACTGTGGTACCATTACTCATATGTATAAATACTTTCTCTTTTAGTAAAGACAAACTTTTTAAAAGAGAAAATAATTTCTAAAAGTTGTGTATTATAAATCCTTTCACACATGGAAATTGTAAGGGATTATAGATGGTAGTCCATGTTGTAGTAAGAAAGAATTATTATCCTTCATTACTTTGAGCAGGTAATTTCATTCTTTCTTCTCCCCTTTGCCTTCCTATTCTTCACCGATGAATCCTATTTTTCTTGTAAGCTCTTTGAAGAAGGAATTATTTATATCTGTACTTTAATCCTCCAGCATTGACTGGGGACTGCAGGAACAATTGTAATGCAGATACAACAAGTGGATGTACATATAGACACAGCTGAAAGTATCATACCTATACTATACTTACAGTTAACTATGAAGATGCTTCTTGGTTTAGAGCAGGTGTAACAACAAGAAAACTGATCTTCCTTTTGTCAGAAAACTCCTAATAATTTTTAATAGTTACTAGAGTTCACCACAGACTTACTTCATTTATTGTCCTTATCACTCCATTCCTCCCTTTCTGTCTTCACTTGCCTGCTTTCTGTCCCTCGACAACATATTGCTACTGTAGGAGGTATTCACACTGTCTAACTTTAGTCAACTAATTTAGGGCTCTGAATCACCCTCCTTGAGTGCCTACATCTCATAGAATATGACTATATATGGAATAGATGTTTTTTAAACTCAGGTGTTCTAATATGTACTTTTTTCAAACACCCAAAGTAGCTTGGCCTAGGTGGTGTTAATACTCCACCATAAAGCACTGCACATATACTCCACATACTCCACTGCATAAAGCAGTGCCTGCCTGTCAACCGTAAGAAAATTTATTAAGTGACTGGTTTACAGGTATTTTTGCACTTTCCTTTTTTCTCACATAGATTTAATGCAGCAAGCAGGCCATTTGTGGCAAAGTTTAAAAGAAAAAAAATTAAAAAGAAAATATTAAATGCAAAGAGTATCTACTCATAGAATTTGATAAAATATCCTTAGAATTTAAAAAGCAAATGCCTGCTCAATAAATTGCTGCATTCAGCCAAGGAGGCTGCAGCTGTGAGTAAGACAGTACATCAGTCCCACGCCTAACCACATCTTGACCTTTCTTTTGAGACTGTCAACAAAGGTGCCAATTAGAGCAATGATTTAGAGCAACACATTTTGCGTTCTGCTAAACAAAACTGTTACCAAGGGGACAAAGATCATGCATTTTGCTTAATTCTGGATGCCTGATTGGTTCAATACAGATCTTCCACTGACAACCGCTTTGGTAAGCCTCAAGATGAGAAGCAGGTAAGTGCACTACCCACATACTTTTCTTTTGATCTCTTGGGACACAGAAAAGCTTATACCGTAAATATCTGAAGGATTTCTTGGTACATTGTTGATTTTGTTTAGCTTATCATCTCTTACACACAAACTCAGTCATCTAAGAAATTACTAAATTCTTTTTGTATCAGAACAATGTTAAAACTATTTGTTTCCACATAACACAACTAATACATGGCCATAAATTATGCATCCTAATTCAACATAATGACAGCTGCAAGCCAGGTATTCAAACTTAGCTTCTGAAAGCCTCCCCTTCAACCAAGCCATAATAAAAGGCTTAAGTAACATATGAATCAACTATCAAACTATTTATTTAAAGAATGGTAAATGAGATAAGGTGATGAGAGACAAAAAAAGAATTTTTTTTTCTGTCTCACAAGTAAAATAAATGTATGCAATTTTGATAAAACTTAGAGAGGCAAGATAAGAACATATATGCATAGTTGAATACAAACTGTCTATAGAGTAAAAAAGAAGTTAGTTATGTACCAAGAGTAGGGAAAAGATTATGAAACAGTCTTAAATATAAGATTAAACTTTATCTCGGAGTTCCATTAGAAGGATACATATTGATGATCTCACAAATATAATATAAAGACCACAAATGTATTTTGAATGTACAAGAAAATCTTCAGCTGACACAGGTACACAAAGAATTACTTGGAAAAAAGTCAGGCATTTCTATATGTGGATCACTAGACTTAAAAAAAACCCCTATATATCTAACAATTACTGTTAATTCATATATTTCTAAAGTTCAATCAAAATAAATGGAAGTAGTTTTACTCAACACAACATTGTTTGCCCATCCTGATCAGATCTGCTTCCCCCACAGCAATTACTATGAACTGATCATCCTAGGAGAAGCAGAGGATATGGAACAACACAAGACATATCCAAGTAGATTTTCAGTACAAGTATATCAAACTGAATCTGTATTAAGGCATACTGACTGACATTCATGATAGGCCTACTTACTTGGATTTACCAAATCCTGGGAGGCGGGAAGAACTTGCATAACATACTCTACTATAAATCTCATATTTCTCAGTCAACGTTATGAAAAAAACTTCAAACATTGGGCTAACATTTGCAAGGCAGTTCAGAGATGTTTGCATGCAAACTAGCTGCTGCTACATTAAAATTCTTTTACAGTTAGGCACAGGATTAACAAGTTTCTTTACCAGTTGTCTCTTTTTTAAAACAAGTACTATGTCTTTTGGCAGGAGGGGCGGGTATAGTTTGGGTATTTTTGGTCTTATGGTGAGAAAAAGTGTATTGTGTATAATAGCAAGCTATGATGTAACCATGATTAACACTTCTGTATGTACTTTAAATCTTTAATGGATTTCCTAAAACTAGCTTGGTACAAAAAAAAAAAAAAATTAAAAAAAATACATATAGTTTTGAAATTATAAAAAGAAGCTAATTGAACAGATAGATTTTTTAAATTTTAAAGAAAAAGACAGTATAATCTTTGTTGCTTTTCTCTTTAGGAATTTTCTTCTTCCTCTGCCTCCTGCAGCTCTAACTTACTATTGCACAAACAGAACTGTTATACTTGCTTAATGGAATATGAATTGGAACCTAAAAGTTAAAGACCAATCTGATTTCACTGTTCAAAATCAACTAAATTTGAAATTTAACAAAAAAACAGATGAACAGCTAAAAACAAATTAATGAGTGAAGCTATCACAGCTACCATTGCTTGTATATGACAAGGCAGTTAACTTCTATTGAGTTGCCCAATAAAGATCTGGCTTTAATATAAAATATATTATTAATTCTGTAGAATCAAGTTTTTACAAAACTACAGAGAAAAATACAACATAGAAATCTTCAGGCTTGAGGACATTTTTAATTTTATGTTCTTTTTTGATATGGTTTTACAATAAATGGTCAGTAAGATGTTGAGGATATCACAAAAGTTTCCAATGCTGTATTTAATTTTGATAGGAAGGAAACATTAAGTATCTCCACAGATTCAGCTCTGGGTTCCATACCAACTGGAAAAAATTCAAAGGAGTTATACAACTCTGAGAGTTAGGTTTTCAAAAGGCAATACGTTCAATGGATGGACAGCATTTACACACCTGTTGATGCTCACAGGTGGTTAATGATACACTAATATACTTAAGAGAATATTTAATATGGAAGACAATGATATGGACATCTTGTGCATAGGCAAGATCTGAATACGTTGTGAAATCTAAGTATGAAGACAGAAGAAGTTTCTTTTATTAAGATTCATCCAGAAGAGCATTTCCTTGTCTAACAGATAAATGACATGATACCTTGTACGTTACCTGTCAAATACTTGATTTGATAGATTCTCCATTTCTCAAAGTTGTATTGGTAGGGGAAAAAATATTTGATGATGATATAACAATGAATGTATCTGTCCATCTAGCTTTAGTGTTTTCAGCTGTTTGCTTCTGGGAACCGTATATAGTTTTGCTCTCAAAGATTTGACTGGATGGTTTAAGGATCACGGTTTGTCTTACACAGAAAAGTATAATTAAAAGTGTGAGGAGAAGTCAATGTCTTCGAGAAACAGAGTGCCATCATAAAAAAAAGCAAACAAACAACAACAAAAAGCCCCACACAAAACCCAAAAACCAACAAAATCCAAGTGGTTTGAGAGTGTTCATGAAAACCAGCTTTTCAACGGTATCTTTGTCATATTTGGATGAAATCTGAGTTCCACTTTCATAAAAACAGAACTCCTGATGTTTTTTACTGATGATTTTTAACTTTAAGTGATATTGTAAGAACTGAATAGAAAAATTGCATATATTTATGTCTCTGTGATTTTATATATGTGGAAAATAACCAGTAAAGCCAGCAAAACATTTTTCCTTGATTAAGTTTTTGATCAAGTATAGGACAGCTGACTGAGTCATATTTCTATTAGTTTGCTTAGCTTAAAAAAAAATCATAATTATTTTATGGCTTATATGATGTTGACATGCAGAGGTACCAGAAACACCACCCAATCTTTCTCCAGTAGTTATGTAAACTCCTATGATCCAACTTGATGTTTTTCTTGTCATAGATTTCACGTTGAAACTGAACTTTCCAAATAAACAAATATTTTAACTAATATTATCCTTAAGAGTTTATTGTCACCGTGATATTTCACTTACTATCTTGTACATTAAAGTATTAACCATTGATACCACTCCCCAGAAAGAAGTCATTACTTGGGACTAACAGAATGGAAGGATGGAAAGTGTTAAAACATTCTATTTGAAAAATGCAGTGTCTCC
Source organism: Polioptila caerulea (assembly GCA_013397295.1). Taxonomy (NCBI): domain Eukaryota; kingdom Metazoa; phylum Chordata; class Aves; order Passeriformes; family Certhiidae; genus Polioptila; species Polioptila caerulea. The sequence goes on along the minus strand of VYXF01000778.1, from coordinate 341,609 downwards.
TATGGGTTCTGATATCCCACTACACTGGGGAACACAGGTGGATGCACAGCCTTTTAAGGAAAGTAGAGAACCAAGAAGCCTGTCTGAAAACGTGAAAATCTGAATATATTCAAATCAATTCTTATATAGGTTCTAGAGAAAAAAGGAAAAAAGAAAGAAGTACAGATTCTTCCCTGAAATGTTATAGTGATACAGGTTTATTTCAGACAACATTTTAATACTTATTTATTGGTATATTTTGTTGTGATGGGTTTACATGAAAAATAGTGGGCTACAGGCTTTGTTTAGTGAGTAACAGCTTCCTAGAGGTGTTGAAAAGTATTGTGACATTCTCCCAAATGAAAAAGCACCATTGAAAAGGCATATATTTATCTCTTAATACTACCTGAATGAACACACATTTCAAGAGATATATTAATCCACAGCAATTGTAAAGCACAGATATTTTCAGTATGAAGCCAGCACTAGGCACAGTATTGTCACTGTATGTGTTTCCACAAAACTCTGCCACCAATCATTTAGTGTTATTTTCTTAGGTTTGGCTGGCAAACTGTAAAGACTGACATAACTTTTTATTAAGTTGCTGCTTATTTTGCAAATCTATTGCGAAAAACATTAAGCTTTGAATTGTTGCAGTGAGCTCATATTTTTGGCATAAATTTTTTCCTCTAAATGAACTAAATGACACACAGTATAGTTTCTGTTCTTATAGTTTATGCAAAAGTGTCATTAATATAGCATTATTTTCACTAATAGGTGTGACTGTACAGTTTATATTCTATCCCTGTCATTTTTTTTATGCTGCAAAAGCCCTGTGGTATTTTAAAGCCTTCCAAAATTACGTGAAGAACACTGAGTTTTCTTCCTATTCTTCCTTCAAATAAGAAACTCTATTTATATTTTCGATTGTGTTGTACAGGTAATTTTTGTGAACAAAAAAGTCACAGTGGCAGGTTTTACTGTTACTCTCTGATAATTCTGCATCCTATATTTTACTGTATCAAAGTAGCTTGCTAATGGAAAAAGAATATATATAGTATAAATACTCTAATACACAGAGATATATATGTATGCATATAAATATATATGTATGTGTGTATAATTGGTCCATAATTAGCCATAGATTATATTCCATGTTCTGTCCTCTCATCAGGCACCAACACTAGTTATTGAGGGGTTACTAGCATTTTCACAGGCTCATTCACAAATCAAATACTTGATACCTGTTGTCACCTATTAACTTTTGTCAACCTCTGTTCCACCCAAAATAGTTTGGTTTTGGGTTGGGTGGATTACAGTACATAAAATACTGGATTTATGTCAGATAAAAGTATGGCAATATCACAAGAAATTCTAGCTGTCCTTATAGTTCCTTTACCAAACAGGTAGGGTCTGAGTTGCAGGTGTCTGATCACATTTCCCACCAATATGTTCAGGATCTCTTTTAGTGTCCATTCTGAGTTCAAGGCAGTGGCATGCATCTGTGCAAGGTGTCCCAAGCAGTCTGAGGAGCCTCCTCTGTGCAAGCAATCTTCTTGGTGAAGAAAGGTGGTGAAGTCTGTTGCATACTGTAGGCAGTCAGGGTTGATGAAGCACACATAGACTCTCTCAGGGAGAGGATGGAGAACACTTGAGAGAAAGAGAGAGAGATACCAGGAAATAAGCAGGCCTAGGGGAGGTCAGGACTTATAAAGCCTCAAAATAAGTTCGCCCTTCCCCTTTCCAATAAAAACTTTAGATATTCTAAACCTTAAAATATCCTGGTTCGTATCAGATTGTGAAAGAAAGTCTTGAAAATTAACAGCTGTCTAGATCACACCACAAGTTTGCTTTTTCCTAATTTTCACACAAAGTCTTCGATGTAAGAAATAGACTCATATACTCCTGCGTATTTGTACTGATTATATTCCTAGTTTTCAGGAATATCACCAAGACAATTCTAATAAGAATAACTGTTATGTTAAAAGCTTGCTCCCATCTTGACTTTTAATTTGTCTGCCCAAAATGATGAATGAATTATTTTTCTATTCTCTGTCCTTAGTTTCTCTGCTTGTGGTTACAAACAGGATAGTTGTCTCTCAAATATTTAGATTGAATTCTGAAGGCAACTTGGCCCTTAACCTTGTTAGAGTAATTGAATAAATGTGGCAAGAACAATGTTCCTCTCAAGAGACTCAGTCTCCATCTCAGTCAGAGACTAAGTAATTTTGGGATAGAATGCAAAATGAAGCAAAACTTTTCTCAAAGATTAAAAAAACAAAAGCATATATATTGTCAATTTTCACTATAGCAAAAACTCAACAGCAGGGTGCTTCAAGGCCCTATACAAAGACAAAGTGTTAAAAAAAAAAAAAAAAAAAAA
>VYXF01000778.1:326802-339224 GCA_013397295.1 Polioptila caerulea | reverse complement strand
CTTAAAGGCCCTAAAAAAAAGAAAGGTTTAAAAAAAAAAAAAAAAAAAAAAAAGAAGTGAGCAGCAATTCAGCAAAATTTACAAATAACAAGAAAATCCTGTTAACCAAGCCTAAATAAGACAGGAAACCTGAGAGAAAACTGACTCAGGGAGATGGGTGGCCATCTTAAAAGATGTGAAAATAATTTTTTTTAAATGCAAAATAAGGCCTATTGAGAAAATAAGCAACCAAATAAGAAAAAAATACAAACAAACCCAAAAACCCCAAACCAAGAACAAAACAAAGAAACCTAAACTTATAACAAATAATTTCTTTTATCAGAGATCTCAATCACTAGGATCATCTCAAGAAAAACACCTGTGTCTCACTGCAGACAGCTCAATGAAGAGCCCTGCTTGATGAGCAGCTGCAGTCAAAAAAGCACATAAAATTTTCAGATGCATAAGAAATTAGGTGGGGACTAAGAAAGAAAGAAAATATATCATTATATGAATCAATAATTTTCCCTTCCCTGGAATAGTGTGAAGTATTGGTCAGCCCATCACAAAAAGATATTACTGAATTAGAAGGTATTCAGAAAAGAGTGATTGTGATAATTAGGCATATTGAGAAGCCTTCATATGAAAAGACTGAAAAAAATGGAATTGTTAACCTTAAAAAAAAAAAAAAGATGAATAAGGAGGGATATGATGAAAGTATAAAAAAGGTTAAGTGGCAAAGAGAAAATAGATCAGGAGCTTCTGTAGTCCTGTGTCTCATAATTCAAGAACAAAAGGACACTAAGTGAAAGTGAAAAGCAGCCTCTCCAAATCTGATAAAAGAACATACTTTTTAATGCAGCACATAATTAGATTATGGAATTAAAGATGTCACTAATGTCAAGACCTTACCAAGACTCAGAGAAGGACTTGGCACTTACAACTCTTGATATTCTTGGGAATTTTATGCTAACTAACTGTTAAAAGGTTTTGAAAGAGAAGTTATGTGCAATATTTCATGATTTAAAAGACAATTATTTAAAAAAGAATTTGGAGAAAAGTTCCTCCTATCTCTGGCTCTTTGATTATTTTGTTCTTTTCTTTGCTTATTATGTTCGCTTGAGACATCTGGGCCGTCTTGGAGGGAGGCTGTGTAATAATGAATCACTATTCTGTTCTAATTACTATTATCCCAGTACTACCCCAATATCTTAGTGTCTCTTATAAAGTCTTAGGACTTTGGGTTTCTCTTTTGCAGAATAATTGTCCTGTGCTCTATTGTATTCCACTCCATTCCAGTTAGCCAACTGGATTTGTCACCCATTGGCAATCAGCATAACCATTGCTGTAAGCTATATAGCACTGTGCATGTCTTTGGAGCAACTGTGAAACTTTTAGATCCAGAACCAAATACATTTTTGCTGTGACAACTATACAATTGATTCTGTGTCCCAATTGTTTCTAGCCCTATCTTAACCCCCAGCTATTGACATCTTGCTTCACATTCTGCAGCTGGCAAACATATGCAATGTCTCTAAAATAGAGACACTTTAGTTTTTCAACTTCCTATTCTCCACAGCTTGCTTACCACATTTTTCTCCTTTCTGCCTGCCTGGCTGCTCAGGGAGATAAACTATTCTTGTTCCCATTTTTGTTTTTATACTATTTCTTTTCTATTTCATTAGCTTTTTCTTCACCTAGATTTTTTTTCAATATTAAGGCTTTCAGTTCAGGTAAACAATGACAGGCATAAGCATAAAAGAACTTCTCATCAGATCAGATCAGATCTGTTAAGTGAAAACTGAATCAAAAATAGAGTGTGAGAGGTACTTGGTAAAAGCAGGATTGCAGACTTTGAACAGCATTCTCAAACAGGTTTTCCTCCCACCGTTATTAATTTCATTCCATTGTCAAAGCTGGAGGGGAGGGAGGCAGGAAGAAAACCTTTAAGTACCTACCTATGCAGCCTGGTAAAATCTTTGGTGTTTTGGGGGCGGCTAGAAAGGAAGTGATGATATTGGGGGTGGGGGCACAAAGAGCAGCCATGCTTGTAGGGCCAGCTGGGGGAGCTGTATGTGTCTTGAAGAGAAGTTGAATTCAGACAGTGCTTACAAAATGGACACCACGGAGAGATTATGAAGATACCGACGGAAAAAACCTGAAAGAAGACAGGCAGCCCCAACTGAGCTAAGATGTGACTAGCCACCATGCAGAAACGTCCTTCTCTTCCCCAACAACTTCCATCACAGAAGGTTTTCAAGATTCAATGTGGCAGATTGCCAGATAATCCCATCAAAGTTTTCCTTCCCACAAAAGCCTAGACATTTGAAGATCCCTTCCAACCTGGCCTGTTACATGATTCTCTGAATTGGCACTATATATATTAGTACACTGCTTTGGTATTGACGGTTTTCCTGAACTTTCACAAGCATGCCTCATTAACCAAACATAGTCCTACAATTATTTTCTCTTTTCTATATTTCAAGATAAAAATATTAAAGCAGGAAAAATAGGTAATGTTCTACCTCTGACAAATTGAGCTAGGATATCACACACAATGCTACAAAGCACCATGCAGATTAGATATTTGTGTTGCCTTGGGACACCGATATTGCACTCACCATATGGTTTAGATGTACCTGAGGGTTTACAGTTAGTCTGCAAGACTGGTTTTAGGCTGAGTTCAAGCCACAAAACACGTACTAAGGACACTCAGGCATAAATATGCTATTGTAGAACAATATTCAATAGGAAAAGAGGAGAAGCTGGTTAGCAACAGTAAGGAATTTAATTTTAAAAGCCCAGAAGAAATGGATCCTATATTATGTGGGATAATAAAAAGCATGAATACTGCTAGTCTCACAGGAATATGAGAGTTTTTTCCAGACTATAAGTATTGTTCCTCCATCATGAAACAAGTAAATACTTTTAATTTGAAAGGCACTTACTAGAAAAATAGTGGACAGTATTTTTTTCTTTTTAAGTACTACCTAAATGGATAAAAAACCCAACAAACAAATTATGTACAAATACTGTATTATCAGCCATATTTTTACCATTTTATTTTACTAAAACTCACTTAGTTTTAACTTAACTTCCTTCTTTGAAAATTCATATTGTGAAAAGAAGTATCAGACTACTTTATCAGGGAGAGCAGATTTACCTAAATGTTCATTATTTTGCAACAAAAAGTTTTCACGTAGAGGTTTATTCTTGCTTTTCAAGTCTGCCAGCCTTCCTTTTGAAGTCCTCTGTTCTAAATATTGTCACCAGTTAAAAAGCATGGCCTGAAGTCAAGAAATATTTTCATATGAACAATTTACACAATTACTGAAAACTATTCTAACTAAAATGCTTTCCTTTTCTTAGCAAAGAAAAATAAATGTCACCCACCTATTAAACAAAAGATAAAATATTTCATTATGGTTATGTGAAATTAGGTTTCCTGTATTACCTCATTCATGTTGCACAAATGTATGCTATCTTTCTGTTTTGCATAGTGAAGCTAAACAACATATTATACTTTTTTTTCCTCTATATTATACTTTTTTTTCTCTCTATAGTAGGTCTGTGTTCTTTGGTTTTGAATTGTGTCTGGTATAGAAAAAATTTACCATTAAAACAATCTTTTAGCATTAAAACCATCAGATTATCTTGAAAATTTAAGTCAATTAGATTAGATAGAAATGTGCATGGGATGAAATATGGATGTGATAGATTTCAGCATTTTAGTTAAAGAGGGGCACTTGATTTTGTTTTGTGCCACTGTATACCTGATAATGAGCTTTGGAAGAAGTACCGGTGAATACCATTCCATCTGCTTCCATTATGGTAAATGTCTTTTTAAAACAGAAAAGAGAATTTGTGCCTATTTTAAAAGACAAAAATTAATGTGCAAAATGTTATAAGACTCCATTCAGCGCTTCTAAAAAGTGAACCTTCTAAATGTGGAATTTCACTTACCCAATTACAAGTTAGGTTTCAGAAGTAAAGGTGAAACTAAGAGACCCTCTTTAAACAAAGGTCTACTGAGTTTTATGCTCTCCAACTCATTACAATTTTATCTATATAAAATAGAAAATCGTATTCAGTCCTATGCGGAACTCACACGCTTGCTTGTAGATTTCTCCACACATTACTTGGGATTTGGTATACACAACACTTTATCCTCAATCCAAAAGTGACTTTTTTCCCTTCAATGCAGAGATAGAGCTATACTTAATGATTTTGAATTGGTTTCCCAAAGCCTGAAAAGCTTATTTTTTTCTCAGACATTTCATTCAAGAATGGTGTGGTTGGAAGACACCAATGGCAAAGAACAGCTTTTTTGTTTTGTAGTTTTCATGATGACATAAGCCACATTTCCATGAAAAAAGTTAAGCAATCAGAAAAGCTTAAACATACTTAATATTAAATCTAAACATAACTAATACCTTAAGTTATTAATGTAACATGATATGGCTTATGCATCTATGCCTTTAAAAAAATCCTAAAACAAACCTCAGGGTCCCAGCATTAGCAGAGATAATAACAAATTCTCTGCTTCTATTGTCCTAGCATAAATTTATCTCTGGGTATTACTGCATACAATCTAAGCTGTTACTATTCCCTTTGTCCACATCAAAATTTTCCAGTATTAAAATATAGTTAATATCAGATTTGTAATGGCTTCCACAAAATCTCTCATGTATCAAAATCAGCCTCTATTCAGGATTCCAAAGAGAACAAGGGTCCAGATGTGTAATCCTTATCCATATAATTAATCCCCTGATATTCACTACTTACATATAAGTAAGTAATTACTTGAGTAAGGTGTTTATAGGAAGAGGCCTGAAATTGTTGATTTTGTTCTTAACCAGTAGTTTATGCATGTATAGCTTTCTATTTTTTTGAATCGCTTTAAATTTAAAATTGTAATTCCTTTTACATTTATCCAGGAAGGTCAGTTTTGGAAGTTTTAAGTTTATAAGGGGAAGGTCTAAGTTTACCAGGGGCATTAGAGAGTGGTCATCTTACGCTATGCAGTGGACAATTACTACACAAAATATCTTGGTTTTTTGTTTCTCCTGAGATTAAAATTGCTAGTAAGAGGAATTATGAAAATGCAAAGCAATCTCTGAGCAAATAAGACTTTTACAAACCACAGTGGAGATAGACATTCTGGATCATTCTTTTCCCTAGTTCATGAAATTCACTGGATTTTCAGTTCATGGTAACCAGAGTTCTCTCTTGAACTATTCTTCTTCATTTCCCTTCTAATCTCCAAAACTGTCAGTGTTCAGACCTAAGAACATTCTTTTTCCAGCTCATTCGTTTCTTCTGAAAAATCTCAAAGTACAAAGCGGACAATTATTTATCCAGAGACGGATGAAAGTGGACACTATTGTCACATTTTTAGTAGGTTTGCTGACGATACCAAGTTGGGTGGGAGTGCTGCCTGTTGGAGGGTAGGAAGGCTCAGCAGAGGGATCAAGAAAAACTGGCTCAATGGGTTTAGGTGAATTTCATGAGGTTAAATATGGCAAAGTGACGAGTTCTGTACTTGGATCACATTAAACTCATTCAGTCCTACTGTTTTGGGGATGAATGGCTGGAAAGCTGACCAGCAGAAAAGGACCTGGGGTGTTGGCTGGCAGCTGGATGGACATGATCCAGCATGTGCCCGGGTGGCCAAGAAGGACAATGGCATCCTGGCCTGTATCAGCAATGGTGTCACCAGCAGGACCAGGGCAGTGATTGTGCCCCCTGTAGTCGGCACTGGTGAGGCCACACACACTCAAATCCTGTGTTCTGTTTTGGGCCTCTCACTACAAGGACATTGAGATGCTGGAGGGTGTCTAGAGAAGGGCAAAGAACCTGGTGAAGAGTCTGGAGTCCAAGTCTTACAAGGAGCAGCTGAAGGTACCAAGGTTGTTTGACCTGGTAAAAAGGAGGTTCAGGGGTGAACTTGTACTCTACAAGTACCTGAGAGGATGCTGTAGCCAGATGGGGGTTGTTTCTTTTCCCAGGTAAAAAGTGATAGGATAAGAGGAAATGGCCTCAAATTGTGCTGGGGGAGGCTTAGATAGGAAAATACCAGGAAAATACCTCAGGGAAAGAGTTGTCAAGCATTTAAACAGGCTGCCCAGGGAAGTTGTTGAGTCACAATTCCTGGAGGTAAGCTATGCAGCTGTGGCACTCACAGATGTAGTTTAGTGATGGACTTGACAGTGCTAAGTGCTTAAATGGTTGGACTCAATGATCTTAAAGGATCTTTTGCATCGAAATGATTCTGATTCTGCAAAGTTCTGACATGGGAAAGAATCCTAAATGTGTTACTGTCTGATTTTTTTCAACATTTTGAGGGAAGGTATATTTAGGATATAGATATTGTGTACTCCACTCAAGCTCTAAAAGAACTGAGACTCAGAATCATGTAGTCATAAGCATTCCAAGTTAATTAATCTGTTGGAATTGTAGCTATTTGTGTAAAATTATATAATTCTGATTAATTATTAAGTTCTGTAATTCCCAAGTGCTAACACAGGCTGCAATTGCCACAAAGTAAGTCAAAAAGCCAAAGGTTAAGCTCTCTGCATAAAGGAGATGATGGCTGGAGACCTGAGCGGGCATTTGGCCAAACTGAGAATTTGTACAGGACAAACAGAGTTGAGAAATAATCTTAATCAATAGTGGACAATTTTTGACAGAGATAATAAAAAGATGTTATTGATCTTGTCAACCTTAGCATTATCACACACTCTCCTTAATTACTACAGCCAAATTAGAAGTAGTATCTCTTACTAAATTGTTCATGCCAGCCAAATTTCCATACAGTTAACTCCAACTAATGAATAGACTACAGAACAACCTTTATTAGTAACTTTGTATACTTTTAACTTTTTTTCTAAAACCACTTTTCTAAGGGGTTAGGATTGTGATCCCTCGCCTTAACAGAAATCAGGAGTAGGTGTATGTTGTTCAAAAGAAAATTAGCATTTAGTTGATTTGTTACTTTGCTATGTGCTATTTCTCTACCAATGTATTCTAAAGTTTTGGGCAATTTACAGATTTAGTCTTCATTCAAGTGAGGTATTTGAAATGCTAGGTTGGTCCCAACTTCCTGCAAATTATCTGTAGTTGTTCCAAGCTACTTCTCACATGTCCTAATGGGCAGTATTTTGGCTTTGCAACAGCTCTTGGCCTATTTAGACTAAATCTAGTGATCCCCTGAAAAACATGTGGCTTTACAAAGGAGTCAGTGAGACACCTATAACAACTCCTTTTTCCACCGGTCTAAATGCAACATTGTAACCAACACTTTGACAATAAAACTATCATAGTTCATTCTGTGCTTTTTTGGATATATTCGCCAATTTCTAATAAGGAAAATTCTGTCTTTTTGTTGTACTGGTAATTTAAATTTAGCCTATTTCCAAAGAGAAATTAACCATAAAAACTTCACAAGAATCTGAAGCAGACCGAGCAAGTCTCTGAGTGAAAGTATAGAAAGACTAATGAAATGCATACATCAGAAAAAGCAGCATGCAAAAAAGCAAACCCTGTTAAGAAATTCACTCTTTAGTAGGTAAAATGCTTTTACTTCTCTCCTCTAACCTGTAGGCAATTTATTACTGATAAAAATACCCACTGATACTTACAAACTTAAAAATTATATGATACAAAAATAATTATAAGGAATGATTTTAAGGAATAGAATAACAATTCAAGCATTGTTTGGGAAGGCCATTATTTGCTATTTTTAAGAGACAAATATCTATGAGAATATATTAAACATCCCCCAAGTGACACCATATGCACTCAATCTGTCATTCTCAAGGTGTTCTGCTGCCCTCAAAGAAAGTAAAAACATTTTAATAAATACGCGAGGTACAAAATCACATTTCACCTTGAGGAGACTTTTCCTACTACTTTACTCTCAGCATAGAAATTGGAGGTCCCTTCAAGTAGGGGCCATTTCCGATGTGCTTGTAGGACAAAGGGCTCCATTGGAAATAGTAGCAAGAGCTCCCTCTTTGCCCCTTCTCGTTCAACAGAAACTTCGTACTCTGTAACCTTCCACAGGGTAGAGGAAAGGATTCACAAGCGTGAACCTACTCAGCTTGAGCATGTAAAACTTATTATTACCATGACAGAAATCTCATTTTCCAAGCATACTCTCGCTTGCAGAATATACAAGGCTTAAATGCAGATGCAGTCAAAATCTCATTAATGACTCAGATCAAGAGCTGCCATTGATCATTAAAACACAAATGCAGTTACTTTTAAATCTTAAAATGACACAGTAGCTGTGCATTTTGGGAAATGAGAGGAACTGTGACTATAATGCAACAATCAATGAATATTTTCTTCCTGCTGTCTAAGCATTGCTGAGATTTTCTAGGTAATATGAAAAGAACAACATAGACTTTATATGACATTTTCAAACTATCTGTTAAAAAAAGAGATAAATAGTCCATGTTTTTCTTGGTGTCTATCATACTCTGCTTTCTTAATGTGTTTGTGGTTTGCTTGCACTCTGCAAATAGTTGCTTTAAAAAAAACCAACTAAAAAACATTAAAAGCTTCTCCCTTTATTTTTAAGACGCAAGATTTTGTGAATCTTATTCTAAACATTCTTTAAAGGAGCAGATATCACTGTAATACAAAGTTTGAACTGCAATGGCAATTTTACATAAATGAACATAAACCACCACTTGCTGGTAATGGAATAGAATGTGAACTGGGCACTGGCTGCAGGTTATGGCCACTAGTGGGACTCACTGTCTTCATCACTTATCACAAAAATGCTATCTGGCAATTAACCATATGGAGTTAGATAAAACAAAAACTTAAAAAAATAATGTAACAGGAAAGAAATCTGATTGTCATAATCTGAGATTCCCTAATATTCATAAACAATAAACTAATCTCCATTTCCAATTTATAATTAAATCCTGCATATTTAATGGGAATTGAGAATTACTCTAACAGAGTCCCATCCCATAAAAAAAAGAAGAGATTAAAAAGAAGAAACAACCACAGAAAACAAAAAAGTCATGGTTAAAAATATTTTCATTCTAAATTTCACTCATAAACCCACAATTTGGAACAGGTGTTTATGAAATCTTTTCAATTTCATGTGACATGCAATATGTGATCTGATTGAAATAAAATAATAACCAATCAAATAATTGTCAAGTACCTCAAATGACTGTATTGCAAATGAGTTCTTTGGAAAGTCAATGAAAATTACCAAGTGACAACCCAAAATGTCAGCGACAAATAAAGTGCAACTGGAGTTTTGCACAGCAGTAATAATACTAGCTGTCTAGGTGAGAAGAATTTAGAGGAAAGCTAAATCAAATCAAATTCCAAACAAAAAAAAAATGGGAGCATGTGGTGGGTTGACACTGTCTGCACACCAGGTGCCCACAAAAGCTGCTCTATCACTCCCCTCTTCATCTGGACAAGTAAAAGAAAATATAACAAAAAGCTCATGGGTCAAGATAAGGACAGTGAAAGATCACTCAGCAAGTACTGTCACAGGCAGAACAGGCTAGAATTGGGGAAATTAACCAAATTTATTACCAATCAAATGAGAGTTGGATAATGAGAAGTAAACCCAAATCTTAGTGACAGCTTTCCATACCTCCCTCCTTCCTGGACTTAACTTTATATCTTCATCTCTACCTCCTCCCCACTGCAGCACAGGGGATAAGGAATGGGGGCAGTGGTCAGTGCTTCCCCCTCATGGGGAGAGCACCTCACTCTCTTCCCCTGCTCCAGCATGGTATGCCTCCAGCAAGAGACAGTCCTCCATGAAATTCTCCTCTGGGAGTCATTCCCATAGGATGCAATTCTTCAGCACCTGCTCCATCACAGGTGATTTCTACTGGGTGCTCAGAACAAGTTGTGAGTGTGGGACCCCCATGGGACAGGTCACAAGTCATGCCAGCAAACCTTCTCCAGAATGGGCACCTGTCTGTCCATGGGTCCACAGGTCATGCCGGGAGCCTGCTCAAGCACAGGGTCACAGCTTCCTTGGGGCATCCACCTGCTCTGGCACTAGGTTCTCCATGGGCTGCAGGGGCACAGCTGCCTCAACATGGTCTGAAAAACAGTAACCTTTTACCCTTCTTAAATGTGTTATCCCAGAGGTGTTACTGCCATCACTGATGTGTTTGGCCTTAAATCGCAGTGAGTCCATCCTGGAGCTGGCTGGCATTGGCTCCATTGGACGCAGGGAGAGTTTCTGGCAGCTTTTCACTGAAGCCACCATTGTAGCCGCCTTCACTATCAAAACCTTGGCACATATACCCAGTATAGGAAGAAAATAACACCCCTCTCACTGATGTCAGCCATCCACCATAGAAAGCTCACCAACTCGCCTGCCAGATGTGTTAAAATGTCATTTTAAAGAATAATCAAAGGTAAACTCCCTCCAGCACAAGTTCCAGTCTCTACAGTAGGTATCTCTCTAAATAAATTACTGTTGGTTTTTTTTTTTACACTTTACCATTTGGAAATGTAAATGTTACCATTTTTTGGTATTACTCTGTGTTAAAGAAAGACAGGAGCAAATCAGGCCTCAAAAGTTGTTCTTCATAAACTCTCTGCAAGGTAATTGCCTCTGTCTGGTTTTAAATGAAAAGCCCACACAAAAGGTAGGACCTTGGGAGGCAAAGAAAATTTTTGAAAAGGGCAAATAAATGCAAACTCGTGAACAGTATTTATGTAGCCACTAGAAATTACAAGTCCCTCCCTTTTCCATTTACCTCAAACTGAATCACAGTTATTATTTCAATATATTTCCAAGAACAAGTAGTGTGTGTATGCTCGAGGGCTCTGTACCAGAAGACTAAGGAAAACCAACAACAAGCTGCAGATTTATGATGCATGAATGAAGCAAATGTTTGTCACATGGCTGAAAAAGCCTCTCGTCTCTTACTGCTAGGCTTGTTTAGCTATTATTCAGTATTTATCCTTTCCCTCACAATCCAGAAAAACAGGAAGATCCTTGAACATCCTCTCAATTTCTTCTTGACTTGTAGGTCTTTACATACCTATCAACAAGCCACAGCCTCAGGAAGCTTTCTGTCTCTGCACACCAAGGAATATTGGCATGACTAGCATAGTAATTCTGTTTCAGGCATTTGGCTTAACCATCTTCATTGCAAACAAATTGCTTAATGGCTCTGGGTAGCAAACACATTCAGAGCTGTGCCAGCAGATCGAGAAATAGCTGAGTAGGTATGGCTTGTGATCATATTTATTTGTATTGCTTTTAAAACCTCTTCTGAATCATCATTTCCATCATCATCTAAGTCTTATCTCTTTTGTTCAGGAACTCAATGCTTCTTACCTGTTTTTTCTAAAACCAAAAAGAAATCAAAAGTCAGAACTTGGGTCCTCCATTCAAAAGCTTGAGAGTCAATAAAGATGTATAAGAAGAGATTCCTTATCTTTGTTAAAAACATAGTTGAAAGGAGAAAAGCTCCCTAAAAGTAGAGGAAGACAGGAAACAGCTCATCTATCAAGAACATAAATACATAAAATTACAAAATCTGGCTGCACACACAGGCATCACAAGACCAAATGTCTTTGGGTTAAAGTGCTTTAAATATTTCTTTAAAGTAAGAGAGAATGAGCAGGAACTCAGGCAAACTTCTACTGAGTATGGCAAGTGCTGAATGAATATGCATGGAATTTATAACAAAATGATGCATTAAATATTATGTAAGAAAAAAATCATGCCTTTGAAGCATGGCACAAGTACAACAGTCCACCTAGTTTTTCATATACTGCAACAATTAATGCCACTGCGCATCTTTTATATTGAACATCTTGCCACTGGTGAAAAACTTAATAGTTGTTTCTATAAGGAGAAACAAAGGAATCAGAAAATTTCCTTTACATATTCTTGTTTACTCACAGTGAATTTCAGGACACCTGACTTTGTTGAAAAATTGGACACACAATACAGCTTTCATGATCAGAAGTAAAACACTAACAGCACTAAAAGCCCAAGCCTGGAACACAGCAAAATCTTGATGAATTTTTTTCTATTTTGTATAAATTGTTGGTGGATTTTTTTGGCATTTTCACAGCTGAACAGCCATGACTACTGCTCCTACTTTTAGCCACTCATCCTAACACCTGCAGCTAATAAATGCACTGGCCTCTGAATTTATATTTTGGGAATAGGTTTTATTTCTTCAGGTGGGTAGGTACAAGTGCTGACATGCAGCCAAACACTTTGTAGCAGTTTCCACTGTTTCCAGCAGTGACTACATGAAAAAGTATTTAATTGTTCCTTTTGTGTAGCCCAAAGGAAGTATGGTGAGCCAACTTAGCCACCGATTTAACTAGGTCTGTGAGCAGCAGACTTAGAGATCAAGGTCAAATAAATTAATTTAACCCCGTTTAACAGACCAGTCAGTTTCACTGTCAAGGTCTTCCCC
>VYXF01000778.1:310706-326764 GCA_013397295.1 Polioptila caerulea | reverse complement strand
TATATATATATATATATATATAAAATATATATTACATGGAAGTACAAATTTTTAAGACTATTTTTCTGTAATATTTTGGATATTTCTGAGGACTGACCCATAAGATGAAGGTCTCACGTTAGATGTAGGGCAAGAATACATGTCTTGAAAATTTATCCCAGAATACTTGGTGATATGTATTCCAAATTGAAAATATGCTTCCAACCTCTGACTTTTAACTCTTGTCTATACTACGAAGGAGACCTTCTTTGAGTGAGTCATCAAAAACTCAGCATAGTTTCCATCCTGACAAACATCCCTCCAGTGTAAAGAAATTATCTACTGAAGACGGCAGCTCAGAATATTGTAATTTCATGTGGTAAAAATAGAAAAATAAATAAATTCACATTTCTGTTAAATGTGTAGTAAGTGCTGATTTTTCACTCTTGGAATTTGCCTAGACCATTAACAATAATTAAATAAGTTGTTCGTGTTTACTCTGTCTTAATATTGGTTTAGGTGTCCAGAGGAAAATGGCAATGTTTAATATTTAAACATCAAACACTTTGATTAAACATTAGTGTGTTAAACTAATATTAAGGAAAAACGAAAAAGAGTTCATGGAACTGACCACAAGTTTTTTTGGGGTTGCAAGTGCCAAATATACTTTGAAATTTGACATGTAGATATTTTTTCAAAAAAGTAGCTTGATCCCAAACTCACAAATGTGAATTGTAATTAAGAAGCCATATTTCTAAGTCTGTACTTAGTGCTGGGCTGTGCAAAAAGGTGCATGTTTATTATCAGAAAGAATCTGCAAGATTATGACTAAAATCAGATATAAGCATAGCAGTTCGAATAATCAGGACAAAATGTATTCAGCATCAAATCACCCTATTTACTCTCTCAAACAAATTATTAATTTACACTATTTTCATTCCCCTAGAAATAAATTGAATTCCCTTACTGAAAATATTAAACTGATAGGCCTCTCAGTCAGGTCTGCCTCTTTATAAATAGCAAAGAAATTTCCTTAAAATCTACTAGATGGAGTCTAAAACAGATTCTACACCTTGGAGCCATCATACCTTCTCTTAATATTAATCCTCACCCTTTCTTCAGAAATATTATTCTATATCAATCATTTATAAGGGTTCAGTTCTGCTTCTCCTGAAAAACCCCATCACAGTAGTTTGAACTCCAAAAAAAATCTGCAGGGATTTTCCAAATTCAAAAAAAAAAACCCCAAACCAAAACAAACTACCCACCAAATATATGGAGTTCAGATTTTGAATGGTTTGGTCATTGCAAAACAAATCCAAAGAGGTTTGGCTTTCTCCTTCCCGAAAAATGATAAAGAAACAAAACAAAGAAAAACCCAAAAACACATGAAAAGCACTCCCTAGAAACCAGCTGTTTTCAATCCTGAAATGCTACAGGGATTACAGACGGGGATAAACTTCAGTTGCCAGGGTGCAAATGTAAAAGCCTACACATTTGTTCATTTTATATCATAGTTGCAAATTATCTAAGTGCAATTTCCACTGTATTAAGGAGACAGCGTATTATGCTTCTAGCTTTCAGTCAGGTTTAATAAAGAGAAACCCTTCTACTGAATGAATAGTACCCCTTGGCTACTTTTAAAATAATCCACTGAGAATAGTGCAATATTCCATACATTTATTAAAAGTATTATGTTTCCTTAAGGAAATACCCCAAAGAAGCATTGCTCACTTTTTTCACGTATATAGAATAAAAATGCAAATACTCCAAGTTTAGAGGTAAGGTGTTTTTGGTGAGGTGTTTTGAGGTTTTTTTGGCTTTCATTATTGACAACAGTAAAAAGATTGTTTAAGACTGGCTGTGTCAGAATTTTGGATACCAAGTGTGACAGGCTCTGCAGGTGTACAGTGCTTTCTTTATTGATACAAATTGAATCTGAACATAGCAATTTATTCAGCAAATCAAACCGATCACTGCACTGCAGCTTTCTCTTTCAGCTCTCATTTCCCAACCAAGTACTCTTAACCACTTTGCTACATTTTCTTTACAGCAAGGTTTCAACTGCTATTAGATGCTGGTTTATGGCCAGAGTATAGGGGTCTAAAAAATTTTAGACTGTTATGCTGCCATTAAGTGCTGCATCATTCACACCTATTCCATACTAGTTGCTTGTCTCCAAACACACTACCATTAAATGTATTTCTCCCTACGCTGCTCCAGGAAAAAAAAAAACCTCACCATTGCTATCCCATGCAAAGAATCTAAAGAGCTTACAAGTTTTTTTTTTTTCCTATTAAACTGTAAATATTTGTCTTAAGAACAAGATTATCTGAAATCTTTCTTTTTAATTATGAATCATACTTTAAAAAGAGCTTCTTTAATGCAATTGTGTTTAATGTTATATTGTTAAAAGGTACTTAAGCTAACCAGTCCTCTAAAATAACAAAAAGATGAAAGAATGAAAACTAACACCAGACTGTCCAAAAGATAACTTAGGAAAGAGAAGGAACCAAGTCAGGAAGAGTAAGGCAGACAGCTAAAGTAGGAGAAAACAATCTTACTGTGTTGAGCCAATATATAACCTTGGATTAATAGTTAGCCTTGGCAAGGCTCAAATGTGAAGATGCTCACATCGGGCAACCCAGACCTGCTGCTACCAGAGGTTGTTGCTATGGTGACCGGTGACAGTCAGCCAACAGTAAAATGAATTTAGAAAAGATAGTTAGGTAATACTGAAAGGGAGAAAGAAAAAGGAAAGGAAAACTTTGGTGTTTGTAAGCAGATGCACAGTTCCATTGTCTGCTGCTTGCCCTACTGCAGCGGAAAAATACATCATCAAAACGGAGCTCAACTTTCACTTTACCTCCATGATAGCTGAAGTATATTCCTGCCTCTATGGATTTCTAATTGACAAAAATTATTGTTTCGTTCATGTGACAGCTTTTCAGTGACTCGGCAATCCAGCAAATTCAGCTGCCTCTGAAACCTGCGTGGAACTGTTAGCTCATTGTTCTCATCTAAACTACTTAGAGGAAGCCCGGAGTGGCCCATTTCTGTCTTCTGCCTTTAAATCAGCCTGGGGATGGTTCCATCCTGACATGTAAAAGGTTTCAATGGATGAAGTATTCGTCACTGAAACAAAAGGTTTTGGAACTTTACAAATCTAGTGGAAAACTCAGTTGATTTCTTTTTTCAGACAAAGAACTAAGCAGAGACTGGCCATTTTAAAAGCAAAATCTGCTTCAGAGAAGGCTAGCTGAAGCTGCAGTCAATGGACCATAAATCACAATGCCTATGCCCAGCTGTGCAGCACTGCATGGAAGAAAAGGTTTCGGATGGCAGTGTCCCTCGGCGATAGCTGTGGATGTGTGTGCCAGAGAGGTAGTTATTGTTGTTTACTTGCTCTGCTATCAACGTGGTATGCTAGAGAGCACACTTTTAGGAATCAGCATGTGTGCACTGTATTATCTTATCTTGCACAAAACATTGTCTCAGACCCCTGGAAAACTCCTGCTGGAGTACTGTCAGAAAGAGATAAAAATGAAGTACTACATCTGTTAAAGCTGAAGTGCTGAACTAGACTTCCCTACAAGCACCTTTCCTAAGATTGACCGTGCACCCTGATCAAGAGGAAGAACAAGAGCACCTTGTATTCAGCCCTCAAAATCTATACAGATATCTGTGTATATGTGTTTTTCAAGCCTAGAAAAGGCATGAAGATAGGTAGAGGTGAAAAAATTGAGACAGAGCAAACATGGAAGAATTTTTTATTTTTAGAGAATAAATATAGGGAGAAGCATTTACAAAAATGATGCTTTTACAGAAATAGCAGGCACAGCCACAGTTGAAGAAATTGGCCAACTTTGTCTCCCCTTTCAGCCCAGGGAACATGAGGGTTCAAGCCACTTCACTTGCCCTGCTGAGGTCATGACGGGGGAGAGTCATTTAGCTGTGCCCTGCTTTGTTTTCTCCATAAGTAAAATGGAAAAATACAGATCAAATCAGCCTTTTAAAAGTGCGCTCATATTTAAAGAAATGAAAAGTGCTAAGTGAGTGATAAATGTTGCTTGAGTAGATTAATACTTGGGAGATCAATATACATTATGAGACTGCTCTTATTCATCATATTTCCCACAGCAAGAAATAAGAATATAATGGTTACAGCTGGTAGAAATGCCCCTAGTGAAAGCTGCCAATTTTTCTTGAAACATAGGGGGAGCTGTGTTCTCACTTGCTTACACTTCAGTGCAACTTGTACTGCGTGGAATCAAAATTATGCCTTTCATTTGAATCATACTGGCTTTTTAGATCGATGTATTGTGTTGAATTAATTTCAATATTTCAGAGCAATTGGGTTTTTATTGTTTTGGAAAAGAACACGATTTAAACCCAAGTTATTTAGCTACTACTCATAACATGAATTCTTCTAGTACTTTGTTTGAAGAGCTTTGTGAAGGCTTTGACCTACAACCTGGTATTAAGCAAAGAAAGAGAACTGAGATCACAGAGTTCTCTTTTGCTAGATTCATGAAAACAAGTCCAAACAGATTTCATCAAGTTACAAGTTTCAAAAGGTTACATGCATTCAAAAAACAGGGAGCTTCTTTTTTTTCTTTTTTTCTTTTTTTTTTTTGCAAGGAAACAGACTTAGCTACAAGTATATTAAACATTTCCACAAGCACAAGCAAAGCAAGAAAAATAATATTCTAAATATTTGGAGAGCAACCTTGACAGTTCCAAAATATTTTCAGATTTTAGATTTAAAACATTTGATCTCAACCCTGTCCACAATTACTGATAAGAGCTCCAAAGTATAGCTATCTAGCTGATTTTTATAGAAAGTAGGCATTTGGTGGAAGTTCTTGTAGTTTCTGCATATCCAGAAAGGACAGAAGACATTTTTAATAGGTAAGAGCAACCTGTTATTTTTCACTAAGTAACTGATAATACTCACCGAGATGATTGCTATCCATATAAAAAGCTAGATCATAAAGTACCACGAAAGGCAAAGAGTAAACAGAAATCTTTCATGCAAAATCCCTTGTTTATTTATTTCTAATGCACTTGAAGCCACAGGAACAAGGTCAGTAGTCTGAAACAATGCCAGAAGCAGGCCCTCAAAGAAGCACACCAGTTACTCTAAAGCTTCTCAAATCTGCCATCCTCTTTTCTCAGAGATCCTGTAGAAGACCAGGGTGGGCAGAGATGAAGCTGTGGAGATTTTTCACACAGGAGGAATCAGTTCCTCCTTTTACAGATGGCTGCATCACAGTTCTTTTTACCATTCACATCCACTTTTGAGATTTTCAAGAGAATTATGAAAGCCTATCTCCGGCACATGTAGAATCACACTTATAAAAAAATAAGGAAAGAAAAGAAAAAATCCCTGTAGCTCAGAATATAAACTTGTTCAGAGAGGACAGTTATTTTTTTCAGCATCAACATATCTTTGCTTGTGTGTAATTTCACAACATTTTGTCATTGTTCCACTAGACATTCCCTGACGTAAATTGTTGCTTAAGTTACTAAAAAATCTTGGGGCAAGCCAACATTCTATGTAATCAAAGATAGCCTGACACAGAGATAAAAAATGTGCACTCATTTATAAAAGAAAGAAGATAAAGCCAACCGCTGAAATAAACATTTTTAGCTCCTAAGTGAAATGAAATCATGTGATAATACGTACATTTGCAAAGGTAAGAACTTGCTAGTTAGCCACCTGATCTAAAGCCAATGTTTCTTTAAAAAATAAGAAAAAAATTCAGAAGTAACATTTATACAATACCCACTGCTGGCAATGCTAGGAATAAACATCACTTCTCAATAAGAAAAAAAGGGTTGTGGGGATTTTTTGCACCTTTATTTCATTAAATAATGGGAACACCTGCTTCTTTTAAGTATCTTTGAAATGTTTGGCACTAGTACTAATGCTTTACAGGAAAAAATGTCCCCCTTTTCACTTTTAAAGCAAGAACAGCTAGATACCAGTCTTCTAGGAAAACTGGGTTTGCCTTTCCTGAATTCATTACTCATAGAAGTCCACCTATCACTAAAATAGTTCACATTATGCATGAGACATGAGAACAGAAATACTTTTTTACCTGCTGGAGATCTGGTTTTGTCTTTATCCTTATTCATTTAAGGAACAATTACATGGGCTAGAAACTTTTGGTTATAGATCTTACCTCTCTTTAGGAGCAAACTAGTGAGTCTAAAGTTTGTAACAGGCTGTGAATTCAAATTGTTATATTCTTAGTGTTTCTTCTGGTGGAACTAGATCTTAATAAAAAAGGTAGTGAGAAACTCAGAAAGACCCTGTCTTCAGTAGGAGTGAAGTGTAATTTCTGTATACCTGTTAGCTTAAGACGGTAAGAAAAATTAAGCATTATCACTTCAGAAAACAGCTCAAATTGACCCTTTTAATGTATTTCCTAGTAAACCCAGAATAGGCATTTTATGAATATTTCCTATATATTTTTTTAAAAGCAACTAATTCTGTAATCTTCTTTCTCTTTTTATTTCTAACTGAAAAGGAAACCACACATGCACAAGCACAATATTAAGAAATAGCAAAGAATCTTGGTAAAATCACAGCAAGGAGAAACTTATTTTTCCTTGTGATCTTTTGCTAAGAAGAAATCAAAATATTTTGGAAAAAAAAAAAAAGTCTGTTTTGTTTTGTTTTTTTTTTTTGTTTTGTTTTTTTTTTTCTAATTGAGACTTCTTAATTATCTTACCTGCAGAATTCTCTGCTTAGTTACATGCCTGCCAGTTTCTATCTGCATTGGTGCTAGGAATCACAAATGGCCTAGCCTCTAAACCTACTGATCTGACAGTCTGACCCCTAAAAAAATCAATGTGATAATCTATAGCTTGCTGCCTTTTGCTTTAGCTGTCTGTTGCATGCTTTGATGAATTTCTGCCCTGCAGGAAAAACATATGAAAATCACATCATGTGCAACTGGTTTGAACTGTTGTGCAACCATGGGACACCGAGCTACACTGGGGAAAAAGTTAAAATGAACTACAGTAGATAAATGTCAATTTCATGGGTTTTGACATTGTCCTATATTATATTTAAATTAAAGGGAATGCAATCCTGGTTTCATCCTGCTCTGAGCCTGCTGCTTTTTTCCTTCCAGAAGATTCTGATAAAATGCATGATCGTCCTCTGCTATAGCTCTTGTTCCTCTTTGGTGAAGACAGCAGGGTTTACATGATGAAACTTTAATGACCATGGCCTTCATGGCAATGTGAGGTATCAATGCATTTTCAACAACGCTAGGCATCGTCCAGAACTGGCATCAGGTGACATTCCTAGCACTGAATGCTGCATGTCCTTAAAGGCAGGTGGCGTGGAGATAGGGGCAGCACCAGGGAAAGCGCCATTATAATGCAGCAGTCGTGTGAATGAAATGGAGATTTATGAATTGCTGCCAGAGAAACTATATTATGGACTTTAAATTAAAATGGGGGCTTAACACACAGTGAACTGCGTGCTAGAGGGGCTGATTTTTAGATTGTCCTGTCTATTCAGGTTTGGGCAGCTGTAGAGACCACCTCTCATTCGGCAATCTCAAGCTCTCCATGAAACCCAGACATTCTAGTTTTGAAACGCAACTGCCAATGCTTTCGTAGTCACAGCAAAGAAAAAGTACTCCTCCGTTGCTCCAACAAGCATTTTGCTTGCAGCTTACTATTGTAGTATGGTGACTGGGATGTGGTGGCTTCATGCTCAGATGTAATTCCAATGCCTTCCACGGAGAGACTTTAGTTTTAATCCCCTGCAAGTCATAGTGTCTTAAAAGCTCAAAGGACCACATTTGGTCTCTGAATTACTGCTGCTATTCATGAATCTGTCTTCTCAGATCTGCCACTGCTCACTGGGAATACTTCCACCTGAATCATCAAATCCAAATAATTCAAATTGTTTACTATGTTTTGGTGAGTATTTTTTGGAAACCTCCTCAGAGATGAAAAAAACCCCAATTTTCAATTCAAAGAACTAGATCATAAGATGTGAAAAAGTTTTCAAAAACTTGCAGGAACATTACACCTGCCCCAAAACCTGTACAGTAATTGATAAATTTCACTCTGCACTATCCCTCTGCATATGCCAGTGTTTCAAGTAGAATGTAATACAACCTGTAAGACTGATCTTGAAATATATTCAAATATGAAACTGGTATATCCAATAACTAGTGTTTTCCCAGAGGAAGAGAAATGCATAGCACTTTCTCTGATAGGCCATGAACCTAACACAATTATTTCCTTTCCACCCATCCAAACAAAAAGCTGCACATAATAAAACACAAAATAAATGTACTCGCCATATATCTTAATTCAACTGAGAGACTCACTTCCTGCATTCTATATTGTATTTTATATTCCTTTGGAAACTGGCTTACATCCTTACAAAAGAGCAATTTGTCTTAGCCCTCCTACCCTTCAAGAAAAAAAAAAATCTCCTTGATTGCCCTGAAACAGGAAAAAGAATACAAATTAACTTTCCTTTCTGCTTATTTGTACAATTTAAAATGATAAAATTGACTTCACACTTCAAAACTCTACAAGGACACATTGCCTCAAGTGAAACTATTTCCACATGGACCACTTTGTGCTTGTCTAATGTGTAAATTTGCTGTTTTATGTTGAAGTAAGTTTGAGCAACTATACAGTGCATATACAGTAACTCAGCTATCACTTGAGCCCCACAAGTGCCATGCCCTAAGGCGTGCTACAGGCTGTGATTCACACGGCAAGCAAAATATTTCCAGTGGACTATCTGCAGTGGTGCAGCAGAGAACAGAATATATATTCTAGACCTACCAAAGCAATATGTTCCAGAAAACACAGCATTTTTTCTGGAAGGCACATGGGTAACACATTGTGAAGCCTTTTTTTTTAGCATTTTGGTCACATTTCAAAGCACACAAAGTTCTACTACAAAGTTCTGGGTAAGAGATCTGTTCCTTGATTTATTCGCACTTTTCCACGAACACTTTCTGTTGGCTTTCCCAGAATAGGAATATTAATGACAGCATACCACCATCTTCCCACAAGTGGTGAAGCAGTGCTGACAAATCACATATGGGCATGACACTATGAATAAGGCTCCACAAAGACTAGTACCAGGCAGCACATAGCACTACTAATACACAGTGTAACAATGACAGTCTGAACTGCATCTCCTCAAGGAAAAGCAAGGCAACAGCAATTCTCCAGCTTCTGGAAGTGGCAAAAAGGTACCAGATCATTTCATGGAAGCTGGAATTGATCATCCCAACGTCTTTTGATTTAGTCACATGCAACTGCAATTTCAGTGGTGTGTGCCACTGTGCACTCAGGAAAGGGAACACAAGTGAAACACTACATGATGTGAAGAAGAGATGTTACCTACTCATAACCACCATTTGCATCAATATCCCTGCCTGTGCCCAGCTCTCCTGCCACTAGTCCAGCTTGGGCTGATGTCAGCCTGGTCTCATCCAGCCTCCAAGGAGGGCCTGATGCCCAGGGCTCAGGCTGCTCCTGCCACCTTCCATCTGCCCTGCTCCTGGCTGGGGCAACGGGCCCTGCCCTGCCCCCCTGAGAGGACAATTTCAGCTGCCAGCCCAAGCCCACAGAAAGCACCTGTCCCAAATAGCACCCAGGAAGCAACCAATTCCAGAGTATAAGAGCTGGGGTGACCAGAAATATCTATTTAAAAAATCAAGGAAATGGTCAAGATTTGGGTAATAAACCAAAAAAGCTCTTCTTACGGTTTATGACAGATTTATCTTATCTAGCTTTGTAAGTCAAACACTTTAGCTCCTAAATGCCCAGAGTAATGCTAGGTAAATCCAAGTGTGATTTTTTCCCCCCTTTTTCTTTTTAAGAGTTCTGGTTGATTTGTTTCTTGGAGTAAAGCTCCTCACCGAGATGAAGGCTCCTTGTACACAAGCACCTACACCATGCATCTGTAATCATACGCTGTAAATGGCATCAGCAAAAGAAAGGAGTGACATTTTTTCCTCTTGATCACAACAGAATAAACAACATTTTAAAGGTTAAATTATTCAAATTCTACAGTTACCAGTAAAAAAAAAAGACATCTCTGCTGTACCTTCAGATTTCTTACATCCAATTATTTTGATTTTTTTTTATCCTGTTCCAGGCTTCCTGACTACTGCTGCTTAAGGGGCAAAAAAAAAAAAAAAATTGTTGTATCTAGAGGCAGCTCATTTACTTCCACTGATAGCTACAGCTCCAAATACAAGTATTTCAGTTCAACTCAGAGAAGTTAGATGAACTACACAAAACAAGTTCATAAAATGGAAACAGACAACACCTACATGCATATCACAAAGACTTGTGCAATTTTAAAAAAGGTCTACTTTGGTGTCAGCTTTAACTATTTAAGGTCAGAAAAATGTCAGGGGAAGAAATACGCAATTGTACTTAAAATAGTTTTCAAATATCTTAAGAAAAAGTGAAAATAAAATTAGGGAATTCAGTTTGAAAATTAATTTTAGCTGTCATAAATCCCTGCAAATCCACTGTTGTTGATGCAGCCACAAACTTGATGGAATCATACTGTATCAAAGTAACAAAGAAAAATATACCTTCAATGACAGAAGAGACTATAGTGTTTAAAAAGCATAATATAATTTTAAGATTTTAATGATTTTTCATTTTCTGATGTTATTTTTATCAAAAAAAAAAAACAAAACAAAAACAAAACTAAAACTAAATTAAGGGGTTCTGTGAATCAGCTTGTATAATTGTGTAAGAACTGAACAGAAAGACCCCCCTTTCCTTAGAATATTTCCCATTGATCCCTTGCAGCCCAATTCCTCTGCCTCCCAAAAGCACACCTGCTGATTATCTTCCTGCCTCTAGGTTTGATTTTGCATAGATTATCCAAAATGCAGGTTTATGCACTAAAAACTACTAAGAACTGAAAAGCAGCAGACTATGACAATCCCAATCATTCTGTCTATTCCTTTTTGATCAATGAAAGCTATACATTTACATCCAGGCCTTTTAATCCAGATCATTAATTTACCCCATTTTCTGATGCTGCTCTATTTCTAAGGTTGTAACACCATTAATTCTTCCATGGTTATGAAAAATAACTGAAAGGAAACAGGGGAAAAAGACATACCATGCTATGTAAAGTAACATTATGACTGAGCTCATAAAAGAAATGCTGACTGTGGAACTTAAAGTTTTTCAAAACTTTTGATCTTGTTTATACATGTGAAGGTTTGATGTGAAAGTTAGATGTCAGCTGTAAAAAGAAACACCTCACAAGACAAAAATAAAAACCCAGACCTCCTGTTGAAATATATTCAATGATAACCAACAATTTTCTGATCTTGAAGAGAACATCTTGCAAGCGTCTTGCATTTAATATTATCTTATGCCAAGCAGCCCTGCTTTTTCTTATCATTATATTTTTGTCATAGATAAGTGTTTGGTTTCACAAATTTGACAAAAAAATGAAGTCGCAGGAATAGATGTTCAGAACAACTACTCTGTTATATTTGCATTGCCCACAGGTCCTGAGAAAACATGCTGTTTTGTGAGGACCCATTTGCAATGTATATGTAACAATTACTCTTTTCATTTGGGATAATCATAGTTATTAGTAAGCAGATCCATAATAACCCCTTTGTATTTAACTCTGGCTCTTAACTCAGCTAAGGAAGATCTGAGCCTGTAATTTTAAATATTTCTAGATCTAATTTGTTTTCTGTATCTATTACTTTTAACCTTGGTTGCACAGTACTAGTAGGAAAAAAAAAATTAAGCATTATATGCATAAAAGAATCTTAATGCAAATTCATAGAGTTTTTTGCCTCTTGTGATGGTACAGAGGCATAAACCAAGATCTAGTATCTAACTGGATTTGTTAAAAACTGAATAACCTTATTTTATGACATTATTCTGGTGATAATAGACAAACATAATTTGAAACATTTCACCATTAAAAGGATTCTTGTAGTCTTTGTTTATAACAAAGTAACCTTTATATGTAGGCAAAATTCTAGTAAATAAGATACAGTATCGATTCTATATAACAAAAGAATGACCTGTTTATAGCCTAGTGGTGACAGAAAGGGCTTTGAAAACGGCATCATTATGGAATTGTTCTGGGTTTGTGAGCTTGAGGATGGGGTAGGGAAGAGGTTGTTTTTAATCCAGAGACAGTCTAGATATGTCACATGTGAACAAAAATTGTTGTTCAAATGTCATTCGTGACTTGACACAGAAGGGAAAGGCTGACATAAATTTTAATGCATACAGAAAGGATACAGAAGTGTATTTTACTTTCAACTAGTTTATTAGTATTTTGTATATGCAGAGAGGTTCAAAATGAACCCCTATTCACCTGTCAGTGTTCTCCTATTGAACCCTTTGTCCATAGTAAGTAGTGGAAGAGATTCATTATACTTGCACAGAGTAACGCCAAAAAAAAGTTCAAAAATCAGAAAAGATTACAGGACAATTTATGCCTATTTGCAATGTTAGCATTTTGGCTTTCGCCAGACATTCAAATAAAATTATATATGTGTTTCTAAAATATCACTACCTGACAAAAGTAAAGCGTGGCATTACATTAGCAGAAGAGTATTTTTAAGATCTAATGGGTTTCTATACTCAGAGATATATTAACCCCATGTGTGAATCACATATTATAGGAAATAAGGTGAGAAACCTTCTGTAAAAATTTTAGTCATAATAAACTAAATGCAGAAGCTCTTTAATGCCAATGAACAAAAAAATAGTGGAGGATGCAAAAAAAAGTGGCATAAGGAAACACCACACGGGAAATTAGTAGATTCATAAGTGTGCTGGAGAACCACAATTTTCCAGTGAAGGTAATTAACCGTATTATGTATTTGCCTAGTATATTTTTTGTATTTCAGATTTCTTAAATTCAATGGGTTCTCCCTAAAGGCTCCATAAAAGGGATGAGTTTTGAAGAGTTATTTGATTGAAGACAAAAGATGGGGATTTAATTCTGTAGAAGTATACAGAAGTTAACAGTAAGATCCAGAATAAAAGCCAAGAAGGAGAACGTTATTAGGGTAAATAGAGAAAAAGAGATCAGTTCTAGACACTGTTAGTAAGAGAATTAGAGAAAATGCAATCTATAAAAATAAGCAGCTACAGAACACAGAAGAACTTTGAAGGAGATGATTTTCATTCTATATAAGGTCCATTTTCATTAATAGGAGTCTTTTTTTTTTTTCCATTGACTCCAAGGGATTTCTGATCAGACCATATGAACTTTACCTTGGTGATCTGAAGGCATTTTTTTTTCCTTTAAGTCATGCTAATAAAAACACAGCCTGTGTCAAAATATAACTCTAAATAATCTAAATTGTGAATCTGTGGTTAGGTTGTCCAACCCACAGTCCATATTATTCATCAAAGGTGACAGAAAGTGATAAATGAACACCCTGAAAACTTTATAATTAGTATATACTAAGTGCAGAATTATTCTTTTCTTTTCCAAGCACAGATCAGCAAGCAGAGCCTGCTGAAAATCACTGGGGCTGCTGCAATTTCAATCTGCTAAAGTTGCCTCACAGGAATTCAGTGAATCACAAATTAACACAAAGAACAAAGACTGTCCACGTAATCCAGACTGTATTTTCTGTGTATGCAGATAGTTAAATCCTATTTAAACTGAAAGCATTTATGACACACAATATTATGAAGTCAAATGAATTGCCCATATACTAAAAAGTGAATGTAATTTTTTTTCCTGAGAGTTGTGTAGGAAGTATCCCATCCAAATTTAGGTTGGGTTTGCTAGAATTCTAATAGCCGGTAATCTGAAGTGCTCATTAGGGATATGCAAGAATTCATTACCTAAGTGTGTCTAATTTAACCATATTTTCCCCTTGAATGAAGCCTGCCTTAGTGGAAATTAGTGATCCAGCCCACACACTTCCAATACTGTTGGCACTTTCAGTTTACATTTGACATTTTTTTTTAGAATTCTAAAAATTACTTTCTCTGTCTTCTCTTCTGATCTCCACTGGGTATTTATATGCAGCAAGCATAATTATGCTTTTGGCAAGCTAGTGAAAATTAAACCCTTAAGAGCAAAGAAAGGAGGGTAAGGAAGCAAGGAACAGGAAGAAAATCTGTTTTAAAGTGAACTTATCACAAGCTTATTGGAGTATAAGCAGAAGGCAGTTACATATTGGAATCTTGCAGCACACTTTTAGAAGGTGGTGACATTTGGCTCATGCTTCATGAAAGCTGAGGATGGGTATTTTATTGATTTGAACAAGGAGCGTGTCTACTGGAAGATACAAAAGCAATGACTTTGGCAAGTTGACTTGTTTCAAATATTAAATAATCCAATCCTAAAAATCCAGTGTCATTGAGAAGCAGAGATGATCTTGTATGGTCAGTCTCAGAGTACGACATACACTATACCCCCTTTTATATATATCAGTTTTGCATTTGTTTCCTCATCAACAAAATAACAACTTCTAGTATACCACCCTTCTGTCTACTTTTATTGAAAACTTCTCAAGGTTTTGTTCTCTCAAGAGTTGTAAACACTAAACTCAAAGTGAAGCAAACAGTAGATGAGATATTTAAGGGAAAACCAGTAATGTAACATTTTCCTTCCTTCATGCAGTCACAGTACTCAGGGTCTGAGAGCTAGCAAATCCTGTTGAGTGATGTACAGAGGCACTGCTCCAATGAAGGAAGGGGCTGTGAAGAGCCTTTTCCCACAAACTTGAGAAAAGCACTAAAAAGAATCCTATTCCAATCAATGACCAAATACGGTCCATGAAGCAGACCTGTCAATGGCCACAAAAGTTTCTACAGAGCCACCAAAGACAGTCCCTGACTGCTGCACTCATAGGACAAGCCTAGGATGCATGCAATTAATTTTTGAAAAAGATTCTGTGAAACCACTCATCCTGCGGCAGTGTGTCTTTAACAGCACTCCTCACACTCTCAAACACAAACCGAATAGTTTGCATAGTGGCAAGATTTCCTACTCAGATGTGTCCTTTCACAGCTAATTCCTCTTGAAGAGGAGGCCACTATAAATCTCATAAAAATTTCACTCTGCAGAAAAAGCTGACAGTCTCAGCTGTCTAATTAGAGCAAAGAAAGGCCACTTTCAATAGCTGAAATGTCAGCAGCATAATTCCACAATAGTTTTAGCAGACAAAGGTATCCTGTATGAGTGAAACTTCCTGAAACTGTTTTTTTTTATGTCTGTGAGCTACGGTTTGTTTGGCAGAACATATACTGAAACTTGTGCACCACAGATGAGAAAGATGACAGCCGCACACAATTAATGGATTCCTTCATCTACCAATACTTTTTTGTCATTGTAGTACATTTCTGCCTACAATAGCAGTCTAAGATAATTTGTAATATGTTGCTAGTGAAATGCTTCATGCTACTTCTCTTCAAACCCCTTTGCCCCTGAAATGGAATAAACAAAATGTGGATTATTGCAAGAGCTTTTGTTTTGCTCATAGAAGCCAGAGAAAGCAGAATTACTGCAAGCCTGCTGGAAGAGTACAATCAAAAAACAAATCAGAATGAAAGAAAACACTGTGGTTAATACATAAAGGTGGAAACCAGAGTGAAAGGTTAAGAGTTTCGAGCTTAATGGTTATTGTCTTATCACATTTTAAGAGCCTGATCTTCATTTTGTGAAGATAAATTAGTGCCAATAAACAAAGGTCCGTATTTCTAACCTTCATACTTACGACGATGCTGTGTGTTAGCTGGTTGGCAGAACAAACCTCAAAATAACAAAGCTTGTTTTGTAAGAACATTGTGCAAAGTGAAGGTTAAATTAAGTTATTTATTCTACAGGTTTCTTGCTTGTCAGCAAATGGTGCAACAGAGATCCAAGAGGAAGCAGGGTAGAAAACTGTTAAACAAATATGACCACATCATGTGATAAAAAATGGACAAATAATTTAACTGGGAAGAGGGGGGAGAATGACCTATTAGCAGTAAATCAGTATCTGAGCTGGGGGTCTTTAATTATCACTTTGAGAAGGATGGAATGTTGCAGGCAGAAAAACTGTCCT
>VYXF01000778.1:278702-310582 GCA_013397295.1 Polioptila caerulea | reverse complement strand
GAGGAAAAGGATTTTAAAAAATATGAAGATGCCACAACATATCACAGTGAGAAAAGTTTTTTTTTATTGAATAAATGCTAGATTTGGCAGTCAAAATTGTTTCAGTATAAATGAAAGTTTGAATAGCTTTGGAATAGGTGTGAAGCTTTGTCAAGCAAAGTTAAGAAGACGCCACTACAAAACAGAAAAAAATGACAGGAAAGTCACTGAAAAGTGACATTTCCCTCATTATTGCAAGTTCTATTCATCTTCCCTGAGGAGTTCCTCTGACTGTGTATTCATTGACAAATATTTGGGGTTATGTTTGCTGCACAGATGAACTGCCGATGATTCCAAAAGTGTGTTTTAAGAACTCCCATAAGGGCAGTTAGTCATGCCAGCCATTGTTCTGTCAAGCAGCCTGGAGACTGGGAGTGCTGAGGTCTAATTCTCCCTGTACTTGCCTCTCATTCCACAGTGGGGACTGCCTGAAGCATCCCAATTCCTATCAGAGCCACAGATCCTAAAACCCAAAGTAGCTGATCACTAAACTGAAGTTGCTGGCCTGTCAAGAATGCCAGCTTCAGTGAGCAACTGCAGGGAGCCCATTTAAATTCAGAACAATATGTGCCAGCACTCTTGAAACTCCTTTTTTTTTTTTTTTTTTTTAATTTTTGATTCAGCGAATTGCAAAAGGGTTGGGGTTTTTCCATCCATCTTATCATTTGAGAAAACTGAATGTTTTCTCAAATGATAAGACTCCTAAATCTGGATTCATTTTTCCTTTAATAGTCTCCTGTGTTACAGTCTATTTAAATCAAACGATAAGCTTTCAGCTCTACCTTTTGGAGCTCTTACGGTTTCCTTCACACATTTAGTCTATCCTTGGTGTGCATTATTTGCATTTTTAGATCCTAGTTATTCCCCATTTTCCATAAAAAAAGAAATTGATCTTGCCATCTGAAAGTTAGAATACCAGTTGGTTGCTTTGCTGGTTTTTATACAGCACATGCAGCTCTGTGAGAGGCTTAACTGATGAAGCTCAGTTTAATATGGCTTTATGTCTGGCATTTCAATTATCCCACGCAAGCTCTGTTTTTCAAAGCTTAGGGGGTTCATCAGCTCTCTCTTGCAAGGATTCAGATGTCTAAAAGTATAGTTTATATACTGTATAAAGTATGTACATCTAATCTCTGACAAGTTTGTCATACCTATCAGATGACAGAAAAAAACATGTTCAGTGGCTGGGAGGTCAGTGCATTAGCAATTACCAAAGTTACAAAGAGATTATAAATGTCAACTAAATGTTTTTTCTTATTAGTACATTCTTACCAAACAATTCTATTCCTGCCAACCTAATCTCCAGATTCCCAAATATGCTCCCATGCCTGTTTCCCTGTACACTACCACGTTTTACCCTAAGCCCTTGAAGCAAGACTGGGTTCTGCTTTCTGTCTAAATGAAGCTCTCACCTTTCCTTCGCTGCAAGAAATTATTACTTCTGATTCTATTAAACGTGTTTTATGTATTTTTCAGGCAGAATTATTGGCTGTAAGATTAATACGCACCTCCAGTTTCAGAGGTCATACTAGCTCTTTAAAAAGAACCAATTTCTCTTTTGGTCATTCATCAAGAGTAATGCAAGGTAATATATCTAACCTGGAATAAACAGTGAAAAGCAAATCTGTAAGACTGTAACTATCTACTAATATAGCTTTACATTTGCAAACAATCTGTATTTTTTTCCCTGAATTAAATATTATTAAATCCTGGAATCCACAAGGTATTGAAAAATATACACAAATACCAAACAATGTTTAAGAAAGAAGTTGCTTTCAGTTATGTGAGTTTTGTTATCCTGAACAATATAATCATATTTCATAGGACATTTTGTATCTTTCGATTGTCAAAAAGAATATGAAAATCCATTTTCCACTGTGTTAGAAGTGACAACTCTGATAAATAAATATTTACTGTGGGTAAATATTTTTGTCTGACCATAAAAATGAAAAAAAACCCCAAACATACAGACTTGGGGCTTTCTTGCAGCTTGAAAAATGGGTATCTATTGTACAGCACACATAAACCACAGAGTAAAAATCTGCAGTAAAGACTGGCAAGCTGATGTGTTTCTTACACGCTGTGCATGCACATTCCCTGTCTTACTGCACTGACCTTATGATCCCTGGTGCCAAGTGCTCAAGTCCCAGCTGTGGATTTAAACTCAATCTCGTTTTGAGTTTCCATTCTGTTGGCAGCGGAGTCATTCTTCACTGCACTGCTCAAGCCAGAAAAGGCTTCATGACTCGGAGGCAGACTCAGATAAGCAATGGCTATAAGAGAAGTTGTAATTGCACAAGCTCTTTCTTTCCCCAGCAGGTATAACTACAAATGAGCATCACTGAAAATTCTTCTGAGCTTTAACAGGGTAGATAACCTCATAGGCAATTGTAAATCTAACACAGTGTCCAGATTAGCAAAGTAGACAGAAAAAGAGCCTGTTATTTAACTCTTCCCCAGCAAGCATGGGTTTTTGTGGTGGGTCGGCTGGTTTTTCTGGGTTGGATTTTTTTGAGGGTTTGTTTTTAAGATAGCCTTCTGGAGTAGGGAAGATGAGTAGCAGACCTAGCCTGAACTTTACTGAAAGCTTCACTGTTGAAATTTTACAAAAGTTTACACCACAAAATCAGGTAACCAGAAATTAGGGAATGTCAGAATAACAAATGTTCTGTTTTGTTTTTCCCTCTTTGTACATTAACATTGCAAATGACATCTTCAATTTCTTCCCAGTGAGTGCACAGATCACATACTGCTTGTTAAACAGCAGCTTGTATGTGCTTACTTTTCCTCACTGTACAGTGAATACACCACACACCCTTTGCAGTATGCTGTTCTTGGTATGGAGATATTAACTTCCTTGGGGGCTCCTGATTCTTCCACTATAGCTTTTTAGTTCTTTCTAAATATTAACAGATTCATCCACACATCATTACTGTGCAGTATGTGGTAGCATTGCTGGGCTTGTTACACAAAAGAAGGCCGATGTACATCTGTTGAAACTGAAAGAGAGGAGTAAAATAAATTTCAGAGATCCAGGGCCTCACTTCTCCTGGTGGTTGGCCCTTCACAGCCTCCCATAGGGTCTGAACAGATACCCCTTGGCCTCAGCTGCTGGGGCAAGGGCAAACACATTCTGCATGTCAGAGTTACTGCATCACAGGCTGTCACACAGGGAGTGAGAAACACAATGAGAAACAAGACTGCTGAAATGAGAGCTTCATTTCAGTCATGTGTCTCCAGGATGACTTCAGGCATAAAAAAGTACTCTTTCCTTAATTCCCTTTCCAGGCAATGAAGAGGATGACAGCATATCTGGCAGAGGCAGCTGACCTGGCTTTCTCACTTTCAGTATCAGAGCAATCCTACAAAAGGAAGCTTCCACCATTCCAATTAGCCCTCACAAATATTTTCTAACTCAAAATTTCTTGTTCATAGCTGTTGTCCAGTGTTGAGCTTCTCATTAACACTTTCCTCAGTGACCATTCCTCTTCAGTCTGTTACTGCACCTCCACATTCTCATGGCCTGTTTAGCATCCCAATATAATTCGCTACCTTTTCTCTTACCTCCAGTTTTAACATTCCTGCCTAGCTGCAGCTGCAGTTGGCACCATCCATGAGCCACACTGACTCTCAGGTGGCTCCTGCTCTATTTCTCCTGCTGACTGATGTATCTCTTCCATACAATTTCCCTTTTTTCTACTCCACACTTATTCCTCACCTCACTGCAACCAAGCCAGACTGCAATTCTCAGTTCTTTTTGAACATCAACTGGAAAACTACTGAAAACACAGAAGAGAATCTCCCTCTGGAGACCAAGAGCCCTCTGCAAGTACCATTCTGGAAGAGCTGCTCACTCTCATATCCATGGATATTTGTATTAGGGATGGTTCATGTGCAGTCAGGTCACACCAGTGATTTCTGAGAGATAAAGCAATCTCAATTCAGGCACAAATCACAGACTTCAGCTGCCAAATGCAAATGTTGCTACTGAGCCAGGGCAAACTGAGGTATTTTTAAATGCGAATGAATGGACTAAATATGGGTGGTTTTCCCATAGAAAGAGCAAAAGACACATTCTTACCAATTCTAGGTTCATTTTTTTCAAAGCACAGAAGGGTACATTTGCTGTAGTAAACAGATACAAGAGTTTTTAAAAGGTGGTTTAATAACATGTTTTGCTTCTAGACATTTTAAAAAAATTGAGGCTAGGAAAATCTTGGCAAGGGAAAATGTCAGATAAGTTAATTTTGGCAAAATTATAAAGAATTGAAGACAGTCTCCTAGTAAAGGTTCTGTATTTAAGAAATTATATTATCAGTATATACCTAGGAGAGTTTCCTCATATGTTTAAAATTTCTGTATTTGCTTAACAGTATTGAATCTGCATACTGATACATTCACTCATACTGGAACATTTCATACAGCCTTTACAGGCAAAATTATTGAACTTGCTAGCCCTAACTAAAGACTCCCGACGCATCCCAATATCCATTTTACTTTCATGGATTTTAGCCAAGTAAAGCATAAACTCTTGTTCTTTGTTCTGACAGAGGATTAGTTAGACCTCCCAAGCTAGCAGTCCATCTGCTCTGCCAGCTAATGCTATTGTCCCAGAGACACCACCTCCTTCATTGTTCCACCAAACAATCCATGCCATCTCTTTTCTCAGCTGACACTGACAAGTACATGTCAACCCGCTTGCATTCTCCTGCACACATCTGTGACATTAAATATAGGCTTTCACTGTTTCAGGCAGTTTAAAGCCTAGTAAGAGCAAGGAAACATGATACTATAAAAATACTGATATACAAAAGCTTTTAATTACACCATATTAGTTTATCTCATCAATGTAATGTCCAGATTTGCATGTTTACATTGCTCCTCCCTTCTGCCCTTCTCCTTCTAAAGACATGATATTAGCTTTGCCATGTGGAAAATAAAATGCTTTAAAGCATTCCGCAAATCTAAAAATACTTACATATGAAGAAAATTGGATTCCCTAGCATAACATGTTCTGATAATTTTTTTAATAGATATAAGAGAGAACTTCTTTAACTGAAGATTGGGTTTTGGGTTAAATCCACAAAATGGAAGGACCAAAATAGGGAAAGTAATTCTGCCGGTAGGTCTCTGAAAAGCTCTTGCTAAATGAGCTGATGCAATCTCAGTACAGGACTTATAGTCGGCCATGACAACAAAATTCTCATTATTGCCAGCATTTCAAGGAAAAAGCAAGAGACACAGTGAAACTATAGTTGTTGTAGGTGGAAGAAATCCAAGATTATTGATAAGACATGGATCAAATTCGGTGCTCTATCCCTTGCCATGTCAAACGCAGCTTCACTTAAACCTAAAGTGACCTTCATGTGATCCAAAATAATAGTCTTATATGCCAATGTCAATTAGTTAATGATAGAAAACAATATAGATGTAATAAAAACATAATATTCTAAAACAGCAAGCTAAAATTGAAGTTGCTGCCCACAACGGGTAAGTACTTAAGGACAGAAAGAAACAACATATCTATTTGTTGTCACACTGTCTGTAAAAGATACTAACACATAAAACATCTACTTTTGCCGATTCATCTGGGAATTATTTACTGGACACTCCAAAAATGAGCCAACACTTCAAAGCAGAAATGCAAACAGCATCTTTGTCATGGCAGACCACATCTTCAATGTATCATTCAAATGACTCCTATGCTGGCTCTCAGCCTCAGATGGGGAACCACAATGACCACAGTTCTTGGACCAGGAAAACAGGTGATAGGTACTAGCTTTAAAACAGTAAAATAAAGGGGAAAGCCACTGCACTCTCTACAGATAGTGTGCACTCTTTTAAAATCTTAATTTCATTTACGTCAATGTAAACCTGTCTCTGGAGATTTCTCTAGAGTGAATTCTGCCTCCAAATAGGAGGCATCTGACAATTATCCACCAGTGTCCCAGTTTAGCTAAATTGGTTTTAAATTGGAACAACTTGTTACATGGAAGGGGGAGTTGAAGGGGGATGTAGTTTTGCCTGAGACCCATGATTAGATTTAAGCATTGAAATTCAAGGTCCCATCCTCTGGACACAGGCTGTCAGGCCTGCAGAGTTGCCTTTTTGTTTTCCTCTTCCCCCATCTCCTTTTTTTCTTCCTTTTGCTGGAAAGTATTTCAGCAGATGAAAAATCTTAATTATATTTTATACAAAGAGGGCAAGAGCACTTGTAATTTGTTTTAACACAAGCAAGCACAGCAAGGTGACATATAATCAAGCATTCCCAGACTGATGTATTAAAATGCTTTTCTGCCAACTCCTGCCCTGCATCTATGATGTAAGAATTCTCCGTCATTATTCCTTTTTATTATTTTCCCATGCAGATCACTGTGACCCATGCCGATCTTTGTGAATGTAGATGGTAGGAGAAAGTCCCTTTCATCACAGAAAATCTTTTCCTTAAGCATATAAAAGGTTTGTTCATTAAACAACCAAACAGAAAACATTCCTCAGTGAAAAAACTACTACTCTGATTTATCCATAACAACCCAAAGAACAGAGCTAAAAATGTGCAAGGAAGCCAGTTATTCAATAGTACTTCTTTTTTCCATCAGGAGGCCAGTAGTAATTGGATGTCAGGGAACAGAGAATGAAGTAGGAATATTTTCACACAAATTATTGTATGGGAAAAAGTAATCTATGTGTACCTATATAGATTGGGTGAACCTTACAGACTCAGTATGAATGGTTTTCCCAGCTCTGGTGTTAACTGAAGAAAAAAGGTCCATCCAGTCCTGACTGCTAAAGTGTAAGAGACTTCTCTTCAACAGAAACCAACTTCTACCAAATTGCAAAGTATTCCAGTTCCCCTAGATTAGAAAAAGTAGACTGGAAAATTCTAAGAGATTGGTTTCTACAGACTCCTTGTTTACAAGTGCAGTCTGTAACAAGACAGGCAGGTCTTGTTCTGCAAAGGAGCTCACCTTTAGTGAGTGTCCTGAGCTGAGTGAGGATATTCTCTTTGTTCCATTGGTAGATCTCTAGCAAAAATCAGCATGGTAAGTCTGGAATTCTGTCTTCCTCTGTGCTATCCTCCAATTTTTAATATTATTATTGTTTTTGCTTAGGCAATCAGCCTCAATATCACTAGGGAGACTAGAATCTTGGCTGTCTTTAATAAAAATATTATGTGTAGACAAAAAAAAAAAAGTCCAAGAAGTAATGAAATAACAAGGAATTACTATAAAAAACCCCTCATAATCAGATACTGCTTTTATCACATCATATGCATTAAACTTCTCTGAACTGATGTCCTTTTCATCCTAATGTACTAAATTAAATATCTGCTCCTTGTAGAATTTGATTCATCTAAACTAGATTAAAATCAAATCATGAACAAAATCAATTTCACTTAAAGTACAATAATCCCAGCCCACTAAGGCCCCCTTGTAGTAATCACAATAAATACTGTCTCTATCACCATTGCCATCCCTTATTTTTACCCCTAGCCTTTCACTGAATGTATAATTTTAATATCACATTATAAATTAGGACCTTGTATATCTTATTCACGTTTTATTAGAGTAAGTTGGTCAGGAAGCCAGAGGCAAGACAACCTCATTCAAACATTCCTCCAGGGTTTTCAGGTCAAGTCATTTTTTAAATTGGGATTGGTATAAACCCCAAGGGATTTCTTGATTTAAGAAAGAACTACAAATATTTAAGCTGTCTTGGGGGGATTATTCTGACATTGGATCGTGGGATTACTTCCTACATAAGACTCAGAGGATTTGGACTGGTTCGGTATCTCGTCAGAAAACTGGGCAAAAATGCTTCTTACGTGAAGTTAATCAGATATTCAATCATTCCGTGCTTTAAGCATGTCAAAAAGTAGCAAACAAAGGGAGAAGGAAGCAGTTGCTTTGAGATGCATAGGAAACAAAAGCTGTCCTCTGACACACTGGAGCATTTTAGCTTTTTCATAGACGAGTGCTATTCCTCATGACAACAGGCCAAAATACTGAAAAAAAAAAAAAGCTAGAGATTCCTTATTTACATACCAGCCATCTCAGAGTTTGTCCCTTGAATTTGCAGATGATCACTACCAGCATGGTAGCATTTAATTAAATATTTTGTTAATAATTAAGAACACTAGGCACTTCTATGGCAGAGTCCCATTTGTCTTGGAGCACTTTGGTCTAATAATGAAGTCTGACAACGATCTACAAAAACAGGAGGCTGTGATAGTAGGTGATATAGTTGGAAACGTGAGAAGGTTTTAGGTAAATCCCCTCTGTCATAGTCACATCCTGGCTCCAACTCAGGTCTGAGACCAGGCTTGATTTGCAGTTGAAACCATCCTGTCAAGAACAGCAGTTCAATAAATTCTCTGACCATCAAAAGTAAGTGTGAAAAATGTCACTCTCCCTTTAGTGATTTCCTTTTCTCTTTTCTTTTTTCTCCTCCTAAAGTAGGAGTTAGAGGGGGAAAATGACAGGAATGAGACTTGTTCACTACTGCAACAATACGAGGAACAATAACCAGAAACATCCAGAAAAAATGGCTATTTGAGAACTGTATCT
Source organism: Polioptila caerulea (assembly GCA_013397295.1). Lineage (NCBI taxonomy): Eukaryota > Metazoa > Chordata > Aves > Passeriformes > Certhiidae > Polioptila > Polioptila caerulea. The sequence goes on along the minus strand of VYXF01000778.1, from coordinate 301,976 downwards.
TCTTACCTGGATCTGGCAAACATAAAGGGTCAATGCCAGACCATCACACTGAGAAAAATATTGCAACAAGAAATGGATTTTTTAAAAGATGCAATGTTGAAAGGAAATGTCACTCTCACAAAGGGGTAATGATGTCTTCTCAAGCATGGATACAATCCCTTTAACTGAAATATTTTTCCTTATAAATTTATTCAACAAAAATAAGCATACCACAACCCTAACCTCGCATTTATTAACTGTCCAGTGTGGAAAACTGAAGGACGAGTATTTTTTTTTCCCCTTCAGTTCATTCACTGGAGAATGAAGAAAATGTCCTTCTTCAAAGGCATAGTCTTTATTCCTTCATCCAATCACAGCATCATCAGACATCTGTACTGTCCACCTGTGTAGCCTCACATATGACCTGTCCAACATACTGAGCAAAGACAGAATCAAGCTTAGTTTAAAATTCCAGAGGTAGAAAATACAGGCGACCAGACTATAATAATCTCTCTATTTCACGCACAGGGTTTCTTCTTTGTATAATTAAGACAGCACAGGGCTCACACTGTACATAAAAACAGAGATTGTCTATGCTGGAGATAAACAAAACAAAACTGAGAGAGCGAGAAACCTCCAATCCTAACGAAACTTGACAGGAAACTACTTTTCACTCACTGATGAAGAGATTCCAGAAGCACTGACAACAAGCCCTGCTGATTGGGGTCAGTCACTTTTCAAGCCCAAGGGAACGGTCTTTTCCAGCTTCAATCACAATCTCATAACTCCCCTATAAATAAACATACCAAGGAACACAAGACCAACAACAACAACCAAAAAAAACCCACCAAAAAAACAAAAAAACAAAAAAAAAGCAGATGGAACTAGCAGTCACAATCCATACACAATGTTTGTGTATGCAGTAATAATGTTTGTATTCTAGGAATTCTGGAGACAAGGAAACACTCTTCTTCCCACAGATAAAACAAGCTTTATTTGAAGTATGCTTGTAACGGTTTAGTAATTTTACATTATAAAAACTAAACAGCATAAGAAGCTTCTAACTTTTTATACTTAGAAAAGAAAAACTGCACTAGAATGTCTCAGATGCTTAACTAACACAAACATTAAAGTTGATTTTTACACTTGTGTTGGGATAAGATTTTAGGGCTCAGGGTTCCAAGAACCCTTTTTTTTCCATTGAATCTGCAACTGAGTTTTCAAGCAATCTTTCTGTGAAACAGGTAAACATAAATCATAATGGTTTGTCAAAAAGTGGAACTTACTTCATGTTAGTCGTATCCCAAAACACTGATAATTTTACAGGCGAGAACCATGCAGTTAATTCCTACCACTGTGAATCCTAAGGCAATCCTATATGAAGTCCTGGGGTGTGTGGAGGGGTCAGGAAGAGGATCTAAGATATTAGCAATAAGAGATTTCAATTTATGGATCAGGAACAGTTACATTGAATACTTATGAATGCAAATGTCTCTGTGCCTTTTTCTTGTAAAGAATCTGTCAACAATTTTATCTTCTAAAGTATTTTATGTGAATAGGAAATATTCCATTGGGCATTCTTAAATCACCAAAGAAAAATGCATAAATATATTTCTAAACTTCTTTTTTGTTATTTAAAAATTAATCTGCATCCACAGCTACAGATCAGTTTCTAGATATAGATAAAGTTTCAGTATCAAAATACCTGAAGGAATCTCTTGTAATAGAATTTCTGAGATTTAAAAAGAAAAAAAAAAGAAATCACTATTTTGGAATTCCATCCCAGTGAGCACAAAACTCCCCAAATCCAGAAACTGTTTAGTTAGTAGTTAGTAAAAGAGACACTGCAATTTTCTTTCCACAAATGCCATAATTGCCAGAAAGGAAGCACCCTAACATCGAGGCATTATAGAAAGCAACCACTGGTAGAGTATCAGGACAAAAGCTTGTTCATCATCGTAATGTGAGGCAGGATTTAGTATGTCTAACTTAAAGACTTGCAGAAAAGGGCATTTCACAGTCTTCTGCACAACCTCTCAGTGCTCGGAGAGTCCTTTTAGTTAAATCTATGGTATAATGTTATATTTTGTCTTACGTTTATGTAGGCAACCAGTGAATTAGGTTCTGTGCACAGAACAAGTACTTAGCTATTCCTCTAGTATTAACCCTGGTAGTGGTCGTATGACATCTGCCACAGGCTGTCCCTACAGTTAGAATATAAAACACGTGGGTCAAGCAATGGCACACAATTATCAATACTCACTTGTTTTGTTGTGCCAAATGGCATCTCCCAAGTAGTGCTTATGTACTGCATATGAAATAGGAGGACCCAGTTGGAATTTCCACCTTGTGGTACAAAGCAGGCAGTCCTCTTTTCGAGGACAGTTAAAGAACAGGGGGAAATTTAGCCATATGGATGCAAATTGTGTTGCATTATCTGTGGGCCAAAGAATGGGCTTGAATGTTTTTTTTTTACTAATGTAGTCCTAGCCAAAGGGAGAGACCATGTTTCTGTTAGGAAATAAGTCAAACTAATTAATGCTATTCTGTTTTTTTGCCAATGTAGAAATATAAAATTAACATTCTGTAAATATTTAGGATGAGATTACATTTCCTCTGTGAAATCACATTTCTGATCTCTTTCAAACAAAAGTACACGCTAGCTCTTTGAAAGTAGAAAAAACTTTTACCTTATTGAGCACCTAATTTACTAATAAAAAAATCAATACAAAATTAATATTGTTATAAATGAAACTTAAGACTTTTTCCTAGTGTTTTCTTCTGGGAATCCAGTGTATCAAATTTTAAAGGTTTAACCATTTCCTAATATCTGGGTAGTTTTATAAGGCAACTGCCCCCACAAATCTCATCCAATGTTTTCTCAGCAAGTTCCCTATCTGTGCTAACACTGCCAGAATGACATGCAATGTTGTTCCATGAAAATGGATACTGCTTATTTTATCATATGCCAGCAAAAGCTGCCTTTTTCACTGGAGGTCTAAGACATACTTTCTCTTGTACTGGTCTAACATCACTGCTGTACATCATGGTCTGCAGGCGCTCTTCTAATCATAGTGATAATTATCTCAGGATAAAATACTTACTGGTGACATATCTATCTGGAACCCAGTTTTGCAGGACTGTGTAGATCTTGTTATGTTGTCAGGTTCTTCTCACACCTTGATGTGCCAGAGAATAGCTTTGCAAAAGCCAGCAGCTGAATAGAGTTGCAGAAAGCAATCGATGGAAGAAGAAAAGTTGATACATATCCCACCCCTTGGATAGTGCCTCACCTAACTAACCTCAAGCTGCAGAATCTTCCACCACACTGCCCATCCTTCAGTCAAGTGCTCCGAAAGGAGTAGGAGTCATACAATTAATTCTTCAGTAAAACTCAAGAACAGAAAATATTATCTGTCCTTGTTACTTCTTCATACAAGTATGTATACTGTGTCCTGGGCATGATTTTTAAGTGACAGGCTCTCTGCCCAGGTGATGAGAGGCTTATCCCAAGAAAATTGTCAGGAAAGGATCCCAGGAGGAAGAACATTTTCTTTGAAGATGAAAAAGGCAGGGCTTTTAGCAAAGCAGAAGCTTCAGTATATGAACAGCTGTTTGCATTTATTGATGCAGTAGTGTTGGAGGTTTTACCAGCAGATATTTTAGCACATGAGAACTTTGACATAATGGTATATACCAAGAGTTTCCAAATTTCATTCCCATCTAAGTTCTTAACATACTCACATAATCTATAATTTAAGTGATTAAAGACTTATAGCCCAAAACACTCAAAGCATTTGTGGGGTATTTAAGCTATGGCTGATGTAACCACCAAAGCCTAAGGAACTCAGTTCAGAAAAGCTCACAAGAATATTCTGAAATTCACTTGAATATGACATGAATCAACTATGATGACATTTGGAAATACAGCAATCATTTCACAGTGCTGGAAAAGTAACATACTGGTAGCTACTCTGAAATTCTGCCTGATACTTGAAAGGTGTTGTACTGCATTGAAGCATGTGACATTTCACATCTTTTTACCAATTAATCCAAGTTTATTAAAGGCACCAAAGCAAATGTTTTCATTAAAATATAGTCAGAAAATATATTTTTAAAATTTATAAAATTAATTCTAATTACTTACAGTATAACCTTAAGTTAATTTTCCAAACAGTCTCTTACCATTTTATAGTTTTGAGTTTATTTGATGTCTCCTTTCTATGAACTTACACCATGTGAAGCTGCTGGTTTCACACCTTATACTTAAATTTTACTGCATGTAATCGTGGTAACTGGCAGTTGATTTGTTTTTAATTGTTAGAATTACATTTTCAAAGAACTTTTAATAATTTTGAAAATGTTTTCTCCAGCCCATTTACAAGACAAAATTGGAGATTCAATGAAATTGATTAATTTAATGAAAGTATTATCCCATTTAAAGGTAGCAACTTTATCTGCCACAACCTATAGCACAAGAACACAAATCACAAAAAATTTAATGTGATGCAAATGGAAAAATAGAAATGGTCTAGGAAGACCCTGCTTGGGCAGGGATCCTGAAGCAGATGACACATTGTGGTCCCTTCTAACCTTACGCATTCTGTGTTTCTGTGAAATGTATTAAAAATAAATTTATAAACAGAAATACAAAGAAATTCTTATAGTAATAATGTTGCGATAGTAGGGAAATTTAATGAAATCCTTTGCATTCAGCTCCTTGCAAAATTCCCTCACATGCACACGATTTTTCTTTTTCAAGATGAGAACTCAGTTTAGAAGATCCGTCTTCAGTTTTGAAGGAATGTGCGCAGGGGCAACTTAAGCCTCTTCCCATATATCTGGTGTTAGAGAGCATCTGAGTCATCAGGTCAGCCACTACCAAACCATACACCCACACTTTCTGTCATTTGGACAGACCATCTTTATGGCATTGAACAAATGTTTGATTCTTTTGTAACCAGCCTAGCTGGAAATTTCAGAAAGGCCACAATGGCTTGTTTTCATTTGCAGCCTTAAGATATGTTTTGAATTTGTTATTTTTAACCACAGCAACAAACATCCAGAAAGCATCCGCTTTTGCTGTGTTACTGCTTGGATTTTCTCTGCCCTCACTGCCCTCCTCCAACCAGGCACAGCTGCCATGTGGATGACAGCTACAACTTAAATAAACAGAAAAAGGGAAAACGGAAACAAGAAGGCAAAGAAATCTCAGCTTATACCCTTGCCAGGCTTGCTCCCTTTCCTTTTGCTTTTTCTCAGATTGGATAAAACTAGTAACTAACGGATCCTGCAGAGAAAAGAGAAGTGCTGGGAAAGTGGGGGGCACATTGGTCAGTAAGGCCACCAGACACTGCTCTGTATAAAAATAAACAAACTCCACTGATGTTAAAATGCATTGTAATTCATAAATTACAGTCCAAAATTACCTGCTTTGCTGCAGTTTTGCTGGTAGTGTGTTAGCTGTCAAGACTGAAACAACTATGTGCTTAAAGGATGTAAGATACTAGCTGTAGATTTAATGCTAATTCAAATTTGTTCCTACTCCATCACACCTGAAGATGAGAATCTTCTGAAATTCCCTACAAAGAATAGCCATAGCATCCAACCTGGGCATTGTCTCCCCAGAAAAACTGGCTCTAAAATGTATGACTGTTCTTAGGATGCCATTAAGCATAAGGCAGTTGTCTTCATTTGCCTTCATGCATCAGTAGCTAACTCATTATTCTTTTGAGTAATTCCTCATATAGGAAAAAAAAAAAATAAAGTGTAAATCCACATCACTGTGCAGCTGTGCTAGCAGTTCTCAGTGACTTAAAAAGAAGCATCATTGACAGGCTTTTAGAGGCAGCTGCATCCTGTCTTCTCAGCCTTAAGGCATAGCTCTGGGTAGGGCTAGCTTGTGGGAAGGAAGAAAGACTGCTGCTGAAAAATCTGGGTATATGAAATGGATAAATTACACAAGAAGTTTAGGAGGTGAAAGGGCATGAAAATTCAGAGATCGTGAAGCTCTACTGAGCAGACAAAATTGTTTTAATAGAAGAAGCCAGTTTTGGTATGTAGAAAAAGCAGAATAGGAAAAGTTATTTTTGAGCACTGTGTTATATCTCAAAATTGGACTTTCTACAAAAACTTTGCTTATTAACCAAGACACCACTTTGTTATTTAAAATATACTTTAGTTCATCTATCTTTTCTTTGTAAATCCAGCTCTTTATAGGAATCATAGAATGGTTTGGGTTGGAAGGGACCATCTAGTTCCAATCTCCCTGTCATGGGCAGGGAACATTTCACTAGATCAGGTTACTCAAAAGCTGATTCAGATAAGAATGGCTTTAAATAGAAATAAAAGCCTACCAATTAATATATTTAGCCTCTATATGCTGCTAAGTATTTCTGTGTGTACAGTAACTTGTAAATATTTATGCTGGGGAAAAAGAATCTATTCCAACAGTCAGCTAAATGTTGTCATTAAGCATTTGAAATTGGTAACCTTGCTAGAGATACACTCACAAAGCATGACCTTTTATTTTTAGGTGAGTCTAGCAACAAATAATTGAATTATGAATAAATACAGCTTTGATATTTCCAACCTTTTTCCAACCCTTCTAGGCTAGATTTATTTCAGTGACTCTTATAACATTACATTATTTGTTTACAGTAATTGAACTGAGCAATCAACACAAAAACAATGTGTTTGAGAGCTTCTCCACTTGTGTTACAACAGTCATTTATTAAATTACACATAGATGTCATTCAACTCCTTGAAAAGACTGCCCTCAGGTTCAAGCCTCCATTACATATATACATTGACATTCTGTTATTAATCTTTTAGCCCTTTTTATGTCCTCTTGCAATATCAAAATGCATTTTCAGTTTTCCATATTTCAAGAGAATGGATGTGGTTTTCTTTGGGATGGGGACCTGGGTGGTAAAACTGAATCATGATTACAGACCAAAGCATATTTATACTTCTAATTCAAAATCAGTCAGGGAATTTGACATTGTAGCCTCATTTTTCTGTTTTCTCCCTTTCATTTTGTACTGCTTCAGTCCTCTCAGCACGACACAGTTACAACACTAGTTTTACTTTCTGACACATGTAAGCTTCTCCTCCTAACTGCTATACCAAAATAGGAAACTAAACTAAGTTGAGATGTCCAGATTGTAGCAACTTTAACTCAGAAGCAGCCTGAGAAAATCCAAAACATTCCTCTTCCCTATTTCAGCTACCAGCAATCTATGTCAGTGAAGCTGCACTAACTAAAATGCAATCGTCAAGGTTAGAAAAGACCCCCAAGACTATAAATTCCAACTATTCACCTAGCCCTGCCATGTGTACCACTAAACCTATCCCAAAGCACCACATCCCCATGTTTTTAACACTTTCAGGGATGATGTTTCCTCTGCTTGCCTGGACAGCTTGTTTCAATGCCTGACCACCACTTCAGTGAAGAAATGTCTCCTAATAGATAAGCTAAAACTCCCACAGAGCAACCTGAGACCATTGTCCTATCACTAATTAACTGAGAGAGAAGACTGACACCCATATGACTATAACCTCCTTTCAGGTAGTTGTAGAGAGCAATAAGGTCCTCCCTAAGACTCATTTTTTCCAGACCAAACAACCCCAGCACCCCATAGCCATTCCTCATAAGACTTGTACTCTAATCCTTTCACGACTTTGCTGCCCTTCTCTGGGTGCACACCATCGCCTACACTCAAGAAGATCTTGAAATGTGAAGAAACTGTTTTAGTAAAAACCCAACTAGAATTTTCAAAAGGTTCTGCAAAGGTTCCTATTGTACTGTTTAAGGAGTTCATCAGTGTTTATATGTACAGATAGAGGACTTCAAAAGCAGTTCTTTCTCTTTTGAGTTCTACTTCCCTTGGAGGATTCACTCTATGCCAAAAATTATAGCTAAATATTATAACCTGACATTCCCTGATTTGGCCAGTGGTTTCCACTTGAAGACAAGGTGGCGCATGGTAGTAGCAGAACTCTTACAAAAAACCGGCAAGTCCAATCCCTTTAATTGTAATATTGGGTGGACAATCTGACTATGATGGTAGAATGCCTCAATTTCTTTTCCCCTCCATATGTCTGCCATTAAGTTCTAGTTTGACCCTGAAATGCAAACAGAATTTAGAGATAATCTGACCCACATTGAGTAATGGGACTCTGAGATAAGGTAAGACTGGAATTTATTTTTATGGCTCAGAAATCAGCGGCTTCCAGCTCTGAAATGCTAGTTGTGGATCTGTCCTAATATCAGGAAATAAATCCTTGATTACTTTCAATGTCTAAACCCACAATATAACTTTATTCTATCCAGTTTTTATTATTAAACAAATAAAAAAGTCTTACACTGCCTCCTTACACTCTAGAAGAAAGACGTATTTGTACAGGGTTACTGACTAAGCCCAAAAGGAAGGAAGAGATAACACCTCATGTTTCCCTATGTAACCTACGGTGACCTGAGGGGCTTTTATCTCCTTGGGTGGCAGCCTCACCACAGCTTACCCCTGGGGATAAGTAAATAGCCTGAAATACTGCAAAAGCATTCAAACACTTTTCAGAAGGAGAAGAGAAACCTCTGCCAGGGCATAAAGACCCTCCTTACTGGGATATTATGCCTATTCCAGGCTTAAGTCATTACAATGCCTTCAGCTGTTCAAGCAGTCCATGTCCTCCACTCTCCCTCCCAGAAGTCTTTAAAAGACATTGAGTCATTTGTTTGTAAACCAAAGTGTATAGACAGTATGAGACTAGGATGTACACTTCATAGCTGGTAATTTTTTTTCTTTAGGTAGATTAAATTTCATTCCTTTTTTTCACCTTCAGTAAATTATGCACATCTAGAGAAGTAACAAGTGTTATGGATGCTGCAGCAGGTATTCAGACATTTAAACATAATGCAACATTTCCAATTTGCAGTCCCAATGTGCACTGGCCCAGCCCTATGATTTAACGAGGGCTTTATTTTCTTCTAGACATTACATTAAAAAGAAAGGGTTTCTCCATTTTAAACGTCCATTTACTCTCTTGTCACTTTCCAAGTAAGAGCTTCCTGACACTGAGGTAATGATTTATACAGTGCAAAGTTACTGCTCTGGAGAACAGAATCAAAGCTTACTGTACATTAAAAACTGGAGCTTCAAAGAAAAAAAAATAGAAGAATTTATTAAACAACTTTTAATAGTTAGAAAACCAGGAGACATGATTCCTATGCTCAACTGAATATTCTGTGTCTGATACTAGGGGTTATACAAAGAACCAGTCTTAGGCCAGAGTATTTATGGTTGTCAGGTACCTCATATAGTCAGGAGTATACACCACAGCAAGTGGTGCCAAATGGAAATGCTCTTACCCTTTCAGCCCGACCAGCAAATCCATACCTGCATGCAGCCACTGCCTTGATCTTAGGGATCTCATTAGAAGGAAGATGTAGCTTGAATTTACTTGGTTGGAGTTGAGAGAAGGCAACAAGTCAAAACCATACAGGTCACTTCAGCAGTCTCTTCAAGGCCCACTGGGAAAGCTTTGTACCTCAGCAGGCTCTGCTATACATGTTTTCACCTGGAATCAGCCTTTTGCTTCACTGCCATGTGCTATCCCAAGCAGGAGTCCTTATCTCCAACCGTAAGCCTAGAGGTATTATCAATCACATGCCTTATGGTCTTTTCCAGTCCTTGCATTTAAGGCATGCATTGAATCTGCCCCAGGGCATGTACAAAGTAAGAAAACTAGATTTCTGGTATTTCCCAACTGACACACTAATATAATGTTAAACCACTCTATTCCTGAGTCTACCTATGCAGCACAGAGGGAGTATAAAGCTTAATTAATTCATGTTTGTAGAGTGTGAGCTTCTCAATAGAAAGAGACTGTGTAAGTAGAAATTACTCCTATTAAATCAGGTATTGGGGGAAATGATCACACTTTGTGCACTCAAGCTTGTTCCTCTGTTCTTTAAATAGCAAGAACGCAGGCAGCAACGTCAATGGAGACTGCATTCCTCATCGTACCTTAGTTTGCGCATAAAGTTCAAGCCAAAATGAAGTCTCCTGGCACCTGTTCTGGCACTTTGTACTGAAACCTGAGCTGGGGACAGCATCCACTCTTTGGAAGTGCAGACATTTCCTAGGTACCATGTGTGGTCTCTGTGGAGGATGAATCAGTTATCCTGGGTGCTTTCTGTTTACAATCCCACTGAATGGAACTGGCATCTGCTACAAAATGACATTCTCTTGTTGAAAGCAAAATACTTCATAGCAGGTCCTGGGTAGAGGGATAAAAGTACTTTGATGGGGGAAAAAAACAAGGCCAAAGGGAATGAAGAGAAGAAACCAGAAAAGGAAATCTCAGTGTTAGCAGGATGAGAATTACAACTTTTGTACAGATAGGTGAACCGCTTATGTAAACTAAAATTAGTTATCACAGTCTGGTGATTTGCCTCAATGCCAAATATGCAGTTATTTTCCATGTTTGTTGATGTCATAATTATATTTCAAATAAACTGTGTGAAATTATATTATATATTATTAAATTATTATATGAGTTCCCAGCCATAATTTTCTGAGTTCTTGTTCATGTTGAAACAAGTAACTTAATGCTCTTCACAATGGGAAATAATAATATGCGTATGCATTTGTTTAGAGTGATGAGAACAACCTATTTTGTGGTGCTTTAGAAGAGGCTGTCACTTTTCAACTATGGCACTACCACAGGAAGAACAAAGGTGAGATCCTAAGTGTAAGTCTTATTAGTTACATCGTTAATGGTGTGAAAGTGCAGGAGGGTAAGTGAGGACAACGAGCACTTAATGCATTGTCATGGTGCTACTTCATGTATCACCACTTCCTTTATCAGGGCCTGTCTCACCCATAAAAGGGGTTCCATCGAACACAAAACATAGTGAGCAAGAACAGAAAATCAAAGGGGAGTTTTACACTGTTGTTTCCTTTCTCAGTTGCTAGCATCACTCAATAACATTGACCTCACTTCAGCATTACATTGTCATTTTTTTTACCCCTTTATTTTTCACTACAGACTTTGCTTGTATCCAGGATCTGAGGTGCAATGCCTCGGGGTGTCATTAAAAGCATTAGTATGAAGGAATCCCAAGGCAGTAGCTTCACTTGTATAGATTTTTATAATTTCATCAACTGGACATCTCTATTTGTTTGTCAGAGAAAGCAGGTGTGTGCATGTGTGTCTGCACCTATGTGTGTATGCTTAAAATCTAGAAGCCACAGATGTTACAAATTAAGAAAGCTAGGGCTTTCTTGGCTGCAACAATAGGAAGGGAAGGCAAGAACCATTCCAAATCTTCATGAAACCACATTATTGAAGTTCATATTCCACATATGTCCACCACTCAACATTTAACTCCTGAAGATTATGTTGCTGCTCTACATAACAAAATGTATCATATAATTCAGACCAATGCATATGTTAGGAAGCCTGTCAAATCCCCATTAACCTTTCTCTAGCTTCACAAAGAATTTTTACTTAGTCTCTCCAGACCCTACAGATTACTTTGCAGACTTCTTTTCAGCTGTCATCTGAGCAAATGAGAGATGCCACAGAACTTGCCAAAAGTGAATTGTGAAAGAATTTATCAAAGTTGCATGGTCTTGAGATAGAACTGGAAAACTTTCTGTTTGGAATTGGAGACAGGTTTCAAGTTTGCTTGAGACACATAGTTTTCCACTGCTCATTCCCCAATACCTTAAAATGTCTGCACATATAGAGGGCATTTCTTGGTAATAGCCAGAGAAACAATGTAATATAAGGAAATTTCCCTAAGCCTGGAACTAAAGGAATGTTGTAAAGCCCCAGGATATTACTTCAACTTCTACTCCCCATTCAAGAAACCCAACAGGAGAGTCAGGGTTCTTTTCTCTATGGCTTACCAACCTTGATGAATGAGTACAGCATAACCAAGAACTTACAGAAAAAAAATGGGAAGGGCTTAATTAAAAAAATAAACATTACTAAAGTAAGAAAAAAGCAAAAGGTTAGTTTAAACATGGAAAACATCTATGTAACAGTGTGGGAATAAAGGTATAACCCTTCTGATATGGCTGCTTGTGCTCTATTGGCTACACTACTGTTAGTGTATTTGCAGAACTTAAGAGGGTCTAGGGCTTTAAACTGAAGCATTTGCATGCATTTAGGAAAATACAGAACAGCCAAAGCATCCCTGCAATGTAACTGAATGAATGCACTGTTGCTATATCAGTAAACAGCAAGACATGCTTCTTACCGAAATGCTAAATTGCCACAGTTATTTATAACTTGCCCTTAAAAAAAAAAAAAAAAAAAAAAAAAAAAAAAAGGGAAAAAAAAAAGAAAACAANGAAATGCTAAATTGCCACAGTTATTTATAACTTGCCCTTAAAAAAAAAAAAAAAAAGGAAAGGGATAACGAAGAGGAAACACATCCAAACAGGTAATGCAAAACAACTCCTTCCATCAAAGTTCCCTAAAGCAGCCAAAGCATTCAGGAGCCAGCTAGATAATTTAATTTCCTTTCACATAAATCAATCCAGGGTTTTTACAAAAAAAAGAAAACAGTGAATATATAATTGCACAACATTGTTTTAAAATTAAGGAAATTCAACAGTACAATAGCTGAATGACTACAATGTCAATGAGGAGATTTTTTTTTTTCAGATTTTTTTTCTTGTTTGCAAGCCAGTATTCACTATTATTCATGTGTTTTCATCCCTTTTACTATAAGGGTCCTCACTGTCAGGAACAGAGTGGGACTTTTTTTAGAAAAGAAGATAGCCACATATTCAAGGAAAAATAATGTTTCCTGAATGTTGTCATGAAAATGATGGGAAAGTTTGCATAGAGTAATGAAAGAATGAATAGATTCACCCCTTAGTATACACTATTGTCAATATTTTCCATACACAACATCATGAACAATTTTTGAATATTTCAACAGTTGCTGTAAAAGGGAAAGTGGAGAAGACACTATGGACTAAGAAAAAAGGAAATTCATGTTAGAATGAAGGAAAAAACATCTTTCTAAGAATCAGGATGATGATGTACTGAAAAGATTACATAAAAAGAGACCACTATTTTCTGCCACTGGAAGCTTGGTTTTTTTAGAAGTATACAAAACATTTATCAGGAGACCTTTAAAGACAGGTAAGTCTGTTTTTTGGCAGACACATTCCTTGATTAGGTGATCTTTTCTGTCTTCTGCCAGAGAAAACTAAGAAGAAATTGAAAGACAAGAAAGGAGAGACAGGAAAAGAAAAAGTCATTTTAATTCAGTAAACATTCCCACATTGTTCTAAATCACGACTCTTGAAGATGACTTGTCCATGACACATGATTCAGAACCTTCTTCAGAATTTATGTGGGAAAAATTTAAACCTGTGTGCAAAAGCGTAGATGCAGTTACAACGAACAGAATTCTATTGTGGGATTCAAAAGATCTGCATTCTACTCCTGATGCTGCCCGTGACCTAAAAGGTGATTCCAGTTATAACACTCCACTCGACTCTGACTCATTTTCACAGTACATAAAATAATATTCACATTCTTATTCATGTACTTCTAGATCTCTTGGTGCAAATCCCAAGAGAGAGCTACATATTATTGTTACTGTTGCCATGTGGCTATCATTAATATTAACAACAATTATTTTACCGTGTCTTGGCTGACACAACTTTTAAATCAAGATAATCAAACATCTTTTAAAAATCGACACCCAAGATGAAAGTTTATACTTGCCATTGTTCAATATTAAGAAAATGTGAAAATATAACCATAACATTGTTGTCAATTTAAGGATTTTAGGTGCATTTTTAACTTAACCTCAGCAGTGTTGTTTCCCCTTCATATGCATTGTTCCATTATAAATCTAAAAATTCTGAGTAATACAGAAGTAATACACATGCCATTTATTGATAAAACTAAAATCTTGCATAAAAATCTGTCTTTGGACAACTTCATCTACTGGTCATTCACTCAACAGCACTACCACTACCAAGAAAATAATCCCTGGTAGCAAATGTACCAAAAGACTGAACGTCAGCCCCCTACTAACCTTCACAAATACTCCGTAGATTAACTAGGACTAAGCCTATCCCAAACTATATTTTTAACAAATTTTAGGAGTTAAAAGTATTCTCTAGAGGTGTTTTTTCTGCATTCACCTTCTTTTTAAACTAGTAACTTTGAATAATATAGACATGGGTCACTCCATGTCAGTTGGCTTCTTTGGCAACAGTAATCCCAAGCACATTTAATTTTCTAGTGCAAATCCTGCCAAGCAGCTCTTAAATTAAATAATCTAATTTTTATTCTATCTTGAGCCAAAAAGAAAGCAAATGGTTTTATTTAGTAAAACATTGCTGCAACTAATTGGGTCCTGTTTTACTTCCTAATCTACTGACTCTGTCCTTTAAAAAACAGCTTGATATGCAAAGACTTAGGAACCCCTTGGGTACGATGTAGTAGGTGTAACATCTTCACATCTGACATATCCACACACAAATTTACAGGAATCTGTTAAGGCAATCCAACCAAATGATGTACTTTACAAGGCTTACTGTTTTTTAAATACTCATATCTGCAACACTTTTTATCAAGTCCATAAGCTTTAGCTGGCTTCCCTTTAGTATAAAAGTTCCCTTTCTAGCAGTATAAGGAATCTCAGGAGAAAAAAAAAAAACAGCAACAACAACCAAAAAAAAAAAAAAAAACCAAAACAAACAAACCATAAAAAACCAATCATGTTGCTTCAGAAAGGTGTCTACCACTTCTAATGATTAAAAGTTTACAGTAAATGGCCCAGCCTAGTGGTAAATCTGCTTTATTATGCTACCACTGTATCCCACAGTCAGGCAAAATTTGTAGCTTTTTAATATAACAGTTCTGGCTTGGGACTACTCATTTACAGCACATGGTGACTTTTAACAAAATCTTATGCTTTCATGGTATTGAGATGTAAGTGGTCTTAAAAAACAGGTAAGTGGTGGTCTTCATGCCCTGAAGATGCAGTAGTTTACATCTCATTGAAATGAGAAGTACACAGATAAATAACTAATGTATTATTAATACATATTTATTTCCTCTGCTGTATTCAGTTTTATAGCAGGATGCATAATTAATGTACTATTTTAATCATACTATAATAACAGAAGTCTCACAAAAGCAATACACAACTGGTTTTGCGCATTTAGTGATGTCTAGTGGGAAGCATTTTCATGTCAACTATAAATAAATAATTAGAAAGATAAACAAAATGCATGTCATTGGCATTATTAAGGCAAAAGGTCTTTCTATAGTTTTGTTAAATACCAACAAGAGACACTGTGAGGTTTTGTTTTTTGTTGTTTGTTTTTAAACAAGCCACTTGAAAAAGAATGGATTGGAAAAACTCAGCCACTGAATTACTGCCCTGGCCCTCTTATAAGGTTTGACGTGCCTCAGTGGTTTATTTCTCATAAGCTGCTCACCCAGCAATGGGGAAAGTAAACTGACAAGAAAAATGGCTGGCAGAGAGAAAAAGAGAGGGGAGAGGGTAGACAAAAGCATTGATTTCTCTAAACGGAGAATGCAAGTCTACACACTCTAACAGCAAAATGCACAAGAAAAAGCACTAGCCCCAGGACTAGCAGTCCACTGTAAGTCATGATAAAGCAAATGTAAGCTTTTTGACATCTATGATGGGCTTCTGCCCTTGTAACACGACACATCTGTAAAGAACTGCACTGAAGTTTAGTTATGTATCCCCAAACTGGAATGCTTCACTGGTTTCAACTGTTATTCACCATTGTCTACTGTTATTATTTAATTTTTTAAAAGACTAGATTATAAAAATGCATCTATTTAGCATCAACTGCATCTATTTACCACACGATAAGAAATCTTTCTAGTAACAACAGATTGGATTTTTTTAATCTTCTTAATTGTATAGGTTATTATTTAAAAAAAAAATCTATAACATTCTAATACATTAAAGAGAAATTAGCAAAGTCCTTTAAAATCTCAAATCAGCAATAACTAGCAGATCTTTTGTCCTTCCCAAAAGCAGTAACTCTTAGAATCAGAAAATACTGTTTGCTTTCTACGTGAGATATTGATATCTCTGTCTCTTACTGAATTCTGTCTGCATTACGACTATTTGGATATTTACTTCAGTGCCTGACACTACAAAAATGGGTGTTGATTCCAGTGGACTGATGTAGCAATGTTCATGTCCATGATGCAACCTCAGCAACGGTGAAAAGGCTGCAGAGTTCCCATAATAATGATGGACAAAAAACTTCTATTGATTATAGAATATAATGTGGACAGTTCATCTGGAAGTTGCATATATTTCTTTACACGGAGATCATGATTCCGGTTAAGGAACAATAAAATGTCAACCAAGCAGACAAGATGAATCTCTCCTGACAAAGTCAGAAAAGTCTGAAAAGACATAACAGACATAATGAAAAGAAAGACTGTTTTGGGAACAAGCATGAAGTAACAGGACAAATACCTGCTTTGGCATAGCACAGCTTCATGCATTTCTTTACAATCAGCTGTGTCAAACACACAAACATCGATATTTTTCACATCAACCATAAATTACCAGGTTTGAACATTCAGTTTCAGTGGCCAGGTTTACTATGATCTTGGTCTTTATTTTCTGTTGTCCATGATTTTTCACTGTGTCCATCATACATGAACATTTAAATTCCCCTCAAGCCTTTAATCTCTAGTTGTAAAATATGAATTTTCTCTAAGCTTATATATTTCTTTTTAAATGGTAAATTTTCTCATTCTGATGATCGTGTCTGCTGCCACAATCAGTTGACATATGTATATTACTATTTGTCTTTTTGTTAATTTTTTAAACAAGAATTTTTCTTGGGTTACTTGCATAGAATGGGACAGAAGGACATAAAATTTTAAAGAGAAAGCTTCCAAAGATATACTTTTGAGAAAAAGTAGTATCACTTGGGACTGCCTGCAATTGGGATGGTTAAAAAGAATCAACTAAAAGTATAAGTTAATGGAGAGAAATTAAAACACGTTAAGCTATATGTAGATGCTCTCAGACTGAATTAGAATGCCTTTATTTTTTTGTAGTTTAATCCTCCCTTAAGCACTCCACTTTTCAATAAGTTTCCATATAGGGGCTTAATGGTCCTTAATTTTGCTGCATTAACTTCGCACTTTTAGTTGTTCTCCCACATAGAATTGCCATAAGATATCTAATTACCACATTTGCTTGGTGACTGCACAGTTGGGAACAGAAAGCATGTCTAAGTGCTGCCATTTTTAACAGAATTAATTTGAACCTCAAAACTATTAACACAGAAATATTAATGCAAAATTATGGACTCTTCAGAGCTTCTTTCAAAACCTGTACAACTTTTTTTAACATTTCTTTTCAAGAGATAATCTCAAAACATTCTGGAAAATATGAAAATATTATTGTTTTGATTCTTCTGAGGGAAGCAACAAAATTCAGGGTGAAACCTATAAAGAAACTTCACATCATTCAGATCTTCCCAAGTTCGTCACTTCCTGAGCAAATGCTCCAAAAGAAAAACACACTGCTTTATGTTATAAATGTGTTTTGAATGAAACTGGCTGTGGTCACAACTAGTTGCACCTACACTCACTGCTGCCTCTGTATTCAGTGTCTTTGCAGAGCACCAATTCAGACCAGCTACTCATGGGATTTCAGCACAAGGATGCTTACTCTGTAAATCCAAATAGGGTAAAGTACAAGTTAGACTGGTCTTCCAAGACAGAAATGCTTCCAAAAAAATCCTGACAAAATTCCTTAGGCTCATTCAGAAATTTGAAAAATGGAAACTTACACCACCAAATGTCTAATTAAAGATGAAAACCATGAAATATGTTACTGAGTGTGAGTAAAATGTCTGCTAAATTGTTGAGAAATTGATGATGGTGTAGAATGCTTTCCAGGCTTACTGAAAGCCAGTCCAGATTGAAAGAACAGTGTATTCTGGCATAACTAGATCTCTCTCAGAATTGTCTTTCAGGGAAAAGAAAAGAAATAAGGTGTTCAATTCCACAACCCAATGACAAGAACTAGCAGATATAATTGTCAGTGTCACCAGTGATTTCAGACCCATGAACTGGCTGATTTGGCAATTGTGAGGTAAAAGAAGGAACAGGAAGCAAATACATTAAAAGAAATGTTGGTTTGTTTTTTGGTGGGTGGGTTTGAAAAAAAAAAAAAAGATTGCCTTAGATATGCAGAGGGCAGCAAAAAGAAGAAAGATTACAGTAAGGTTATCGTCCCAGTAGACAGGAGGGATAGTGAAGTTGTAAATGGAGACAGAAGGGAAGCAGAGGAGAGGGTCTGAGGGGAGAGATAAGAAATGGTTTATGCTACAACAAATATAAATGTCATGCACTTCTCTTCCCCCTGTTCAAGTTAACAAGTGTTCTGAACTACAAGAAACATGGATAGTATCAGAAGGTAAGGTCTTCCCAAGGGACTACTGACATAGTAGGATTATTTCTTTTACCTCCCCAGTACTGTCAAGTGCACTTCTACAATGTTCTGCTCTTAAATCATGTAATTTATGCTTTAATAATTCAGAAGTTTCAGAAGATATTTACCCAAGAAATATTTACTGTAGATGCTGAACTAAATAATAAAAAACACAAAACTCCATAAAAAAACAAGGAAATAAGCATTTTCAACTCCAAAGTTATGAATGGGAAGTAAACATATATGTCACTTCAGATGTACTGCATGAGTGCTTAAGAATGATACAGATATGTACCTATACAGACAAACATTTTCGCATTTGTTGAACGTTTTTGAACTGAATGTTCAAGCGTATGCAAAAGCAGTTTAATCTGCCCTTTTCCCCATTCTCTTTCACTCTGGGCTCAGTTCACACTCCTCCTGACCTGCAGGTACTAGAGTTCATCTGACCCCACAGAAAGCATATTTAGCTTGCTCAGTCACAGGAAAAGTACTCACTACTTTTTAGTATGGGTTGTTTTCTGTGGACCTGGCAAGCGGCAAAACCTCACAGAAGTGAGATAGAGCAGAGGATGGGGACTTAAATCCGGTGGTGAAGGAGAAGGTACTGCAAGGCAGTACTGGTTTACCCTGCTGGGGACCCACACAGAGAGGATTCTTTTCTGTAAGTGTCAAATGTGTGTTCGCAGTTCTGTGCTTGCACAGTTTAACTCTGTTTTTCCCCATTATAATTTTTTCAGTTACTCCAGGCTTGATCTGTATGTGAGAAGCAGTACATTTGTGCACCTTTAATAGATTTCATTATGGTTCTGTGCTGTGTTTCAAATAAAGGTGAAATGTGAAGGATAATACCAGGTAGTTCTCAGTTCTCAAAACTGCTCTGTTGCTTTCCTTCTATTACTATTTCACAGTTTCTTTTTCCTTTTTCTTCTTTCAAAATCCAATAGCACAATCAGTGTGTAAAGTTAGTATTGCTGACATGAACATTTCTGTGATGCTTCTTGTTATAGGGATAGTTTTCTCTCCACTGATGTTTTCTACTAAACCAGCAGAGAGAAACAAACCCAGTTTTTAAACTGCACCATGTAAAAAATCAATCAAGAAGACAATAATGCTTCTGATGTTTTGAAAATGAAATCACCTATGTCTCAAATTATTGTGTACTTACTGTATACACAGTACCATCAGTCTTTCTCTTAACTTTAACAGCTTCCCCCTCCCCACCACTTACAGCATTTTTACCTTAGAGTGGTCCTGTTAACATCCTTGATGTACTGGAAAATTTATCAAGCTGAGATCATACACAAGCAACATTCATTATGCTGCTTTAAGTAAGGGAATGTCATCTATCACTCAAAATATTTTATCCTCAAATAATGCTGGCTCCTAAGCGTCTTGCGAAAAAATGCAGTCCACTGCATCTGAAGGGGAAGTACTAGAATCATGCAGCATCCTGCAAAACTGGAAGAGAAAAACTGGGACAGGAGAAAGTTACCTTGAATACTCTAATGACTGTCATCATTTGCAACATAAGTCTCTTCTGCCCATAAGAGACTTCATTTTTAAATACTAAGAAATTCACTCACGGGAGAGATCTCTTCATTTCGGCCATGCTTCTATATTCCTCCAAGATTACATGTTCAGTCAAGCACAGCACAGCTAGGGCAGAAATGAGATTCACTTTCCTTTAGGAATCTGTCTGGTCCTATGTCTGCCTGAAGTCATCTGTCACTCACAAACCTATGTGGTGATACTCTAAATATTTGAAAAAAAATGCCATCCTTTCAAAGAACACACAGTCAAAGAAGCTTATGAATACTTCATTGGTCGCTCAGGATTATTACCAGAATATATCCAAATAAAAAGTTCAGAATAAGGAAACTATCATGTTTTAAATGAATGACAAATAATTATAATGACCAGTCAAGTTCCAACCTCCTACTACCCACAGAGGATGATCCTATCCAATGTATTCCTTCCCAGGGGACAGGATCATGAGCACCTCAACAAAAGTTAGCTTTAATGTTAAAGACTAGAATTTCCCCATAGTTAATGAAAGTAGGTACCGAGATATAGCATCTCTGTAATCCTAAATTCCTAGCTGTTAAACTGATTACTATGTCCTACCCTCTCTTAAAAGATCATTTCCAAATTCAAAGACCTTTTGCAAGACTTCAGACTAACTCTTAAATTCAGTTATTGTCTACACCTATGCTGACATCTGAGAAAGGGTCAGACAGGGAGATTTCTCCCAGAGACATTGTCTACACCAAGTCATGCAGCAAAATTATTCTGTATTTAGTTCTTAATGTTGATTATTTAAACTATGTTAAATCTCTGGTAGTCATAATTCATTTGGAAGGGAGTTAAGTTAAACCAAATTAAGGCAATTTTTATTCTGAATGAACATCTATATAAGGACCTAATTAGGTTTAAATAATCCACTTCGTTTTTACAGATTAATTCTCCTGAACATGACCATGTAAATAAGCTTGTAGTGAACTAAAACGCAGTTTCAGTAAATTATTACCAAAACTCATTCAGTTTCAAACAGCAATTTTGCTTTTGTATGTATTTTCTTGTTAAACTTTGACTATCAGGAAATATTACACAGAAAATATGTCACTAATCCATGTAAATGTCACTAGTAAACTGGCTGGATTATTTTTTAATGATGCAGTATTCTTTTTAAAAGATTAGTTATTTTAAATAGTGTTTTAGAAGAACTATCATAACAAAAAGAGGTGTATAAGTTTTTGAAGCTGATACTATTTTTTTTTTTTTATGCTGTAAAATGCTACCTAGACAATAAATGAGGAACATTATCAGACAGCCCTGCACAGCATAGACTTTATTCCAGTTCCTCCTTACCTTGTTAAAGTAGCAAAAATCCAGACTCAGAAGAAAAACAAAGTTAAACCTGGCTGTTCTTGAGTAGAGGCATTTTATTAAATTAATTTAATTTAAATTGAGTGTGCTAATATTTGGAGAAATCCATCTATATATATATTTTTTAAAGTTGACAGATAATTTCCTTGGAAATAAGCAAGGATACTGTATCCTACTGAGGGATTAAAAAAAAAAAAAGAACGAGGTTTAAAGGTTCTTCTCGCATTTAAGAATCAGGGTTTTTTTTTGTCTGCGTGTGACCATGATAATCTCAGTCTTTTGGAAGCAGAAGAGGGTAATGAATGTGGCCTCAGTGTCCAGTTCTGTTGTAGCTTTCTAAGTTTAATTTGAGGCAATTCCTGTACCTCACTTTCCCAATATGTAAACTGTGACAAACTACTGAATTCCTTTACAAAGTGCTCTCAGATTAATGGTTGAAAACCAATTAAGAGAGAATACTATATTATTATTTCAGTAATAAGAACAAAACACTGACACAGTGATATAACCAACAGATATATGTTCAAACTTCTAGCACAGGAAAAAATAATGTACAAGGATAAAAAAGAAAAAATTGATATATTTAAAATAGAAGCCTTAAATCATAAAACCTCTCACCTGTCTGTAAAGCAATGTAACTAATACTTCTTCTAGATTTCAATAAAATGCATTACAGAAAAGCTTAAAAGATAAAGGGACCAGAGGGTTAAGGAAATTACGTTCCCATCACATGAATGGATGATAAATGTATTAATACTATAGCATTCACCTCCAGCTGACTGCTTGGAAACTGATGAAACATTATAAACACAAAGGTCATTGCAGCCAAGAAATGAGGTGGATTCCCAAGACAGAGACATTAAACACAAAAAACCCTCAGTAGTGAAATAAAGAGCTGTAACATAAAACTTATCTTAAAATAATTGTCTTTGTTGCTGAGCTGGCTTTATTCAAACCAAACTACAGGCAGAATTACGTGTATGGGGCAAAGGCTAGGACACTTAATGACATCAGTGTCTGTGAGGAGAGAGTTCAGCACTTTCCATACTTCACCACCTTAAAACAACTATCAGACAAGGAAAATAAAATAATTAATCTGAACTCTAGAATATGAACCTGAATTAAGCAGTTAGCAGTAGTATAATGCGTATTATCACAGGTTTAGTCCTATGAGCACCTTCAGTGATTTCTAATGTCAAAGTCATAAGAGGATCATATATATGTATTTTTACCCAACAGAGTAAAAATTTGGCTTACAATAATGGATTTTTTGAGTTGCTTCCTTAAATCTTAAACCTGCTAAAAAGTGCTTTCCACATTACTTTATACTACATTATTCTATTTTTTTCTATATTTTTAAGAGACACTAACATCCTTACATTAATTCTGTGAAACACAAATTTCTCTGAGAAGAAAGAAAGGCTATTATCACCATGGTCCCTAGTCCATCAGCATCCATCATCACTTTTTGCATTACTTGATGGTTGAACACTTGGAGGGCAGGGGATGCAGGCAGGAAAGTGGGAGTAAACACACAGCTTTGGTTGCATTACAAATTTATAGTAAAATTAATTTCCCTGTTCTCCTGGCCCACATCCACATGTCTTCTCTAGAGCAGAGGTGTGATTTGGCCCAGTTTGCCCTCTGTCTGACCTACACAAACAGTTTATGTCTGAAGCTCAGTAAGGAATATGCTTTAGCAGCACTGCAATTACTGACATACACCCATAATATTTCTGCAATAAAAGAATATTCTGCCATTTTCTCCTCCAGTATTTCAAAACAGTCTATTCATCTTTCTAAGCATGTGTGCCACAACCCTTTGTCTGATCTGTGACCTCTGAAAGTTTAAAAAAAAGATGCCAGTTTTGTCCTTTTTTCATGTGATTCAAAAGTGAAATATTTCTCTTTTT
>VYXF01000778.1:229530-278679 GCA_013397295.1 Polioptila caerulea | reverse complement strand
TTTTTTTTTTTTTTTTTTTTTTGCATTTTTTTCCTCTAAGCAGGAATTGCTGAAGTTAACTGACACAACCCATAGCTTGTCACATAAAGTAGAGGAAAAAGCATGAAGGGACCTGTGGTGAAAACAACAGGTCTATGTGGAATGCAATATAAGAGGCTGACACTGAAAACTGGATAACATTCATGTTTGCCAGTTGCAAACAGAGAAGGAGAGAAACAAGTCTAAGGATGATAACTTAAAATACACTTCAACCTTTAATTTAGCTTCTTCTAAGACCAAAGGTTAAAAGTAAGTTTGACACCTTGTTCTCTTGCCTGTTCTCACCCTCAGGCAATAAATGAACCAATGAAATATAACAATGGGTCCCTCTGAGCCGTGACACTGCATCCTGTCAATAAAGTATCTCAGGAATATCAGACGTACTCTTATGGGGAATTCAAAATCACTTCAGTGTTTTATAAAAACACATTTTCAAGCATTTTAGTTGTTCTCACACATTTTTTTTTTCTTTAAAGATTTCTCTGATTATCTGTATATCATAAAGTATTTTATTTTCTTTCTAAATAATGCCTGTATGAAAACATCTAAATAAAAATATCTAGTATTCTCACAGCTGCTCTTATATCAAATTCCTATTTTTTTTTTTTTTTCACTTCATCACTGCTTTCCTTAGTTTACAGGTCCCTCCAGAAAGTAAATAAACTCTATATTGCCTTATAGTTTTGACTGTGAATATCTCACATTCACTTTGTATGAGAGTAAAAAAATAAGTCCCTAAAGGACCTCTTGAAAGTAAACCCCATGTGATTTCTCAGCTAAGGAGATGAACTTGACTCTTTGATATTGATTTATGACCATTAATACAGACAGTCTTTCCTTTAAAATCTTCAATTGTGTAATGCCATGAAAATTTAGATGTATATCTCTTTGAACTTCATACACAACAATTCCTATGAATGCTAATGAAATACAGTAATTAACCACAATTCTTTCATGTTAAGTCTTTTGCTTAGAGTGGTGTATAAACACCCTGAATTAAGCTACAAAACACACATAGGAATTAAGCATTATTATTCCTGGCATACAAATTAGGGGAACAGGCACTGCAAGATTGGTTTGCAGAGTTTAATATGCAGGTTTCATTCCAGAAAGGTGTTATAGCAAGTAGTGGGATTTAAACATGTGCTTAAAATTTAACATACCTTAAACACCTTCCCAACTGAGTCCTAGGTGTATGTTGGTGACAAAGCTCTAACACAAAAATTTGGCTGCCAGCCTTGAGCTCCCAGACATTTGTGCAACGAAGGTAAAGCACTGGCTTAGCATCTGCGTACAGTGAGCACAGATATTGTTCAGGAGGCAGTAAAAAGCACAAAAGGATAAAGCGTGGCTTATAAAAGTCAGCACCATAGCTTCTCCTAGGTTTCGAAAAACAGTAATTCAGATTTCATCCAAAATCGTGTTCTCTCCCTCTGTTCTACATTTGTCTCTCTATTCTTCCCCTTTCCTTTTATTCTCTTTAAAAGCTGCTAACATCAGCTGCTTCTTTGTGGATTTTTCTTTTTGCTTCATTGCCTACAAATTGCTCTAAGCTCTTCATTCCCTATGAACCTGTTCAGCTGGAGGAGAACAGCTGTACAGCAGGCTGTACAGTTCCTAGTACACCTCTGGAAAATGTATAGCAAAATGTTAACAAGACACACGCACCAAAGTTTTTTGTCTTCTGAAGATTTGAGTGGGGATATATATTTACAGATATTTAAACCTGTATGCATCTAAGCAAATGTAGAATTGCGAAAGACAAATAATCATTAAAATACTAGGTACATTTGTCCAGAGAATAAAAAGTCTAAAATTCTCAGTCTCTGATTTACATCCCCTAGGGTGTCAGAGGATGTCTAACCATGTCAACTGGAGTGGAAAAACATTGCATGTCAGCATAAGAAGGCCTGATTGCTATAAAACAAATGTCTTTTCAGTTCCTTGCAGCCTTAATCCTCTCCTCCACACAAGAAAAGCATTAACTCAACTGACTCTCTTTCTTCAACTTCTTACTTAGGTTAGGTTCCAAAGATAATTAGCTCCAGTATACATTTTACCTCAAAAGATAGATCTATTTTCAGAAAAAGCATAGTTGTTTTGTTTTTCTGGTTTTATTGAAGTAATCAAAAATACTAAGATAAGACTCTTGATTGCAAGTCTCTAAATAAAGTACAGACTTCTGCAGAATATGAGAGAGAATACGTGAAGAGGAATAGTTTTGAATTTTGTTTGAAATTCTCCAAAAAGTATGCTTCTACCTGAAGAGAATTGATCCAGAGTTTCTGGCCAAAACTCAAAGAAGGAGATAGAAAATTTGCTACTGACTTCTAAGTGTCATGTCTAAAGAATGGGATTTTTTTCCCCGCAGACACTGATCTCCTACTTCAAACACATAACATGTACAAGATAAATCATAATTTCTAATGGTGATATTAATGGTGTGCTTTAAAATGCTGGATAAAACAAACTACATTAAAGGCTTTACACCAATGACTGTAGTAGTGCTCTTAGTTTGCTTTAGAAAAGGTGGTTTCACATTTTCCAGATATTTAAATATCTTCTTCTATACTTCCTTAATGGAAGCTTAAGTTAGAATAATATCATGACAGCCTTAGAAGATTTGGTAGAAAAAGTAGCATCTTGGTTTTTGGTTTTTTTTAAAAAAAAACTTTGTCTTGGAGAAACAAACATGAGAGTAGCTACAATGAAAGATCACAAATGACATAAAAATTATTTAATTCTGATCCTTCAACAATATTACAATACAGTTTTCAGTTTTTTAAGCCTTTTTCTTCCCTTTCTTCTTGCTTTCCATTTGCTTCTCTGGTTTTTGAGGCAGTGCTCCCCCACTGGCCCCTCCAGGCTGCCAAGGACCAGGGGGAGGAAGTGGAGGCATTTACACCCTCATCCCCACACTAACTGGTTGCTCTTCATCCTGACATCAAAAGACCTCAAGCAGGACACTTCTAAAAAAGTATGGAAACTAAGTTAGCCTGGAGGCTCTGAAGGAGGGGAAATATTTTTTATTCTATGAACAGAAACTAGAATATTTGGAGGTATCAATAAACCTGGCAGATCCTAGTTCTACAGAATTCACCCTGGCCAAAGTGTTCTTGGGTCTCTGAAGAATTCCACAAAGCCCTGCTGATTCTTGTTTGAAATGTTTAATGATGTTAGGATACTTGAAGAATCATAAAAGTCTCAAAGAGAATTAAGAGATTTTGGTATAACCCATCAGTACTGGAAAATACAGCATTTTTAAAGTTGATGTCATCCAGTGCTCAAACATATGAGATCACAATATAACCTGAAAATCAAATAAAAGCCCAAAGCAAACCCCTGATAAAACACAAAATAATAACTATGGGATGGCTCATTAACCTCCAAAGTTCCTAAGAGTTTGGGGATTCCTTCTGCAGTGCCCACCAGCCCAATATGAGATTTAATGAGTCCTCTGTATCAACACACAAAGAAAGAAATGTTCTCCAGTTTAAGATTAATCTAGCTGTGTTTTTAACACTCTAAAAATACAGTTACACCAGAGACTGAACTGCAACTTTACAGAACAATGTTCTCTTTCAGTAAAATTAATAGGGACACCAACTTTTTAACAGTTAAAAAATGATGCTTTTATGTAGTAGAGAGAAAAAATTATAAATTAAATTTATTCTAGGATCCACTTTTATCACTATTTTCTCCAAGAAAAATGAAATCAATAAGAGGAAGGATTTTTTTAATGTGATCAGCAGATCTTTACACTTCAAAGGGCAGAAGTTTACTTCACTTTATTCTAGCTCATGACAAGAAAGTCTTCTTAAGACGATGTTTAATGCACTGATAATTCCAGACATAGAAATAAACCAACCTGTATGTACAATTACTATTACACTAGATATTGAACATGCTTTCTCAGAATTATGTTAGAAAGTTATAATATCAAACTGAGACAAAAGAAATGCAAAAGACTCTAAAAGCAATGAAGACAATCTGTTACATTAAAAAAAAAAAAATCTACTGGAAAGTAACTATTGTGAGAATGGGTGTTAAATGAGCACCCTGTGAGTGTAGGTGCGGAAGGATTGCAAAACATTTCAGTCCTTCTCAAAAATACTGAGCAAATGTTGTGGTCCTGATACTATGGCTTAGATGGGTTCCTCCTAATTTCCAGACTCAAGCTAAACCACTAAGCCATCTCTCTCTAAACATGCCCCAAAAGAACCAACCACCTGGTTGGGTTTATTTCACTTTCTTTGTAAAAATCTGGCCATAATATCTGTCCTCCACATTACATTATCAAGAACAAATTACTGCACAAAAAAAATGGGAGGTTTGTATTGGAGTTTTCATACGTTTTCTGGTCTTAGCTTCAACAGTTTTCTTTTTAAAAGTGAAAAATTCAAAATTAGAGATTACTTGATACATTCGTGCATACAAAATCATTATTAATAATAACATCTAGAGCTTAAGGTTGATAAACAGGTAGTGTAAGACAGGAAAATGTAATTTTATTGTAGAGGAAAATTAGTTATTGAAATTAATGTGTTTGAGTCAGAGAACAATGTTTACACACATACTGTGGTACATATTGGTTAGTTACTTATCCCTTGAAAATCTTAGATTTTATTTTGATTGCCAAGTAGTTTTCGCATCGAGTTCTACTGCAGGAATTAGGCTGACTCCAAAGCATGCTGTCTGCACCAGGTTTCAGCATTAGCTGAATTTTATCTATTTGTGCAAACCTGTGTTTTAACCAACAGATAAATGTAAAAGAGTTTCATTGGTAATGACAGACAGCCTAAGAAAGACACATGCAAGGTTTAAGAATGGAGGACACGCAAACAGTCTTCTCCTGCTACACTGCCCAAGATAAACAATGCAATCTGTGATCTTATTTAAGTAGGTTATTTTCAGTTATCACAAGGCTAGTAGGACTCTTACCTCCACTCACTTCTAAGTGGAAAGATTACACATTGTCTGGAAGAAGGTAAAACTTTCTGTAAATATGACAACAATGGAAGGCTTAATATAGTATGTTTTCCAAAATATATAGTCATAAAATGAAATAGTTACTTGGGGTTTTGTTTTGTTGGCTTTTTTCCTTTGTTTGCCTGTAATTGTATGCTAGTAAAAGCAGTATTTAATTAATAGAATTATGAAAGCTACAGCCTACATACTCTAGCATATATTGTCAGCTCTTTGAGGTTTAGCTTGGGAAGACTGATTTCTTCCTTATGTTATGTTGGGTTTTGATAAGTTACTATTATCTATGCTCAGAATTACCTGTCTGGTGATGCTAACAAACAGCATGAATTTTAGGTGCCCAAGGCTGTAACAGCATTTCACTGGTTTCACTTGCTGTGCTCCTTACAGCAAGTTAGCACCTGAAATACTCAACCAAGCAACAGCAAGCAGTTCATGGGATTCAAACAACAAAATTTAGAAAATTATTTCAAAAATCTCTGTCTGCTGGCAATAACCTTATGCTACTTAGATATTGCTGACTTAAAGGTACTTTTCACATCTTGGACTACATTTATAGTCACTCTAAAATCTTACATTTTCTATTCCTTAGAAAATACTGTAGCTACATTTTAATGTATTGAAATCTCAAAAATAATTTATATATCTTTGCCATAATGTTTAGTTATCACAGATTTAGCAAAATGTCTGCCAGTACTTATGGTACACTAACGGCCTTGGCATCACTGACAATCTGTATTAGAACAAGTAAACTTCAAAGAGAAGTTGTCTGACTGCAAAACATATAGCAGAGTATTTTACAAGAGTATCTTCTGCTCTATGTCCTTTTACTTATATATCCAAAAAAAGCTTTGATAAATTTATCTTAAAGAATATATATTGTAAGTTGAAACATTTAACTTAGCTCCTATTTCATGTGGTTTCCTTGCTGTACACACACACAGTAAAGGCCAAATCTCTCCTCCAGCTCTGGAGTCTTCCTTCAAGTTTCCTAATGCAGGTTTAATGCATCTTCAGCACAGCAAATCTCAGTCTCCTGCAGCCAGGACACTGTCTCTCTTCTCCTCCCCATGACAAATAGTAAATGAGTAGTAGTAGATAGTATTTACCATCACATTCAACACTCTTGTCCAATCTGTAGACAAAAGTATATCCAGAACTCTATTCTCTTGGATGTCAACACTCCCATTCTTTGGGAGCCTGCAAATTGCACATAAAATGGTAAACTCTTATTCCACTTCATATGTTTGAGAAAATTTTAAAGGCTCAGTGAAAATTCCCTATCTGACCGCTCTTAATTGCTTTAAACCATCTTCAGACATTACCATGTGTCCTATCCCAGGGAGATTATCTGCTAAGCACTTATTTTTTAAAATTGCACAGGAGTAGACCTAAAGGGATTTTATAAAAAAAAAAAAAAAAAGGGAATTTAAGCAAGTCAAAGGGAATAAGTCCAAGTTAATTCTGAAAGAGGTAAGATTGTAATGTTAATATTCTTCTTGTTAGATTAATTTGAACATGTACATGTTAATATCATGATGCTTTCATGTCTCATGGTAGAAGAGGCAAGACTGAAAATTCCTAAATGTAAAAAAAGCTATTCCAAAGTATAAAAGGTCCCTTTTAGTAGACTAGAGAATCAAGAACATTCACACCATCAAATCCTCTGACTGACTGATGATGCCAAAGTGATTTCCAATTGCTGAAGTGTTCACTTCCATTGTGTGTGAATAATGAGGGGCTGGAAGTGTCACTCAGCAAACAAAACTGTCAAGTCTCTTCAGTTTGACTTTCCCTGGTTTAGGCTTGAATGCTTTTTCCTTTTTTTTTTTTTTTTTTCTTCAGTTTAAATAATATGTATTTATTGATATAAGACTTTCCAGGAATAGCAGCAATTCAACTTTTGGCATGAACACGAATACAGGAAGGTCAATGGGAAAAAAAAAAAATCCCTTCTGTGGAAATTTAAACTGGCCTACTGGGAGGACAAAACATAATTAAAATATCTGCATCCTGAACTAATCAAACTGAATCTGTTCAAAGTGATTAAGAGAAGGACAAAGAAAAGTGTTGGTCTGCTATCCAATGGAGGAAAAAAGTTACTAACAGATGTGAAGGCAAAGCATTCAATGTCTTCTTTGCATTAGTTTTAATTAAAAAGGTCAACAATGAGAAGGTGACTAGCATAATTAATACAAAAACCAAAATTATTTCAATTAAAAAACACAGACAGAAAAGGTTATAGAGTACTTAACTAAATTAGTTTTCAGAGGAGATGTGCCAGATGAACTTCCTCCTAGGGTACTTAGAGAATTGGTAAAGCCATCTAAGAATCATGTTGCCATTAGGAAAGCAATTTGGGAAGCACACAAGATATCAATAAAATGGAAAAAGTGGAAACATAATATTCATCTTTCAAAAAGTGGAAGCTTAAAAGCAACAATTCTCTTCTATCATCTATTAAGTCCTAGAAAAGCTCTGGAACAAATAAACCACATGATTTTAAGGTAGATGTAAATATGAAAAGGACATGAAAGTGTTCAAAAAACAGTTAGTTAAAAATTAGTCAATCAATTAAGAACAAATCAAGTCAAAAGAATTCAATGTCTCCACAAAATGGTCAAAGACCTGGCAGAGAGGTGAGTTGTAAGCAAGGTCATTTATGTTCGTACCCTTTGCCTCATAGAAAATCCTCATGCATAAAAAAGGAAAATTTGTCTAAATGTTAATAATATTGTGTGGGTTTAAAACTGATTAGGCAACTGTACACAAAGTGTAATCGTGATTATGCTGTTGCTCAAAATGATCTTTTACATTTTTTTCCCTTCTAATAGGCTTGTTTGGAGTTTTAACAAAATAACCCTGAAGAGAGTGTTTATTGCACTTAAAGACTACACATAAGCACTGGACCTGCCAGTGTGTTGAAAAGTCAGCCAGAATGCAAATTTCTGAAGGGCAAGAGCAAATCTAGATACCACAAATGTGTAGGTAGAGGTTTCTCAGAGAAGGATCTAGAGATCCAATCTCAATCCCATCTGGAAATAAATCAAAAGTGTTGTTCTGTTGCAAGAAATACACCTGGGATATGTAAAACTGGAAAGTACTTGCACAGTACAAAAGAAATGTTCTGCTTTGCTCCAGTTTTTGGAAAAAACTCAGCATGGATTGTTTCTCTCCTGTTTGGGGCAGCTCAAAGAGAGAAATGAATAGGAAAAAGCCAAAAGGAAAATTATCATAAGGCTGACCAAGAAGGAAAGATTTGAGATTTAATAACACAGGATTGTTAAACTTTAAAGAGGAGGAGGCTGAAGAGAATGACAAAAGTGATCTTTTATTGTGTAAAAGGTAGATCGTAAGAGGAATGTCTTATCTGCGATAAAGAACTAGTGAAATTAAGTTGTGCCAAGATGCTGAAAAGATTTCTAAAAGTTAGAAAGATTACTGCAACTCTAAAACAGATTGTTAAACAAGCCTTGGAGTTCCCACAGTTGGGTGCCTTTAAGAAACAAATATCTGTCAGGAATGACCTAGGTATCCTAATCCTGCTTTAGAAGGGACTGGATCATCAACCATATTATTTTCCCCAATTTTTTTTTTTCCAGTTCAAACAGAAAAGAACTTTAAAAGAGAAATTCCTGTATTATTTATACACAGCTTACCAGAAATACTAGCTGTACATTTAACAACTACCATAAATCATTTCTGCAGAGTCAAGCTCCCACCTCTGTAATGCCATAGGTAGCTATCTATATCTGAAATTATAAAACTCTAGGATTCTTTGCTACTTTCCCAACCATTACTTGATCAGACCATTTGTTTTCAGACTGGAGAATAAATCAGGTTCAGACAGATTCAAATTTCGCTGAAAAATTGCAAGAGTGATTTGAATATAGTATTTTAAGGCTCATGCATAGCATTTGAATACAAAACTCAAAAATTAGTAAGGAAATTCAGCTATGAAAGTAGAAATGTCTGCAAAAATTGATGTTATAAAAATACATACACACAGAATGATGTGATAATGAGTCATACATCAAAAAAAATTATAGCAGACAACATGAATGGAAAACATATTTAAACTCAAAAGGACACCTGTGCCAGTGTTAAAAATGATTTATTACATGAATTGCAGGTCAGAGCAGACAATACTTGCCTACAAGAATAAAACAGGAAAGGGTCTCTTTCCACTCAAAATTGGACTATTACAAGCATTTCTAAATCAGTGTCTCATCTAGTGCAGCACAATTAACTCAAATTAGCATACTATAAACAGCACTATTAAGAAATTTAAAGGCTTTGACTAAATGAAGAAAAATTCAGCTATAGTCATCACACAAATCTTAATTAAGGCTGCTTTCTCTGACGTACAAAAAGCAAACAAAAACACAACCCTTGGACAACTCACTGCTGTTCTCAGGCGAGTCAATCACAAAACATGCCATAGCTTTGCTGGCAACTCTAGGTCAACAGTTATGTCAGTGAGGTCAACTACAAAATAACCTTTTGTGTGCATGTTACCTATCCTTTCTGGCTTCACATTTCCATCGTTAGTCCAGTGTGACAATAACTGCAAAAGTAATGGATACATATCAGGGTAGGCATATAAATGTGTGGTACAGCACACCATCTCAGAACATTGACTGAAAATAACAAAATTTATGTTCTTTTTTACTTTTCCAACTAAGTTTGGTATTTTTTATTATAGCTCACCAACTCATTCTTAATTTTTAATTTAAGTGTATAGTATCTACTTTCAGACTATTTCAACCATTTCATAAGTAGAAAATATTATTTTGATACACTCCATAATTTTTATAACTACGTCCCCCTTGATAAGAAAGACTCAAAAAAGTAAATTTGTGTCCTGTAGTTTTCTGTCTCATTTTTACATATTTGAAACATTCAGAGGGGAGTACCATGAAAATCTTACATTAAAGAAAAATTGTTGCAAGAAAAGGGGTATTGTATAATGGCATAGCATTATATAAAACATGGCTTGACAATTAATTATTCCAAAATTAGAAAGTATTATTCAGAAAAAAATATAACTATAATCTGAACAATGTGAAATGGAGACTTCTGAAATAGGTAGGAACATACACTGGATTCCAGATTTATCACTGTCCCTAGATTCCCTATCTGATACACTGAGCCATGAAGAGGAAGCAATGTGCCACCAAGGGAGAAATGAATGGAGAAAATACTGGGGCATTTCCTGAATGGGGCAAAATGTTTAATTTTTAACCTAGGTAAAAGATTGTTTCATGCCACATTAAGAATTTCTTTCACTCAGGATTGAAAAACCTGTGGTAGTAAAGGATTTAATGGTATCCCTAATTCTCAGAGCTGCATCAAGGCACCCACTATAGATCGTGGGCACACTGCAAATTAATTCTGTGTGGTCAGTTGGAAATTCTTTTGCTGGTCTTTTGTTAAGAGCATTTTCTTAATGACTGTAAGAGCTGAAACTTCCCTGGAAAGCTTTTATTCTTGAGAACAAAACAACAGAAGAAATAATGTGACTGCATAGTTGTATTATCCTATGCAGATGAACTGGTCTTTTACCATCTAGATCAAAGAAAATGTGAAGATATGCTCTAAAACACTCAATTTTTTTATATTCTCCCACAAAACAGTGAATAGTTCTTATTGTATTGTTGACCAAAAATCACACAAGAAAATTAGGAGCAATCTCTTTACATTATTTCTACATATCTACAATTTCCTTGTATTTATCATTATAAATTACTGTGCTCTAAGACTGTGACAGAAAGTTCATGTAAAACAGGTGGCAAATCCTATCAAAGAAAATACCTCATATTTAAGATACAGTGATATTCTGCTTTGCTGTATAGTCAAGCCTATGAAATTCAACATATTTTGTTCTGCTCTGATCTACATCAATGAAATGCTATACTGAGTGCCTCCTAGTCAAATACCTGATAAATGGATGGGTTACAAGAAGCAATTGACTATAAAGCAAGCCTCTGAACACATTTTCATTGCATTTGTCACTGCAATAAATGAATAAATCTTTCAAGTCAGTACTCTGGTACATTCCCAAAAACCCTCACCATGAAACCTGAACTGCAGTATTCTGAGCCATAGGTTGTCTCTTTGTCAAAACCCAAGAATGTTAATTGTCTTGATTTGTCTTTCATCCTCAGTAATTACTTTTGCTCCATATGGTCACAAGTGCTTTCTATCTGCATGCAAAACAGCAGCATTTTTTCCTGATATAAAAACTGCCCGCATTTTGCATTATTCAAGAAGCTGGATTACAAAGTCAATCACAATTTTGTGGGCTTGGCAACACCATGACAATTCTTGATAAAGTTTTCCTTTGCCACAATTACAGATAAAAATAGTGGAATGGGCAGTATTAAAAAAATGTTTCTCAGCTTTTTACAGGATTCTTGGGATTCTCACTTCTCTGTGTCCTGCTTAGAGTAACAGGCGCTGATCATTCAGGAAATTAGACCAATTCAGTCTCTTGCCTGTGAAGCTGGTAGGTGCAAAGGCAAGACCAAAAAGACCAGGAATATTAAGCCATTTGATAATAAAACAGTGCCCCCTACTCCTCCAGGTTCACCCCATGCTTATGCCACTTTAAGTTTGTCTTGCTGCAAAGACCAATTTATCTTTTTCTTGCTTTACTTGATGTTACAAAAAATAGAGCTAAAATAGCATGAATGAGAAAATTTAGGAAAGAATCCTGGTGTATACAATAACCAATGCAAAGCCATTTTATGCTTGCTATAGTGTTTTATAAACAAGAGAGGGAAGCTGCAACTTTTGGACCTATCAGTGGAAAAGGAAAAAAAAAAAAAAAATCATGCTTCAAGTCTTACAACACCATTTTCTGAACAGTTAAAACTCTGGTCACCATCATTTCATTTCAGCTAATTCCTAGAGCAAATAAATTTCACCCAAATCATTCAATGTTATTTACTGCCAGTCTGGAATACAGACAGGCTGTCCCAAAGGTTAATTTAATTTTCCTCAATTTAACTCACTTTCGAAAACCCACACAAATTTCAACAAAGATTTCTGGAAACAAATCACGAAAGCTTTAAACAGCTTTGTAACCATGCCCCATACTTAGGTAGAAAGAACATTCAGGAATATGCCAATGGCATATTAAAATAGAATTAAACTAATAAACTTGGAAAACTGTTCATACCAGCTTTTCTTTAAAATAAAAACAAAGATATCACAGGGTTGTTTTTTTTTTAAAACCTTGGATTCAAAGCTTAGATATAAACACTTTAGATATAAACTTGTGGGAGCAACAACAAAAATGCTGTGACATTGAGCTAAAAAAGGCAGATAGTAATTTAAAATAACTTTAGTGTGTGCCTTGATAAGCAAAAAGGGATTAAACACAGTGGAATATTGAAGAATAAATTTAATCTTTACTTTCTTTGTAACATATCAATTTAAGGAATAAAAATAATATGCTAAGGTTATGTACTGCAGCAATCATGCTATAATTAAACAACACCCATTTCATACTCACCCTGTATCTCAGTTCACAGATCATCACATTAGTAGGTATTATATCAACTTTCCTTTGAGTTAACTTGAGCACATTTTTCACCCTGCTATACAGATACAGCCTCTCACTATTATCTTCTATTAGCAGCTTTGCTCTCTCCCATCCAAGTATGTAGCTCTGTCAAACACACTCACACACTAAAGGAACTTCTTAAGCTTTAGAAATAATGAAAGGATCAGACTGCTACTCTGGTGTTTGGAGACCCTCAGAGCAAATTCCTCGACTGAAAAGGAGAGCAGAACATACTCTGAGCACTGCAACAGAGATTTAAAAAGGAAAAAAAAAAAAAAAAAAAAAAAAAAAAAAAAAAAAAAAAAAACCCAAAACAAAACAATCTTATAGAACTACATTATTCAATTATGACTCTCAGAAAAAAGAGAAATTACCTAAAATGAGACATCTACCAGCATTTTTCAGGACTCTTGAAAATCATCATTGGTTTCTCCTTTTTACCCTAAGCAAAGGGTAAAACTGGAGCTGCCATATTCTAAACTTAGTTCTAATGGTTTGCATCTTTTCTACTGTAGAGCTAAAATGAATATTTTATGGAGAATCAGTGTAGGAAACTCTGTGGGGAAAGTAGTCCAGGAGATTGTTAGAAATCAATGTTTCCTTATGCATATTTATTTTTCCTCACAATGCCCTCAAAAATAGAAGAGTTTTTTGTTTTAAATCGAACCTTCACTTCTTCCCTTAAATAAAAGGCCAAAGCAAGAACAGATTGTGAAGCCATTATATTCATGAAAAGAAAAAGAGAGGTTAATTCAAAATTCTATGGTCTGTTGAACCCAATATCCACATGTTCCCCAAAGCAACAACAAACGCACCACGGAAACTCAATCAAGGCATCAAACCCACTCCAGCAAATGTGTTGTGCCAACCCATTATTAATGTTGCCTCTCAGGGAAATTCCGTATCAGCATGAACTTGCTGAAAATATTTTTCACAAATTCACATTATACTATTTCCTTGACATTAAACGCCAAAGACGGCAAATTAGGAGAGACCTGGGAGACAGAAGACATTCAAGGATGCGTCCTATTCACAGAACTGAACTGATGAACAAACTGCACAAGTACATTCAGAAAGGGTTTAATACACTGACATTAGCTTGTAGCAAGTTTGACAGGTTATAGATAAGAAAGTTGTCCTTGTGAAGAGAGCATCTGTGGACTCATTCTCCCGTATTCCCCCCCATGCCAATCACAGGAACAGGAGGGAAATACCAGTGAACGAACATAGCTGAATCAAGCCATTTAGCACAAGCGTATGGAACTTAATTTTGTTCCCTCACATCTTTTCCTACTGCCAAATAAAAACACCATTGTTCTTGCTGAAGAATTCCCTTTCATGTCTCAAGGATCTCAGCCAACTTAGTTGTGAGAGTCACACTGCATTCCCGAGTGGTGGAAGTGAGGGGATCTCACGTCTTCAAATTCATCCCCTCACGCTCTTTATGGCAATACAATTTGAATGCAGCAAGCACTACTGAACACACTGAGAAAGTTCATTCAGCAGGTGCTTACACAAAAAAAAAACCAACCAAACACGTCATGTTGCAATTTGTATGCAAGCTACACGCATGCCATCTAAAAATGCATGCTAACTGCAACTCAGCCTCACAATTTGAGAGCACCAATCTTATCTGAGGTGATAATGCAAACATCCACTTCCCATAGATGAACAGCTGCAGTAGGTGGGAGAAGGAAGAAGTGAAATACTTTCCATAATGTGACCTAATTAAAACTGTACATAATAAAGGAAATTGATGGCACAGACGTACAGATATTAAACACATTTTTTAAAGATTCAAAACCTTGTTGGGATGTGACTATTCATTAGCAGGCTCTGTGAGATGAGAGAACACAAGAAATTTTGCAAGAATTTTCTGTAATGTCAGCAACTGAACCATTCTGAAATTCCATATTTTATTTTTTTTTTTAGAAAATATGTCACTTGATAGAGCATCAACAATGATACATCACATATGAAGCTTTTATAAGTCATTATAAGCTATAAATCAGTTAAAGACAGTTTAATCTGTCTGATAAGCATTATTTAGTAATCAAACTCAAGTTTTATAAAGGTTATGTTTTCATCATTTTAAGACCACTTATTAAAATAAAACAGGACACATAAAAGCATTTTCACTCAGGTGAAGGGAAACAGAGACTTAGCTGAAATATTAAATAGCATGTGGAAGTATGAAAAATACAATAGCGATAATTCATTCAGTAGAACAAACAAAATTCTGTATTCATTTCTTTAAATGTCTGCACTGAAAAATCAGCTCTTGGCATGTGTCAAGCAGCTGGGACAAAACAAGTCTGTAATTTCATTTGGTGCTCCAGTTGGATTTGATTTCCTAACACCTCCTGCAATAATGACAAACTGTTGTTTTTGCAGAAGCCTGGGCAACTAACCCTACAGAAAGCCTCTAAAAACACACTGGTCGGGAATGGAGGAAACTGTGAAATGCACAAGCCAACAGTTTTATTTGGTAATAAAAATCTATCTTTTGGCATAATTGCCATATGGATTTTTTTTTATATTTAGCAGTTTTTCATTAGAAATTAGTGCTTTTCTTCTGTTTCAAAAATCCCTTTGTTCGGGCAAACATCTTTCCTTACTCTCCTTTAAAGCCCAAGAGCCTGTCAACGGTAACCACATATTCTGAATATCCTGTTAAGATGCTTTATATTTTATTCTAAATCCTGAAGAAGAAAGCAATATTCAGATGAAGATGGACCAGAATCAGAACTGTAAATTAAATCAAACACATTTAAAAATGAGATTTATAGCACATTTGCTTCTTCAATCTACAGCTCATTTATTCTAAATACCTCTTCCTAATGAGTAATTTTCTGGATGTCACCACAATTTATGAGAGTCAGCATCCAAGTGTAGTACAAGCAACATATTTATATCAGTTTATTTGGTCAGGAAAGAGCAATATAACCTGGCATATATAAAAAAATTGTTAATTTGTCTATATTCTGAGACAAAAATATTCCAACTGTAATATAGGAGTGTCAAGCTGCACACAAAGTACCTTTCTGATCACATAAATGAGATTCTTAAAATAATGAATAAATATGGATCTAAAGTCATTCTTCCAAAGAGGCTAGTAGGATTCTAGCTGCTAAATATAAGTGTTGGATTCAGACTGTGAGAAGCACAGACCAAGACCCAGGCTAATCTGCATGCATCAGGCAGCCTGAGCCCACAAAGAGAAAAATCCTGTCCCTCAGTTCTTACTCCCTCTTTCCACCCAAGATACTTAACAGCCTTTATCAAATTATTTCCATGTGGCCCAAAAAGGCAGAAGGAAGACAGGATAATGAGACCATTTTGAGTTTCTGACCCTCCCCCTCTACAGACCAAAACCAGAAAAAGTATCTCAGGCTTAATACTGTTCATTTTGTTACTAGTTTCCTCCTGGTGTATTATGACTATACCATTTATGTAGGCTCCTAGGTTTTCCCCACACTGGAGAGAAAGGATAATTAAAAGTCTTTTAATTAGAAAACTGTCCTGTTGGTGCCAAGAAGGATAAAATCTTATAGACTGATGAATTGAAGGAAAGTATCATATTCATTACAATGTGCAGCATATTAACAGTAAAGAAGCCCTATCTTTAAAAGAAAGCATGAAAACAGGTAAAATAGAAACTATCCTAATTTCTCAGTTAAGTGTGAGATTTGGTATGTGTTAAATTTGCAGTAAAAATGAGTTATGAAAATAACTGTCATAAAGGTCATTTTTAAAACATGAATAATTCAAACAAGTTCCCATTTTTTGGTCAAAAATATTAAATTCTGCAGCTTGTGCAATTAATGCAGTTGAAATAGTCAGACTTTTAAAGCAACCACTTATTCTACACAATAACATTTCACTGGAATTTTTATTGTGTTTATTTTCATGGATCTCAATAGATAGATGTCCTGTGCAAGGACAAAATGTGAATCATTTTACCGACCATGCACAGTCAAAAGAGAGATGGAATTTGCATGTTGCGAATGAAAATTGAGAATATATGTAATAAGCATCTCTAAACCTTAATGAGTTATTGAGCTGTGTGTCTCCTAGTGTGTCAGTAATTCTTTTAATTTATTTTCTAGTTTCAACACAACTTTTCTGTAGGAAAAGAAAGCCCAAATGAAATGAAAGTGAAAATATACAATGAAGCAAAATTAATAAAACCCAAATACTATTGAAATTAAAACTGCATTTGCCCTGGGGTGAATGCATGGTAAGAATCAAACCAGGAGTGACTATGGCACTGCAGCTGCAGTTAGAATCATCCCTGGGACTTCACAGTTTCTCTCCAGAGGCACATAAGCATACAGAGGCAGGAATGATAGCTTCTGCTTAAAATCCTCAACATTTTTAAACATCAAAGGCAAATAATTTTATTTCCCCTCAAGATTAAATGAGAAGGAACTTAAACAAAATACATATCTTGTTCTTTCAGTTTTTTCTAGCAACAATTTTAGCAAAACCATACTAGCTCAGAATTGGATGAAAAACATCTAAATAACAAATAGAAGCCCAAACAAAGGATGGATATATGGGATGGAAATACATGCACTATTATACAGATTTTAAAAAAAACCCAAAAAACTGGATGATCGTAAACAAAAGCTGTGGACTCAATATTCCCTGTAAACGAAGGGCAGGTTTAGTGAAATCACAACGAGGTTCCTTCTTCCACAAGAGGCAGTGTGAGACTGAAATGGTTAACGGCTTAAACATTGTTAGGATTCTCGAGGACTTCTGCCCACTGTAGCAAACTGTGCATAGAGGCAGCTGCTTACACGCAACCATGAAAGCCTACCCCTCCCCAAACATGCCCACAAACTGGAATTCAGACTGCGATAGGAATTTAGAGGTAAGTTAAAGGTGGTGCTATTCCCCAATTATTCCTGATCTAAGGAGAATTTAATAAGGCTCGGGAGAAGAACAAATCCACAAGTGGGAGAGACTGGAATGTTGGTGGCTCAAACAATCAGGGACAAGCTGCCGATGTGGAACATGACCTCCCAGGTGAAGAGGGTGAGTACACCTGACACCTCAGGCTACAGCTGCAGTTGAACCAGATAAGAAAAGAGGCAAATCCTGCAAAGCACAGTACAGTCTCTTTGTCCTTACTCAAATGACTCAGCTGTGACAACTCCCCTTTCGGGAAATACTGGGGCATTCACAGGTAGCCTGGATGTATCCAACCCTGCAGCCTGCTGATGGGCCAAGATGGGCCATAACTGACTCAGCTCTGCTGACTTAACACGGCAGCTGCAATATTTTAGAAGGTGCCTGAAACTACTGAAATGTCCCATGATCCAGTATTACATCATCCAGTGTAGTACTCCTGACCCCAGGGGAGGTTCTGGGGCATTTCCCCCTAGACTATGCATAATATGAACCCAACAGACTCTGTGTTTCAGGGACTTCCTCCCACATCCCACCCACCCCTGATGGATCCTGTCTGCAACTGCTACTTTGATTACTAGATATCAAACCTGAAACAATTAAGTCTAGCCACAGGCAGAGATCCACAGGCAATGATATCTAATCTTATCCTTTCTTCCTTTCCTTCTTTACACATATTCTTAAGTGTTAGTTTCATACTTATACATTGCTATATTATTAAATAATAATAACCAAAACCATTGCAACCAAATTATTCTAAAATAAACTTTATATACGCATATTTATGAGCACCATAATTCAGTGTTGTTTCATTCTACCCCACCCCAAAGGGATCTATTAACAAGAATTCGAGTTACCCTCTTCTTTAGGGGTGGGTCATAACATAGGCTTACAATATAACTTCTGCTAAATGGCTAAGGGCAAGTAGGTTCTTTTGTGGGCCTTTCAGTCCTCCTACTGCAAATCACCTCTACCCATGAGAAAAGAAT
The DNA here is from genome assembly GCA_013397295.1 of Polioptila caerulea. Classification (NCBI taxonomy): domain Eukaryota; kingdom Metazoa; phylum Chordata; class Aves; order Passeriformes; family Certhiidae; genus Polioptila; species Polioptila caerulea. The sequence goes on along the minus strand of VYXF01000778.1, from coordinate 260,181 downwards.
TAGTATGTTTACAAGTTCATGTCCTCCAGATCTGCAGTGATATCAATATCACAAAATATTTCTGCTTAATCAACTTTGCCACCCAAAAAGTTTTCGTAACACTTGACCTAAACCCCCCACAATTTTTTCTATCTAAAAATCAGTATTTTTTGCTTATCTAAGTTGGCTTAATCACACTCCCAAACGACCTTGGACTGATGCTGAGCTGCATCAACAGATCGTGTCTAATTACATTTCAATTAACATCACCTAAGAGTACTCAAAGTCTGCTGTTGAAGCTCAGAGGTTGTGCAGTGACCATGAAGCTTCTCTAACTTCTTCACAGACCCGATGCACGCACAAAATCAATTTCCTTGACTTGTCAGGACAAAGCACCTCCTCTAGCCCATCCAAGTCCATGAAAAAGGCTTGCTAGATCAGTTTCCATAGTAAGCACCCTTGGATCACGTCTAACAAATCTAGCTCCATACACAAAGCTGAAGCAGTTGCTGCTGCTTCATCTAACAGGCTAGGACGCAGATTCTGAACAGGGCAGAACTCATCTTTCTTGATAGGAATGAGAATGATGTTTCCCACTCACACAGGGAGATATTCATGCATAAGTTACATGAATTAGCAGTGAAGTAAAGTGGGATAAAAACAAATAAAAACTTAACCTAATAGTAGCATTTCACTACTCTACCATTGCTACCTTCAAAAGAGAGAGGCAATGAGAAGGGTTTGCAAAAGTAGGCTAATGATTCAGACTCATCACTTCAGATGATAGCCTTTGGTCAGAGAACACTCACATAGAGTCAGGTAGATTCAGTACACCAAAAATTTAAAATAAACCACAAAAAATAATCATTTTATTAACTCATTTCCAACTTGATTAGAATGAATTTGTTGTCATTATTGCAGAAATGCATACCACCTTGCCGTTGTTTGTGCAGTCCTGTAGCCACAGCACTACCCTGCAAGCCTCAGTAGAGCTGTGCTGGCAAAACACCTGGAAAGACAGCCTAATTATACCAGGTCTGGAATGATCTCCCAACAAGAAGGGCTTAAACACAAGCAGCAAAGAGAGCGCTGTAAAGAGAAAAAAGTACTGGGTACAGACACCGATGCTTGGTAACATCTTCATTCATCCTTATATAGAAATTAGCTAAAGCTCCCAGTGACATCACACAATTCTTAAGAGTTAGGAAAAAAAATTCTGACTAATAAGTGAAAATGCAAATTTATGTTCCCACTCAGATTAATATAAAATCATGTCCCTCCCTTCATTTTTTCTCTACTTAGTACTCACTACATATTTGATGGTGCTAGCTAAATGTGGTTCTTTCCACTCCAGCCTAACTTAACTTATTTACACCTACATCATGAGTATCTGGCAAATTCAACTTCTTGAAGTATGATAATTTGCTTCTACAAGAAACTTTGCTTGGCAATGAAGTTGCACACCTTCACAGGATTCCAGAGTGATCCTACCTGCTTATGTACCTTAAATCTCTTCAGTAACTATAATAATACAGGCACCCAGGTCAGGAGATATTTTTCAACAGGTAATTCATATTAAAGCACAAATTAGACTGCAACTTTAGAAAATTTCTCCTGAACACTCTCAGAAAGATACCTTAAAAGACTTTCCACAGCCATTTATTGTGTTAATACACAGATCTCAGCAGTTAGACAAAGGCCCACAGCATGATATCTCCATTTGTGTCAGCTTTCTGTCTTTTTCCTCATAGCCATCCTATTTTCCATTGGGAATTTTTTTTTCTTATTTCTTTGCTACATTTCAAGACAGGTGAATGAATAATTAAGTTCACAGCACATTGAGGTTCAGTGTGCTTTAGAAAGAACACTTCTTGAGCTCTTCAGCTCTGCACTGGCTATAATGCTCCTGCTGAAAGAATTCTTTCATTATATTACACATATTATATTGCATACATAAAACACACATGTACACATACGCAGACATTCTTTGCACTGATGCAATGTGTTATATAAAAAATAAATACAAATCAAAATATATTACTTGCAAGGGAAACATGGAAATGTTTTTTTCCAAAACTTTTGAAGAGGTATCAGAGTATTAAGAAACACTTGTAGCTAAATCATCATAAAAAATACTTAATAGCAAGGACATCTGAATGTTTATGAATGCATTTTATCTACTTTTCTTCAAAAAAAGTAATGATTCCAAGCTATCTGATGACCTAATGTCCATATGTATCTGTAACATTTTCATAGCTCAATTCTCCTTTTCAGGTGTGGTTAATGTCTTGGTACCATTAAGACAAAATGTAACATCTGCTTGCAATGTGTATTAATGTGTCAAAGCACTAATTTTTGGACAAATTTGAACTTACTGGTTTTGCCAAAGTTCTCAAAGCTTCTGCAAATATTAAGATTCACAAACTTGGGGTGATAGATATTAGAAAATATAGAGAGAAGGGGAATGGAAATAAATTTACTCTCTGCCTTCTTCCATCTCCCCCCCTTCCCCCCACCCCAGGTTGACTGACACACCAGCTGCCATTCTAAGGTGCCATATCTTGGTGTATGTGGCAAGGCTTTGATTCTGGTGGGCTGCAGGGTGGTGTCTGTGAGGAACAGCCCTGGCAGACAGCTCCAGCCAACCCACTGCAGGGCATGGCTGAGCCCCATAGCCGAGGAGTGGCATCTCAGGGGAAATATATTTCAGAAAGGGCACAGGCAGTAAGAAATAAATGGAGGAAAAAGGTGTGATAAACAGCCCTGCAGACACTAAGGTAAGGAGAATGAGCTCCAGGTGCTGAATCATAGACATCCCTGCAGCTTGTGGAGGATCCCATGACAGACGAAGTTTATCCTGAAGGACTCTAGACCATGGATGTCCCCACCCTACATCAGGGGAAAATCTGAAGAGAATCAGAAAAGAGCTGTTGTGTACTGACCTGTACCCCTATGCCCCATTCTCCTCCATCTCTTGGTGAAGGGGAAATTAGTGGGGGGGGGAAATTTATTGCTTTAGTTTTCCTTCATTTTTCAACATCCAATTCTATGCTAATATAAATATAAATAATTTTTTCATATAAATTATTAAATCATATTTTTTCCCAGTCAAGGCTGTTTTTCCAGTGATAACTGATAACTGATGTCCCTGTCTCTACCTTAACTCATGAAATTTTTCATCTTATTTTCTGTCTGCCCTGCTAAGAGGAGTAAAAGAGCTGCTGGGTGGGCATCTGGCCAAGATCAACCCACCATACCTCATACACTGAAGATTTTCACACACTTTAGTTCCCACTTTTGAAGACATGGTGAGGAGTTTCAGTTTCAACAGAGCTCAACAGTTGTACTTGGAGGGCAGATTTAGTCCCATTAGGATCAATAAATTAGATTAACTTCTGTCTCCATTTTCTGAGGGCATGATCTTACAGAAGCTCTCAAACACTAGTAGAAGATGGAGGTCTATTCAAGTATCTCAAAAAATAAAACCTGGCTGCAGAAAGAACAATTAGTCCCGATTACCCAGTAGTTCAGGGACTTACGTACTGTAAAAAAAATACAGTTCAATTGTTTTTCAAGAGTATTCCAACTCTTATTGCCAAGCAACATGCCACAGCTACCAAACTATGAGCTATCACGGGGTATTTTTAATTTGTTCTGTTGAAACCATACATGATGATCCATGACTCTGGACCCCTTCTATTATCTTGCTTAAATAGCTGTCCCCTCGCAGCAGTAAATTGTGGGTTCCACCCCAGACACAGAACTCTCCCTGTGCACTCCATGGACAGATACAGATCTAGCCAAGGTTCAGCCTCGGACACGCATGCAAGGGTTTGGCACGGCAATGCTCCGGATACAGCCGCTGCTTCCTTTTCCACATCTCAGCATGACTGCCTCCTCCACAACTTACATTAGAAAAATAAGCACTGTTGTGAATTTAATGATGTCTTTGCCTTTCACTGACAACAGATTATGCTGGTTAAAGAGTTTTTTGTTTGCTATTGTTTTACATCTAATTTCCACCACTTGCTGTTTTTATACACTTTTCCATTCAGCCAAGCAAGAGCAGCTATAGTAGCAGCTTGAAAAAAAAATGCTTCTTATTCATTTTCCTCTACTGCCTGGGAACCAGATTTATGAAAGACTATGAAACAGATATGAACTATTTTATATAAAAGAAATTTCCCCTCCTTCACCACTGGCCCTGCATTTTCTGTTAGCCCTAGAAGGGGAGTAAGTCTGTTTATATGAGCCAGGGCACTCCTGAAAACAAGATTTTAAATCTCAAATGGCTACAGCAGGGAAATATTTATTTTGTTTAAAATAAATGGAGAAACTCTCGGATTATAACTGGAATCATATGTTATAAATCAGTTTATTGAATAACATAGCCTTGGAATAATCACTGTCCTGGGACATAGCTTTCTACTTCCACAAAGCCAGCTGCAGTCTATGCTGGTAATAAAAAACATTAAAAACCAGAATTGTTCTTCTTTTCTTCTTGCTGGCCCTTTTTAAATGGCCTCGGGCCTAACCCTTAGGAATTACACTAGCCAGACAAACTAAAAGCTAAACCAATCAGAATTTCCTTTATGCTCTTTCCTAAAATGGTGCTTTTTCTGCTATCATTAAAGTATTACCTTCCATTAGTGGATCTTATGCTTTTCATGCTGTGAGAACCTAAACTCCAGACAGTAATAGAGTAAGATACTACATCTGCAGGATAGGACTCTCCTGTGCTTGTTAATAGTGTAAAGAAAAAAGCAAACACACAAGTCTCATTTTCTGAGAAAGGCAAGAGAGTTTCAGGAATTAAAAAAAGAAAAAAAAAAAAGAAAAAGAAAAAAAGAAAAAAGAAAGAATAAGGAGATCCCTGACTGTCAAAACAGGGGCAGTTAGACACCATGAATTTTTCACCATGCCAGATAAGTCAATCAAAGATAACACAATGCAAGAATATCTGACTGACACTTGAAGCTGTATTCATAAGCAACCTGCCTCATTTTAAGTCAATGAAGGGACAGGACTTACAAGCCCGTACTGGAAAGTTATTGAAATGTGACTGACATCTCAAAGAAAAAGTGTCAACAGAATAGCATGACCCTGTGCTGAAACACTGCAAGGTTAATCAAAGTTATGGCAGTTGGGAGCTAGGCAGGCTCTACCTTAGATTGAATTCTTGTAGTCAAAGCAGTGATGGAGCCATTGTCTGATTTTCACTTCCTCTCCTACTGACACTCGCACACCAAGTTTGTATCATTTGTCCACTTTTCTTTTGGTTTCATTTCAGACAGACACTGGTGGATGTTGCCTGAAAGAAGGTTTTATATATCCGAGTAATGATTGGTTTGCCCTTTCTCCTCTGGGACTCAATCTGCTGTTAACATACGATCTAAGATAGTAAATATACCACTGGGAGATTAAAACACAGTGCTACAAATTGCGGAGTTACTGCTCAAAAGGGAGTAGATAAAGTCTGAATTAAAGTATCAGCAGAATTCCTCTAAGCTTCCATGGAGCAATAAAGGGAGTAGGTAAATGCTCAGACTGCTTCTTAAAATTCTTACCTCCCTATATCTGGAGAGTTTCCCAACAATCCATTATTTACCAATATCACAACAGGGAATATATTGCATGATCTACCTTGTCCTTTTACCACCTCACTCCACTCACCACCTAATTTTGTAGGTTAATAAAGACAACTTACTTTCTCACAGTATTTTGCTTAAATATGTCAGTAGCTATCATTTTAATTCAGTACTATCATGCTTAAAATGTAGACCAGAACTACCCATTTAGCACAGTCTGCAAAGTAACAAAGCTAGGAATAAAGAAACTACGGAAGACAGGATACCCCCAATGCCATAGTTATGTTCAAATGCTCAAGACTACAAAATGCAATCCTTAAGCAATTTAAGCAAGTATAGCTTTTATGAAAAAAACAAAACAAAAAGCAAAAACCTCTGGGTTTTTTTTTTTTTCTCCCTGGATGGAATCTTTTTGCTTTCTTCAGTTTACTTCATATGTTTCTTGTTTTCTTACTCTGTCAGCCCATAGCAATATCTCACAGATACAAATAGCACCTTCTTGACACTGCATATCATTAACTAAAAATGCTAGTGGCCCTATTCTGTTGGTTTCATTCCCTGCTCTTTCTCCTCTTCTAGAAGGCAAACCGTCTAGAAAGTAAATATGCTTCTTCGTTAGAGCCTAAGGACCTACAAATCCTTTTCCTTCTGCAGACTCTGTCTGATTTCTAAATCACTGCCTGCACTGAATGTCACACAACATTTCCATTATGGAATAAGTCCTCCAGTCAATTATTTAATTATAGAAGATTTACAAAATAGCATCCCTTTCTCCAGTAAAAAAAAAAAAAAGAAATATGATAACAAAATATTTATTCTTTTATTATTAATATTTTTAAACCAATGATGGAAAAACTTCAGATGAGGGAAAGATCACCTTGGGAATATATTATATCAAGCATGACCAGCAAAGACTTTTCTTTTTGGAAGAATAATGGCTTAATGTTTAATTAATCCTATCCATTTCTGCATTTATGGGAAGGCGGAGAAGAAGAGTCTGCTTTATAATGTGGAAAATTAAATATTAAAAACTTTGTGCCTACTTGACTTTACATTTTCTTGTTATGAATGGGTATTTTCACTTTATTTCACTTTCTTCAAACTACAAGAGACAGAAGCAATTACTGCAGCTCTGCTGAACAAAGGTATTCTCAATGTACCTCTGATACTGCCTTGCCAATCCCAAAACAAAACAAAAAATTAAAAACCATTTAGAGTATTAATGGAACATTTAAAACTCACATTCAAAGTGACGTAGGTTACTCAAGATTAGAGAAGACCAGGGAGAACTTCAGAAAAGCTGAATAAAGTTATGCATTTAAGAAACTCAAGAGATAAAATTCGGTGTAGTCAAGTGGCAATACACACTGGATGAAATAATGTTAATTTCCCCTTGTGTACCAATGGGTTCTAAATTAAGTGTACCTATTCAGAGAAAAAGATGTAGAAAGTATTTTAGACAGTTCAATAAAACCATTTGTTCCATGTACAACAGTAGTCAAAAAGCCCAGCAATGTTATTAAGGCCTGAAGAATACAGAGTATTAAAAGACAGAACAATAATGAAAATAAAGCATTTAAATACAGTGACCTTAAATAGTCTATGTTCTTTCCTTGTCTCAAAAAGAATTAAGAAAAAAGTCCATCCAGTAGAAAGTAGAAAAATAATGAAGATGATTTAATGTATGACAAGTCCCGAGCTGGGAGAAGGACAAAGTAGGAGTATGAATGGCCTCTCTGAACCACTCACCTAGCAGCCATTTCTTCTACCTTTCCACTTTTGAGTGTTACCTCTGAGAATTGCTCTGGTACTGAGAGAGTCCCAAATCACTCCAGTCACTTTGGCACAGAACTCACCCTGAGCCCCAGAACCTGTGTGGTTCCCAGCCCTGCCTCACCCATGCTGTGCCTGTAGCCCAGGCAAACCATCCTGCTCCAGGAAGAGGTGAGATGTTAGGGGTGCCCACCTTCACCCCCTGCCCATGACACTGCAGCAGGGCAGGCTTAAGCCCAGATGTTCAAATGTGAACCTGTCAGTATGAACTACGAGAAATAGTAGTACATACTAAAATAAGTGTTTATTGTGAGCTTTAGGTACTGCATAGTGAAAAATTCTAAAAGGAAACTTCTTCCACACGTCTCCCAAAGTACAATATGGACTTCTCTCCCTTGTGCCACCCTCCTCCATTTCATCCTCACTCGTGTCCTTGTCATTTTCTCCTTTATCCACTTTTGACTTAGTTATCCTTCCTTTTCCATTTTCTTTCTTGACTCCTTACTTTCTCTGCTTCTTGTCTTCACAAAGGTCTTGGAGGTTAAACAGACCTAGATTGATACACTTTTAAGCCTCCTTTTTAGTACACCATCTTTTCCTTCAACTGACAAGCGCTTGATCTTTCTCTGGAGAGGTGCAGCCCAGGGGGCTGCCAGCAATTGGCTGCATGCTGTGTTACTCCCTATACTCTTAAATTTGACTTGTTCAATTCACATTCAGACCCCAGACTAACTACAGTATTAAAATTTGCTCTCTTGGCCCATTTGTTAGCAGCCACTTTCTCACCAACTGTTTTTGGAGTGGGAATGCTCTTTTTGCTCTGTACAGAAAAATATACTGTAACTGAACTTAGGTTTTTCATTGATTTAGTGACAATTTACATGGAAAAGCCTGGCCATGGGATATACTCTGGTTCACACTAAAATTATTCAGGAATGTCACACAGCCTTACTAGGAAAATATTAGTTGTTCCATTTAGCTTTTTGTTTCTCAGTTTCATTTGATCTACTGTCCATGTCGCTGCTGTATTCTGACCTCCCCACTCTTTTACTCAAATAATGCTGAAATGTAAATTAACTTCTCTCCCTGTGACCACTTAAGCTTTGGACTTCCATACTCACAGACGAGGTCACATACTCCTCCAGAATTTTTGGTAACAAGTCTTTATCCTTATCAATTGCTGCCAATCTTCCACCTTGTTCCATGCTGGGATTTTTCTCCTTCTTCACAGAATTAAAGAATGAGTGCGTTTGGAAGGAACCACTGGAAGTCATAAGGTCCAACCTGGGCAGGGTCATCCTAGGGCACTGGGCACAGGATTGCTTCCAGACAATTCTTGAATTCCCCAGTGAAAGAGACTCCAAAACCTCTCTGGACAATCTGTTCCAGTGCATGGTCACACATACAGTGAAGAAGTTCTTCCTCATATTCAGTTGTTTTTTTCCTGTGCATCAATTTCTCCTCTTTGCCTCTTGTCCTGTTGGTTGGTATCACCAAGAAGAGCCTGGCTCCATCCTGTGGACACCCTCCTTTCAGATACTGATAGACATTGATGAGGTCCCCTCTCAGTTGCCTCTTTTCAAGACTGAAGAGGCCCAGCTCCCTCAGTTTTTTCCATGGTAAAGAAGCAAGGACAAGAGACAAAGTCTGCTATGAAAGTGTCTTCACCATAAACCCCATTAATTTCTAGCCCCTTTGCATTCAGTGTTGCTAGTGTTACATTAACGCACCTATTAAGAACTGTGATACCTGTGCATAAATGTCAAAGGATATAAGCCTCTGTAAATACACAGCACTACTAATAGTCCATCCAGAATAGGCAATTTTCATTGAGACAACTTTTATTTTATATTATTGCCTGTAAATGGGACCTAACATAGACAGCCCTGACAGGAAGCCAGGAGGCCTGAATCTCTAATTGTAACTTTACTACTGGTTTGTTCAGTGAAGCTAGGAGAGCTACATCCCTCTCTTTCAATTTGTAAAACAAGATTAGTCCAGATTACCTCCTCTAAAAAGTTTTTAGCTTTTAGGTCTATGCGAACAAATGTCAAAGTAAGAACTGGGTTTTTTGAAAAACTGAGAAGATTTAAACAATCCATTCTTATAGAGCCAACTCCAAGGTTATACTCAAGCTCTGAATACTTCTTACTACTTATTTCATAAGCAGGTAATGCAAATATCTTGTGTAAATATACCAGTCTTTGTGTGTCCCAGGCGTTCTGAAGCTAAGAAGGCATATGTTTGGTTGTGGTCCAAGAGAGTTTGCAAGCACAAAAGCCCTTAACTTTTTCCAAAAAAAGAGGACACCATTGTAGAGAAACTAACTCCGTACAAAATTTTAAAAATTGAGTTGTCTGGCAAGGAATTTATAATTACAGAAATCTTAAAAAAAAAAATAAAAGTTTCAGATGCAAATCAGATATTGCAGCCAATAAACTGAAGATCAAAAAGAGGCAAGAAGTTGGCTTCCTTTCTGATGAAAGTCCATTGGGGTGCCAGTAGACTGTGACTGGTTTTCTTACTAACTGTATTAATTAGGACCCTCAGGAAATTCAAAAGCAAAAAAGAGAGGGAATGTTTGCCAGAATTGCTGTGGCATGTGCCAAACCCCTCATTTTTAAGGAGACATACACAAACCAGTGACATTTCATCTATTCCAGCATAACTGAGCTCAGTGGGAAAATTCCACTGAGTTCAGTTCACGTATCAATTTACACTTAAGGATAAAGCGGTTAAGTGTCTTGTCTAATTGAATTGTTTTTATCATAGGTTCTGGTTTGTCTGAACAGCATGGCATTCAGTACATTAAGCATGCCATGCATGAGTACCTCAAAGAAGTTAATTCTGTTGGAAGTTATTAAAAAGCAGGAAAAAAAACAAACATCCTTTTTTTCCCTTATTGCTTATTTTCACACTTTCCAGAAGCATATTATGGTCTTCAAGACACTGCATCTAACATGCATAAGGAGCAGCACCTTGCATGCTAACTATGTGGTTTGTGGGTTTTCTGTTGTTAGTGGTTTCATTCTGGTTTGTGGGGTTTTTTCCCTCCTTTTTGGAATAAAAGTCTAAACAATTAAAAACAAAAAGGAAGGGAAAGAACAAGGAAAAAATCTAGGGCAGATTCTATGTCATTCTTGATTTTCATCTGCCTGATCCTAACAGTAAAACAATTATAGAATTCATTTTCAGAGCAAGTAATTCATGGAGGTTGCTTAAAAAGAAAAAAAAAAAAAAAAAGAAAAAAGCATATCTGAGCTGAAAAATTCAATCTGTTGTGACAAGAGCCAAAGGCATCCAGACCTTTGAAGTACTACATTTACTTATATTGAAATAGTGCTTCCTTTTAGGATAAAGAGTACCCAAAGCTCTTCAACAGGTTCTTAATCCTTAAAGCAAATCTGCATTTGAACTACCAATAATGTAAACATTTTTAACAAAGAAATCTCAGAACCAGTTCAGTAAAACAGAAGTAAAACAGGATTGTAAAGAATGTCCCATTTGCTGTATCCCAAGTCATATATTTGAAAGCAATTCCTTCTCCCTAGGCTTGGTTTCAGACCAAATAACTCAATCTGGATTTCAGCACACTCCACAGTACCCTCTGCATCTCTCAGAAGTTTTTATTTCTGCATCACATCTGCTCCCTGCACTTTTCAGTATGTCAGGTTCTTCAGGCTTAGCTGCCACGTGTTCTCTATCGTCTGCTCTGGTTATCTTCCCTACACGAGCAAATAAATCTACCTCACTTTTACCCAATCACTTCCTTTACAGAGGAACAAAGAAATGAAAATAAATGACATTCATCACACACATACATTCTGGAACCACTGCTGTTCTCTGTTCTTCTCACAAAACATCAATGCAGGCAACAGAGCCTCATGACAATAATTGGGAGAACCACAGTGATGATGATGCATATATCACTGTCTGCATCTGATGCTATTTTGTATGCTCCGTGCAAGGATCTAAAGGGGTGACATTCCAGTGGACAAACATTGTTTCTAAGTAATACTAATTTATTCTGCTGCCTTGCACAATCTGCACTGAGAGCTAGAGGCCACAGATTGAACGATACTACAGATCTCTCCAGCAGACTCTTCTCCTATAAATGCAGAATTAAGTATTCATGAAGAGATTTCAAAGGTCTAAAATGACTGTAGAGCTTTCAAGATGCGACACTGTGAACTAAGACACTGTCAAGTAACAAGTGGAAAGGAAAGGAAACTGGAAAGGAAAAAATTATCTCTTGAATATAACAGATACTCTACAATTATTTTTCCCTATCTTTAATTTCACAAAATAACTGCACTGAATTTCTAAAAAGGAACAGAACTAAATCACAAAACCTAAACAAATAACAAAACAAACAAAAAACAACTCTCAAAAAACAACAATAAAAAGAAACATAAGGATTAACGATTGGCACTAAACAAAACAGTTCTCTTTTCTTCCAGTTTATTTTTTAATCTAAGCATACAAGAAAATGGCTGCTAGTAACACTTTTCTGATCAATACACTATTGTCTTGTAAAATCAAAAGCTTTTGAAATTCAGCTTCATCCTTCATAATAAATGTTTTCTAGAGAACACAATTTTTCAGACCAATTTTATTACACACTTCTATTTTTTAAGTACTACCAATGACTGCAAAACCCCTCCAAATTTCAAATTTAAAAATACTGTATTTTACTCAACCCACATGTACTGAGTTCCACCAAAAGTTTCCTTAAAAAGAGCAATATGGAAACAATCTACTGTACTCCAGCACAGCTGGGGTCTTCCTATAAAGCACACCTGAAGAACCAGACTGAACTCACAGTTAGCTATATTCGTTGGGGTAGCACTAAGATACATTGTTTTACAGGAGTAAAACAGATGGAAACTCAATGTTGCAGTACCTGGAAAGTAACAAACAATCTTGGCTTAAGTTCTTCAATTCCAAGAATACTGAAGTGCAAGAGATAGGTGTCCTGGACCAAGCAGAGTGCAAGTCAGTCCAGCTATTCTGTAGTCTCCACTACAGAGGCTCATGTTGGAATATACATCTGAATTTGTAGATTTGCTGGACGCTGACTCTCTGCAGTGAGAAGTCACTGAACCCTCTGCTAGTACGTGACTGCACCCTGTTGTATGGGCCCTGCTCACCTCAAGAGCTGCAAACGCACACATGCAGGCTATGCACTGGCCTCAGACTCACTGTGCCTCATTTCTTCTCACTATGCATGTGAAATCAAGATAAACTGTGCCCACTAACAACACTCTCCCTCAAAATCCTTCTCCCATAAGCTTAGATTTGACATTCCTGAATAATGGAATGGAGGTTAGCATTTAACTGAATCAAATTACAGGACACTGCTTCTTATTTGAGGGATTGCTCGGAGACAAAAAGTATGACTTCAGTTTTTCTTATTATGTGGAGAGGGAAGGAGGAGAGAAGTACTTATTTGTTTCTTTGGCTGGAAGGGTATTTTATTACACATAAGGCAGCGAGCGCATTGACGTATTTATTTCCCAAGGGAAGTGACAAATCAGTATATACCAGAAGAAACTTTGTCACTTGTCCTAGAACAATCCCCTCTGTTGCTCTGGGTGACTGCATATGCTCTGCCAACGATTTTATTTTTATTTTTTTCATATATTTTTTATTATGTTTGCCATTAGGCTATCAACATCACAGATAAAACACCCCACACACAGAGTCAACATGCAGAGATTTACTAGGGAACTTGAGAATGTTCTGATTTCCTTGCTCAACTTGGGGAAAAATTGAAGCTGGCTTATTTTGCTCTTCCTGGCATCTTCAGCACCCCTTTTTCACTCACAGTAATATGATGCATAAAATGGTTTTCAAACACATTTATAAATAAATCTCGAAAAACAAATCAGTCTTAGTGCATTGGTTAATCAACTCTTTTTTATATATACGTTCTTAAATATCCTGTTACTGTGTCATATGAGACTAACACAGTGGCTGTGGATGTACCAGTTTGAGTGCCTAACTTTGAAAGGATTTTTATTTTCAAATTAAAGTAGAAAAGGTATTTTACAAAGCCAAAGCTTCAAAAGAAATATTGTTAACACAGGAAACTATTATCTTTGAGTGTATATTTAGGTAATTACACTTATTTTTCATTACTTGCAAATATGCATTAAATCATATTTCTTTACTTTGCTACCTATAAGCATCCTTTTGTTGCTTGGGTTTTTTTTTTTGTTGTTTTCTTTTTGTTGGTGTGGTGTTGGGTTTTTTTTCATTTTAGGGGTTTTCAAAGCACATAACACCATAACTGTATAAAATGGTGTAATTACTGCATTCAGGGCAACAGGCCTCAAGAATATGTCCGTTCCACTCTAAGGCAATATAGAAAATGTGCCATGCCAGTCTCCTTAACTGTTACTGCTTTCACCTTGTGTTTCTTGTGTTGCTAAAGTGCTGAATCACATGGGTGTCACAGAGTTATGCAAAAACAAATCTGCTCATATAACAAAAACAAACTTTGATTGAAAGCCAAAACCAGTGGCCAAAACTGCAACACACCAAAGGTGACCATGGTGTGTCCCATGGTGTTTAACAGGTTATGAGTTCCCTGTGCCTGCTGGGCATATTGTTACCACATGGACAAAGACAATGGCCCAAAGCTCACACTCAGACTGACACAGAGCCCAAGGGGAGCCAGCAGATTAGGCTGCTCGACCCAAAGGGCCATAGGATCACTCAGGGACATCCAGGAGAAAGAAAATCACTCACGTGGGGGTAGTGTGAGGGCACACATCCCAATAAGTCTCCGTGGGCAGTGTCCCAGAGCAAGGCTTCACCTCACAGACCTGCTGTGGTCTGTTGTGGGAGGGGCCCCCACAGGCTCATGGGTTCAGCCAGGGCTCATGGATGTATGTGGGGACTGGGGTTCCTCCTGGGCTGGGGCCTTTATCTATCAGTGAGAAGGTCCCACCCTTCTCACTGCCCCCACCAGGTGCAGCCCTGGGTCATGGTGCACCCACCTGTTGTGCTTTAACCCTGCCAGGAAGCTCAATCCCACACAGCTGCTGGGTCACACCCTCCCGGTGGGATGGGGAGAGCATCCTTAAGGGTAAAAGTGAGATAATGCAGGGCTTGAGATAAAGACACTTTAATAGGTACAGCAAAACCAAAGCAAAATAAGAAATTTGCTTACTACTTCCCATGGGCAGTCAGGTGTTTAGGCATCTCCAGGACAGCAGGGCTCCATCACATGGAATGGTGACTTAGGTGGACAAAGATCATCACTCTGAACATCCCCTCCTTCCTTATTCTTCCCCCAGCTCTATATGCTGAGCAGGATGCTATATGGTATGCAATACCCCTTTGGTCTGTTGGGGTCAGCTGTCCCAGTTGTCTCCCCTCCCAGCTTGTGCACTCACACCTTCCTCACTGGTGAGGTGGGGTGAGAGGCAGAAAAGGCCTTGGCTCTACAAAAGAACTGCTCAAGAACAGCTAAAACATCTCCATATTATCAACACTGTTTTCAGCAAAAATCCAAAATACAGCCCATACCAACTACTCTGAAGAAAGCCAACTACTCTTCCCTAGCAAAACCAGCGCACTGCCACAGCCATGGTGTGCTGCTGTAAGACACAAAAATAGTGGCATGTCAGCAGACATCCATTGGCCAGCAAGGCCAGGGTCTGTGTGTGATGTGCTCCTGCCACATTTGGGGCTTTTATTTGGGGTTATTTTGAGGGTAGGAATTGTTATTTTAAGTTTCCAGAACAGGTAAGTAGGCACCTCTATGGAAATATTTTGCCTTAGAAAACAGGTAGAGTAAATGACTAATGAATTAGAATGAACCAAATTAGATCAATGGGTCAAATTCATTTTTGAAAGAAAAAAGTATGATTCTATTTATTTCAATGAAATTCAATAAAATTCAGAATAATTGCAAAGCACATTAATATAAAGAGATCTTATGTGATAGACCATATGTGGCAAGTATGGAACTGACAGAATAAATGACAAAATCTGTATGTGCAGAATATGTCTTTGGTGAGCTGCTGCATTGATTATGAAAGCTGCTGGAACTTTAACTTGTTCCATATAAGTGACATACAGGCAAGCAGCTGATGTGTGAGTAATTTACTTGAATCAGGTCTCTTCATTGCTACGCTTCAGCTGGGAATGAAAATGCAGAAGTTATTTGGCACAGCAGAAGGCTCTCTTAGCTGGAGAAAAGCTGTTGGATCCCACTGTTCACAGTATTTGATCTTAAAACACTAGAGGGCTGCACACCTTGAAATGGCTCTACAGTTCTACCCTGCTATGCAAGCTGGCTTTCATAGACTGCTGTTTGAACAGATTTCAAATTTTGCTTTCCTCTAGTATTACCCCTCATGCCCCCGGCTCCCATTCTGCAGTGGTAGAGGCGGAATTACTGCTCCCTCTCAGCTTCAGTTCCACTTGCAGTAAGAAAGTAAAGGGTTTCTTCTAGAATTTTCTTCCGTTTAAAGTAAGCATATTGTAGGCTTCTAAAACAGTATCCTCACTTAGACTGACTTTATTGCAGGTTCAATGCTGAAGTCACTTAGGTGCAAAAACGACTCACACAATGAGGATAAACCATATCATCTAAAGGGAACTTCAATTTTGTATATGAGACTGATGGAGCTAAGTAAATCTTCCTGTTTAGCAACAGATTATTTGTTGTGATAAACTGTCCTTAGTCTCACCTTTGCTGGGGCAGAAGTGAGAATAAAATGACTGTGTAAAGAACTGCAGTTATGCCCTCCTCTTTTTCTTTTTTCCTCCATCCCCAGTTAAGGAAAGGAATAGTCAGCCCAAGGGAAGTTGCACATTTTGTATTTGCTATCAGGATTTATCAGATATTTTGTAGCCTCTTCTGTGTGTTTTGGCTCTTACTTGGAAGAATGCATGAGCATTTCAAGGAAGAAAGCCATGTGGCTTGTAAACAAGATATACATAGGGATCCCTAGTTGCAGGAGAGAATTTGAAAATATCACTCAGGTGGACTTAAATTGTTCTAAACCCAAAAGGCAAAATGAACAAATATGAACTTGGTTATTTTTATGCTCTTAATGCTCTCTGAGAAGTCCAGAGCACTTGATTTTGTCACTATTTGTTTTTCTTGCCAGCAGATTACTGAATTCTGTTTTCTGAATTCAGAATTACTGATCTCTGCTTTGCTGAAGGAAGGTGGAAGCAAATTAAATTCACGGAGTCTGCAGTGGGTCATTTTGAAAGGTGCAGCCCTTAAAGAGGTGTAGTTCTAGTTCTCTCTGGAAGATGGTTTTTGAGGAAGAAAAATATATATGGCCTAAGACATAGGAAGGCAAAGCAAAAATATATTAAGATAAGCATATAAAGCAGGTTTTTCTGGGTAAGGCAATATGTACAATCAGATGAATAAAAGGAGAAGGCATGCAGTTGCACAGCTATTGACTTAGGGGAAGTGAACTTGCAGTTCATTTTATTTGTACTGAAGTGATGGAACTTAGTTATGCATGCTCCCTGAAACTGGCCCAAGAGCACAGTTTGGAGGGATGGGGGGAAAGACAGCTTTACAGCACAGAAACATTCAGTAATCCATGAAGGAGAGCTGAAAATGAATGCAACAAACCCAAAATTCCCTCTAAAGCCAAAGGACTAGCCAACTGCTCTGAGTTCTACTGTAATTTAAATTATGTGTTCACAATATAGTGTCAAATTTTAACTTTTAAAATTAATTTAAAAATTGCAGAAATTCATAATCAAAACTGAATTTACCAAAATTTTATAATTCTGTTGATTTAATTTTTTTTCAATTTTTCTTACCAGGTATTTTAAATTGGTATTCAAAAATAAAGGATGTATTTAGTTTGAGTTCCACGTATTTAAGTCCCATGGGAATTCATAAGTATTTTGCAAAGTAATTCTGAGAAACTTCAAACTCTGTATGATCAATAAGGCTCCCAAACCTTGCAGGCACATTATCAATCATAGGTAGTTTAAGTCCCGTAACAGAAGTTAAATCCTTAAAATCACTCTGCTTCTTTTTTTTGTTTTATAAAAGGCAATTATCTGATCGCTGGCTAGTGGTAAAATTGGGAGAAACACAAAATTTGTTCAACTAATTCATTATTTAATTATTTGACTTTTAAATAATTCAAAAAACCTTATTGGCAGTCTTCTTCATCAAAGGAACATAAGATGTTTTTCTGGTTACTCTGACCAACTTATAAACAATTAGTGTAATAATCCTAGTTTCTGTCCCACTGCACATGTATCCTCCTGTGACTTATCCTGATGTGCAGATGAGATCTTGAGAAGGAAAGTTATCATGCTCTTATTAACTAAAAACCTGTTCTCAATGGTTAAAAATACATAACGTTAGCATAATTCATCTGAAATCCACTGAGTTTCTGATAAGCAGGATTAGGTTACATTTAGCTTATGGATTTAGACAAGGCAAGTGAATTTTGATTTTGTATTTACACTTCTTTTTGTAGCCCCTAATCTGATCTTCCTTGTCTTTTAGCTGTGGTGCACATCTCCTCTTGCAAAACTCATCTTTCAAAGGATGCTTAATGCAGCAGTATTTTTTCTCAGCAAACCTCTAACTTGTTTTCCTTCCCTTTCCTCTCTTGCCTGAGTGGAAGAGCAGTGGACTACTCACACATCAAAGTTTACAGTGGAAGAATCGCAAAACTGAATATTCAGAACCTAGTCCTCTACCTTTTCATTCATAGTTATCTGCAGGAGGAGTGAGCAAATATATGTCCCTAAAAATACCTGAAACTTTTTTCATATCTGTCCTCATTTTCGTCATCATTTTTATAAATGTAGGCCATGTGGGACCTCCAGACAATCCCTCTTTTCTTTGCCAGCCTGCATTCATCCTAAAACTCTTTCTGCTCTGAACACAAAGATATACACATAAAGTCATATGAAGAGGAAGATGTATGGCTTTGAAGAAAAGATGCAAGAGACCTTTCACTCTTCCTTCACTCTAGTCACACAGAAGCTTAACTGATCACAGTAGCATCTGAAAACAAAGTCAGTCAAGTATTTCTAAGGTGTTGAAGTCACTAGGATCACTGCTGCTGTGCGAATTCTGTGAATGGAAAAGGTACAGACTCCTGTGAAATGTGTACACGCCTATTCAAACACAACTCTGAAAGAAGTCATCCATTTAGTAATCTCCAACTAAGACAACAAAAATAATCAGCCCCTCAGTTTCTTACCTTTATTAAAAGAACAAAATCTTAAACAAAAGGTACTCGATAAATTATCTATTGTGCTGATAACCATTATAGTGCCTGAAAAAAATGGCTTAGCAACAGTACTCAAAGTACCTTCAGAACAAGAAGGCATAACAATTGAATTATTAATTATGTTAATTTACTTACATTCTGACAGAATTAAGGATTTTTGAGTTTCAATACTACTTTTTTAAGTGAATTTTTAAAAACTGAATGAACACATTAAACAACACAAATGGGAAACCACAGAGAGCTTAATTTTCTGATGTAAAATGTAATGGGAAAACCAACAACTGCCAGTTGACCTCTTGTTTCCTTGCTTTCTCTACTGTGATCATTGAGGTGAAACTCTCTGACATATTCCTTCAATTTTTCAAAAGCAAGAAAATGAATAAAATACCCTTTCAGTGATCCTGGTATTTAAATAAATGACATTTATAATAGGAATGCACTTTTGCCTCCACTTTAGAACCTTTTTCAATTTCTTCCGAACAGCCGTTGTTTATGACAAGGAATGACAGACCATTTCCATTTCCATCTCTGATTCCTGTAGCCAGGTCATACTGTCAAATGCAGAGGGGGAGGGAGAGGGCAGCTCATTCTGCTACCCAGGTCTTATCTGCAGGAGCCAGTGAGTTGATGGACTAGCACCCAAAACCGAGCATTTAGGCCCACCTTGCCTGCATGCAAGCCTCCTCTAGCACAATGATTCCTTTAACAGAGGTCTTTTTTTTTCTGTACTCAACTGTATTTGACAGGAACAGAGCCTGTGATTCTTTGTGCTAAGATCTTCCAGCACTTAACTCCTAGTCACTTGTGCACAAAGTTGGCTGATTCTCAAGGAAAATGTAGGACAGCACCAGAGGATCATTTTGATGCCTATACTTATCCCAATGTGTGGTCAAGTTCTGATGCAGGAGAAGGGAAACCTCAGCAGACTCCATCTCTCACCTTCAGTTTAGACCTACCAATCTAAAAGTGTTTATTTACCAGGCAGATAAGGATAAATTTGAAATTAATTGTGCAGTCTATGCATATTTGTAAACTTATTATGCAACTCTTTACTATTTCATTGGGCTATTGATACTAGCTTAGATGAAGTTTATAAATTAATTCAGCCTTTGGACTAGTTTGCAGTTTGAGACTGCTGGCAACTATATATAAAAAAGTACAACAAACCATACAATTCATCAGGATTATGATCCTATACATCTAGGAACAGCTATTGTAAGTGCCAGTGGCTGTCTAAGAATATCTGCATGTTTATTGTTCCCCCCTGAGGCAACAAGCATTGTCTGAAATGAAAGCTCTGTGTCTTGACTATCCCTTGAGAACTATAATTACAGCTATAGAGAATATACCATATTGACTGTTGAGCAATTGAAAAAAACTGACAGGCAAATGCATTTTGTGTCCATTGCTCCAGTATCAAATCCTCTGAAAGTTAAAATGCATAGGCAATGGGCCAATCTAGCTTCAGAGTCAGAGGATTGAATATACCAGCATCAATAGAATTATAGCTTTTCATATTGTTCGTGACTTTGGCCCAGTGCCTTCAAACAGAACCAAAATAAGTACTAGGAAAAACAAGCACTGCATTTTCAACATTGTTAGTTCTAAATAATAACCACAGCTTCCGGCATGCGGCTGAGTGCTTTTGCTAACTAAACAAACCATATCTCCTGATAGAAACCAAAGTCCATAGACTTGTCAGAGAATGGAGTCCGAGGACATGACCGACTGAAATACAGAGGCAATGATAAATAGAAGAATTGAAAATGCTAAATCATGCTTGAAATTTTATAGCATGTTGGTAATAAAACTCCTTGAGTTTTCTCAGAAAATATCTCAAGCCATCAAGACCCACTCCTAAAAACAAAGACACTTAATGGAAATGTGAAAGTACAAAACATGTATGTGAAGAAAATAATATGAACAGCAAGATTATTTCAGAATAAGTTGTTATCATAATGTAAATTAGTTAGGAGCATTTGCATTCATGCTTCTCAGGATTTTTTTCTGTAGGCAACCACAATAAATTAGTGGTAACCTCTGAAGCCAAAGCAGCCGTATAAATTGTTGCAATGGGTTAGGATTTTACCCTTGGTTCAAATTAATATATTTTTAGGCTCTAAGTGAATTCCATGAGAGATAAAAGATTTTTGACAAATCCAGGTTCATCTCCTGAGTAAATCTTCTTAAAGGTAAATTCAAATAGTCAAACAGTATATCATCCCACTTTTCCCATATTTGTATTTTAAAAGAAAATTAATGAATTGTTGGTTTGCCACTTTTTGGTTCACATAGATAATGGGATTTATAAAGAATTTTACTAATTATTAGTTCAGGTAGTAATAGGTTGAGAATTTTATTTAGATGGAACATTTTAGGTATTTAAACAACTGGAAATGTACTGTCATCCTTAATAAGAACAATCTCTAGTATTTTGTATGACAAATTAATCCTGAATATGGGCATCATTAGTAATCTCATCACCAAATTTATTAATGACTTTAACATATAATCAACAGATTTCTTCAACATGCTAGCAAGAAAATTCCCTAGAACAGTATACATATAGTAATCTTATCTGAGTGTGAACCATGCAGCTGCATTTTCTCATCAGACATAAAAGACATCATACTTGGGATGATCCCCTCTATAATTTATCAGTAACTGAACATGCAGCAGCAGAACTGAGAATATTCCTGGATATAGCACAACTGTATTAGCAGCTAATTTACGTGCTTTAAAAAACATCAAAATTGAGGCTGAAATGTAAGTCAATGTAAAATTGAAATGTAAAAATTGTCTCAATGAAAAATATTACATGATACTAGAAAAGTTAATATTTTGCTTTTTTCCCTCCCTAATTTTAATTAGGATTTACAGAATAATGCAGAGAAATGGGTTTTCTTCGTATTTACTGTTCTAGTTTTGATCCTACAAAGGAGATCTTTTTCCATTTTGAAACAAGTAAAAAATATTAATACCTAGGAGTAATGTCAATAAAGGTGCTATCAGTCATATCTGCAAGATTTTTAAAGAGCTGTTTAACACATCATCTGATATTTCCAAATCAAATAGGAGCATAAATAAAAGGCTATCTCCCTTGTTTTGTAATGCTCCATTAGATTTTGCTCTGTTAAAAAAGCATTAGTCAGTTCTTGTGATAGAGAAATCTCAAAAATTAAAACTGTGAGTTCACAAACTCTAAAAAAAGACCCAGGTCAACATGAGAAACAGCTATTTCAGCTTAACCAGGCTTGAATAAACCAAACATCCTGAGGGACTTTATTGAGTCTACTAAGAATGATACATAATACTAAGAATGAGGCTGGCAAAGGACACCAGCAGACACGAGTGATAAGAATTTAGAAGGAAACTGTTTGCTTAGTTGGACCCCAAAACCCTCCTAATCAATTTTCTCTGCATCATAAGGTGTCCAAACTCTTTTATCTATGATACTCTACTATCTTTTCTCTGTTGATTGACTTAATTCAATGTTTAGGTAAGACACAACGTCTGACTGATTAATAGCCATATTTTTCAGACAGGAACAGAGAAGAAATTATCTTTTATAAAGCAGTCTAATATATCCTTCTTTGTTATATCTCTGATCACTAAGGTCTGTTCTTGTTAAAAAATGTTTAGCATTGTGCTTGTGTATGACAATAAACACAGAGTTACATTTTGTAAACAACTAGGGAGTTTTAATTCAGAATTTTCTTGAAGATTTGCTATTATTTACTGAGTTTTAGTGCTTTCAGCATTTATTGTACTAATCACAGTTCCATTATATTTTGATAATGATAAACCACTAGCTATATTTTGATACATTTATAATGCTCTATAGGCATACAATAGATTGAAGAGTGACAGAACAGAATACAAGTAAAAAGATAAAATACTTGAGCATCATTTTATTGTACTAGCTAACCTTCACTACTCTCACGAAGACAGGAAGAGAAAAGGTTTTACAATGAAACCTTGAATGGCTCACTAACAACACTTCTCAACAACTCATATGATTTTCTAAAAGCAGACTGACCAACCAGCTCTTTGGAGAAAAAAAAAAAAAAAAAATCTTTTGAGAACTGCTCCTTTTTAGAAAAAATGTTTCATACTGTTCCAAAATGAGTCAGACCCAATTTTAGCAAACTGTGCCTGGTATTCTATGTGTTGGTGACCTTATTTCAGATGAACACCTGCTCTTCCCTTCCATATTCAGTCTGTTCAAGAGCTACCTGAAAAAGCTGTGATGTCAGCCTCTCACAGAAGCTTTTCTCCAATTGCTCTTTCCATCCTACACTTCATGCTTTGTTGTACTTTAAGGTACTTCATGGGTAACAGTAGTGTGTGTGTGTGTGTGTGTGTGTGTACACAATATTTTTATATCTTCTTATTAGCATAGAACGGTCTCAATAACGTAATCTACTGAAAATAGACCACTTATGAAAGCGCTAACTTCAATTTTAGGTTTGGCTATCTCATATCCTTCTTAGAAACACTGGCTCCCCCCCAGTTTTGGAATGTTTTTCATTCAAGGAAGTCTCATTTTCATCAGTTTTGTTTCTTTTGCGGTTAAGAGGAATTAGCATGTTAGTTAGCTCAGCTACATTCTTTACATTCTATTTGCACAAGTATAATTTTCACTACACATAAAGTATAAGACTAATTCTCACATTAGCATAAGACAGTAATTTATTCCTTGAGTTTTAAGTCTTCTAATAGATACATTAAAATGGATGCCTAAAATAGTCCTCATTTCACTGTGGCAAAAGTCCAGCACCATAAACAAGCTTCAAACTAAAAAATTGACCAGTTTGCAGCCCTGTTTCACAGAACCACAGAATGGTTGAGGATGGAAGAGACTTCTAGAAGAGTCCATTTAAACCAACCCATCATGCTCAAGCAGGGACACATAGAGCTGGTTCCTTTGGACAAAATGCTGATGGATTTTGAATATCTGCAAGGATGCAGAGTTTCAATCTGCCTGGACAACCTGTCCCTGTGCTTGGTCACCCTGACAGGGAAAAAAATGAACCCATATTTCCTTCCATTTGTGCACATTGCCTCTTGCTGTCATTGGGCACCACTAAAAAGAGTGTATTGCTCTTCTTTGCTCCCTCCCTTTAGGTAGTCATACACATTGGTATGGTCCCCACAAGAGTTCTTTTCTCTTTTTTTCTGAACAGTTCCAGATCTCTCTACCTTTGCATCACTGGACAGATGCTCAAATCCCCTAAGCATCTTAGCAGCCTTTCACTGGACTCTATGTCCCTAGCTCTCTTATACTGGGGAACCCAGAACTTGATACAGTACTTCAGGTGTGGCCTTAACAGTACTTGGATAATAACTAATGCAACAGAATCCCTCTCCAAGACTAAGGCTCTTAAAAATTATGAGTGGGATCCTAAAATTAATCTTTCTTTTGTGTAAGTATTCTACTGTGAAATTTCTACTAAGTTACAACTTTATTATTTAACATCTATCAGTTTTTATTTTCACATTTCCTTGGCTATATTTAACTACAAAAATATATTTGTGTTACCTTTGAGTAGGCTTACCCTCCATGCCCATTAAAAACATAAGCATTTATCTGATTCTGCCTTCCTCTTCATTAATATCTTAAGATAAAGATATACATATATTCAATATACATATAAATGCGTCTTTTCTAGAATATTGTATATAGCATCCCATAGCTTAATTGACATAAGTGCAGCCATGATAACTCACATCAACTAAGAATCTAGTCCCCTTTTTCCAGACAAGCTTTTGTTCATTCAGCACTGCTTTTAAACATGCTAGGATTGAATTCCCTGAAAACAGCCAAATTTAGAACAGGCACAACATAGAAGCAAATGAGCAAGCTTTCTTGTCTGTCCTTGCTTGCCCTCTCCTTAACAATATCCTTGACCCAAAATAACCACTCTTAGGCATGAGATTGTAAAATAGTCTGAATGGTCATTCAGCTTTCCTTTTATTGGTGTCTGTAGCTAATGAATGCACATCATTTTTTACCTCTACAGCAGAAATTGAATTGATTAAATATTAAATTGATAATATATGTGTATAGCAGAGACAGCTAAACAGAAATTTGTTTTTTAAACCATTTTAAACCAGTTTTCTTTACTAATTTATTCTGATGAATTTAGTTGAACACTCTCTTCATACTCAGTCATAGTCACATTGAAATTCTAATTTGCATTAAGATTCTATGGGTTGTCTTGCAGCCATCTGTAGATATGTAGCCATCTTGAAGATAACCACAGATAGACTGAAAGAGGAAGTTTCCATGCCACACCTTAAATTATTTTATTAATACTATCCATCAAGCCAGAGAGCTACTATTAAAGGCTTTTTTTTTTGGTTTTTTTTTGGTGTTGATGCTGATGATGGGGATATCATTAAAAGAGAGAAGAAAGCAGCCATATATAAGTGAGAGATACACAGCCTAAAGGAAATAACAAATCATCACTTTTTCAAAGAACTTAAAGGTGTTTGCTAATGTGGTAGCAATCTGCTGTGAAGTCAAGCTGTAAATAGATTCTTTTGTGTTAGATTTGCATGCACAAGATGTTAATAAGTTCAGAAGCTCAGACATTCATGTTCCCTAGAATTATAACAAAAAAAAAGCTCTCTGACATCTCTATAAATGGAAATACTCTGAAAGAATTGGAGAGAGCACTTTGTCTCATTTTTATGTACAGAACATTATCTATCACATGTAAATGATCAAAAATAAAAAGGAAAGCTTAAGTACTTGGCTAATTATACACCAGTGCAAAAACTATGCGGACATTGTTTGGCTACATTCCACCTGCACAGAGCTAAAATTCAGCAGCTCAGGAGATGCGATCTACCTCTAAGCATTTGAATTACCAAGCAGAGCACTTTCTGTCACAATGTTCCTGTTTGCCATCCATCAGGTATATGAATACTTCAGTAGAATCATATTGAGTGTAAAAAAAGGGAAAAGAATAGGAATTTCAAAGCTTGTTTGCTTGACCACCCTTCATTTCTAGGAACAGACACTTATGCCGTTTATCATTGGTTTATAAGCAAATCTTCAGGTGACAACAATTTCTATATCCCAGATGTCAAATTACAGACTCAGATACATGGCATGCATCTCTGAGGAGCTTAAACAATCAACTTCTATGTTGCTATTTTTAATATGTGCAGCTATTAAAAAGACAACTGCACTTAAGTTCAGCTCTGATCCTCTCAACATGTTGGATTCTTAGTTTTGTTTTTGTACATGAACAAATCAAAGGCCTTGTGTATGGCTGTCATGAAATAACTCATTCTTTATTTGAGGTCTGTGCTTACCACACACATCCAACCACTTTTTATAGTATTCCTTCAGTGTATCTATTATTATTCATTTTACTTCAGAAGACATCCATTCACTCATGTTTTAGAAGAATAGTGCAAGAATCAGTTTGCTTAAGAAATCATGGTGATTAATATGTTTTTTTACATATATATTTTTCAGTAGTGATTGGATGAATTTGGTAAGCTACCTAGAGAAAATCCCCATTTAAAACAAATTAATACCTAAGGCAAAAAGGGTCGTGAAAAGATGAAGAAGGGATGTACAAAAGAAGTGTCTTGGAAGGTGCTGCCTTTTCAAGAATCATGAAGAAGAGGGAAAAGAATGAGGAGTTATCTTTTGTCAGGTGAAAGCAAGAAAAAGCTGGTACAGCAAGAAGTCAAAAAAGCATTTCTTTAACTCAAAAAATATATGCTGGGGTTGGGGGGGGGAAATGCTATTCTAAACAATATTTACTAACATACTACAGCTTTTCTGAACAATTTCTGCCTCTGCAAATCCTAATGCAAATCACCTTCCCAACTGTCTCTTTGTAGCATTGTTCCTGTCTTCTACAGGTTGCAGACTTTAGGGATTATCCAGGTCTGAAATAATCCTAATAACTTGAGTGCAGCTGAAGGATAAATCAATTTGCAGGTAAAGGCCAGATAATCTACAATTTTTCATTCAAATTTCCACAGGATTACACTGGTATGGGAAAATCTATGTTCCTTTGGAATATATCAGTGAAACTCCAGATTGTGGAAAAAAAGAAAAATCTACCATAAACGTGGGTAGCCTATTTTTTTCCATTAAAAAACAAACAAACATGCAGGTCACTTCATTCTAACCCCTCACTCTGCTTCCACAGGGAAATGACAACGTCACTGTATGACCAAATATATGGTAGAATTCAACAAGAACCTGACAGGCTGAAAAAGTCGTACTTACTCCATGGTGGTAGAGTTACCACCTTAACTTTGCTTGTACTAAGGGAAGTGAAGGAGGAAGATGTTGGTATATCCCTTAGGGCACTCACCCAAGTAGATTCTCACAGGTGTGTTCTGATAAATGATGATGTAAAAAATTATGGAGCCAAGACAAAGACTTCCAGGTTGCCTAATGCAGACATCCTTTAAGAGTCAGATTGCATCAGGACTTCTCATGCATCAGTTCGGAGGGGGTGAACAGGTCTGTGCCTCAGTCCTTGCTCCGTGCCCTTGCTGTGAGAATACAGGGGTTCTGCCATAGAACAAGATTAAACATTCAAGGCAAGATAAAGCTATCTTATCCTTAAACAAATGTCCCTTTCAAAAGCTTAATACAAAGCAGGTCTAGAAAGTCTGCAGCTATAATGATTTCATGTTTTGCTGATCCCAGCCTTTTCTACTGAAAGATTTTTAGTGGTCCCTTGTGGAAATTTGAGATCAGCATTTAAATGCAAGTCTATCTATTTAACATAAGTCCTCAACAGCCCAGTAATAGTCAGTGATACTGGGAATTTATAAATAGTTATGCATGGATACATATATAAATGAAATGCGTAGTATACTTCTTTATGGATGATGACTGTACATTCAGACTTTTTCAAAATAGTTGCAATTTCTTTGGATTTTTTTCCCCTT
This sequence comes from Polioptila caerulea, assembly GCA_013397295.1. Taxonomy (NCBI): domain Eukaryota; kingdom Metazoa; phylum Chordata; class Aves; order Passeriformes; family Certhiidae; genus Polioptila; species Polioptila caerulea. The sequence continues at coordinate 232,661 of VYXF01000778.1, read as the reverse complement.
TTCTCTATTGACTAAGATGCAAAACCATTGTCTAATAAGATTTTCTTTCTTGTTTGAAACATCTCTTTCCACAGACAGTTAGGGACCAATAATAGGCATTTCCCATCTCCTAATTTCTGTACCTAACATACATTCCTTCCTCTCCTAGTCACAGGGATGCTACTACACAGGTAATGGGGGAATACCTGGTATTTGTACCAGGGTACAAATGGGTGAATACCAAGAAAGAGTTCTTTCTCTCTCTTTGTAATAATCCTTACCACCTATTTTAATGTGATAGAGAATTTTTACTTTAAATTAGAATTCTAATGAAAGAAAAGGAGAAAACTGAAACATAATATAACAATCTAGCTTGTGCAACATGCACCCCCTTTAGCTGTTATTTTCTTCCCCTTTTCCCCTCTGCAGAAACTCCAGACAGCAAAACTCTTCTCAGTAAAAAGCTAACAAAATCCTATTCCTTGTGCTGTGCATCATGCCAGTTAAATCATTTAATACTAAAGAAATTTTTTTTTTCCATTGAAAGGACTTTTGGAAAAGCTGATCAGTGCAAAAGGTTTCATGTTCTAAGGTTAAAAGGGCCTCTAGCCTGCACATTCAGCTCCTTCTCTTACTTTGTCATATAGAGAAACCTGGCTAAATCAATCTCAGCCTCCCCAAATAAAGTATACCAGACTTGGCACTTCTGTATCTGCACATTGCAACTTTACTTCCCACAGTGCCAGTGAAGCAGTGTGAGACCTTGTCAAACCTCATCAGGCAGTGAGCTTGAAGATCAAGATCCCCAGCCTGGGGTCCCACAACCCTAAAGTTCTGACTTCAAACTGACACTCTCATGCCTCCATTAGGAACAGCATATACTGCATTTCTATGCCTGGAAATTTTTCTTAGGGTTTTTTTTAGCCCATGCTTAACTTGATGCCCTAAGCATCTCTGTACATTTCCCTGGCCCATAAGTCAGTATATCCCTCCTGTCTTGTCTGCTGCCTTCTATAACTGGCAAATTTCTGCAAGATTCAGTTCAGAGTTGATTGTCAAGATCTCCCTGAACCTCTTAGTTCTTACATGCTCTTTACCTGTGGCTGAACAAAAGGCATTTAACCTCTCAGCTTTGATTTTTGTCACTCACAAAATGGGGAAAATAATCTTTAGTACTTGTCATGAAAGAAGTCAATATTTATTATTGATAGCCAGAACGTAAAATCTGAGACCTCACACTTGGGTCTTCATCTTTCTTCTTTGAAAATCAAAGCAAAGTTCTCATTGACTCAAGGAGAGCATCATGTAGCCTTTGCTTCTTTATGAACCTAGAAATACTGTGATGACTGAGATACTAAAGCACTGACAGTCATCGGCTTTTAGATAGATGCTCAGTAGCAGTTATGACTTATCACCACTACTGTCTCAGAAAAGAACTAGGAAAATTAATTAAAATTTGTTTTTATCAGAGAGGTAAACTTTTATTTTTCATTAAAAAAAAAAAAAAAGCAGAACTGTAGGAGTTGTATCTTACTGCCTGAATAAACCTGTTCTTGTTCACACAGCAGACACTGAGAGTGTGAGCTGGTTTCCATGCAATAAGACCAAAACTTTTATTAACCCTTTTGATGTCCCTCAAATTAAATTATTTCAATCTAGCATAATGCCAGTATGCTCAAATCTTGAATCATAGTGCAGTGTGGTGGGTTGGGCATTGGGTTATTTTGTTTTGTTTTGTTTTTTGTTTTGTTTTAAGAGAACAATTGCAACAACAAAAATGTCTTTCTTTTCCACCTTAGGAGTTTCTAGTCCAGAAACACAACAAAGACAGAGCAAAGAAGGCAATAATTTCCAATTGTGGGGAGGGGGAAAACACTACTTAGTTGCACAGGCTCCCATTTTGAATTCATTTGGAAGGTTCTGTAACTATTTTTCTGACTAACTTTATGCTGGTTTGGAGAAATATCTCACTTCAGGAAGAGTTTGGTAAGAAAAGAAGCAAGGTGTGCATGTGTGGGTGTGTATGTCAATAATGCGGTATTTCTAGGAACTACATATTGGGATCGAGGCAGGTAACTTACCTTACAACCAGAGTATCATGTCACCTCTACAGAAGCAGTCAGACCCTCTGTGTTTTCAATCAGAAGATGAATTTAAAATGTTTGCTGGGTCAAATCAAGCATGCTTATGTAAATACAATTTTAGTTAAACTTAAGAGCCACACCATGTCACAGAGCTTGTAAAGCTCCTGAGCTTGCCTCATTTGACTCTATCACATTCAGAAGAAAAGTGATCACAAATACACAAATGGAACAAATCCACTCTGCTTCCTTTGATGATAATATAGTCCCTCAGCTAGCTTCAAAGATGACTCTCTGAGTGCTCCAAGCAGATGCTGAGGCCAGCCCCAGATGAATTCTCTGCTACAGTACCAAATTGGAATAACCTATTTCAGGCTTGGTTCCCTCTGAGATGATAAAATTAACAGTACACTTCTCACAGCTGTGTATCCTCAGTATCTGAACCTATGCTGTGCCATTCAGGCTGCTTCATCAATAAGAAAGCAAACCTGAAGGAATGTCTTTTGCAGAAGGATACGTATTTTTGCTTCTGTTTTTCAGTGACAACATAAGGGCAGTCACATTCTTAGACTCCATGGACAGGTAAAAGAAGCTTTCATATCTCTGATTAAATCAATCATTTTTCAATATGAAAAGAGCTGAGCATTTTCCTGAAAATAACTTTAGCTTCAAAATGATTGATGTCCATCCTGGATGGTAAAAGACAATAGCAATCTGCAAGCAGTTATGTGTAAAGGAACGAAGGAAGAAAAGCAGGAAAGAAGGAAGGAGAGAAGGAAGTAGGAAGACATATGGCATGTTTCTATATCAGCATGCATGTGCACTTATGCACAAAAAAAATTCCTCCATTTTTTAATAAGGATTTTACTAGACATTACTATTTCACGAGTGGCCATAGTACCTAGGAATATACAGCAAGATATGTTGCTGGTGTTTAAGATAGGTTCAGAAAACTATGAAAATTGGGACACCCCTGAAAAAAAAATAACACTCCATAAAAGAATACAGTTAACATAGAGAAAGCATCTCAATGTCTCAAATTGAATATTTCCTCTTTCCAAAACAAAATAG
>VYXF01000778.1:184066-229330 GCA_013397295.1 Polioptila caerulea | reverse complement strand
ATTCCTAGTCACTGGGGTTTTTTTTTCACTCATTGAAGTCTTTTGCCAAATTAAAGCAAACAAGATGCATGCACATATGTGGCTTGAGGAAAAAAGCTCTGCTTTTTAATAATTACTCTTGTAATTGCACCTCTCAACACATACAGAATTATCAGGCAGTGCATACTAAGAATATTAGCTTTAATTCTTCAGATATGACCACTTCTCTTCATAATTTTGCAAAAACTTGTGGTGTCCTAGAATCAGCCATGCTTGTTTTGCCCTGTTAATCAAGTCCCTTTTGGGCTTTGTCCCCAGTTGAGTTTGCATGTACAGACTCTGAGTTCTGGAAATCCATGTTTAATCCCAGGGCTTCATCATCCCCTGGATTTATAATTCCTGGTGTTTATCATTCTCTGGGTTTATAATCCCCAAATACCAACCACTATGGAAGTAGGATACTGCTGAGGTTCAGTGTAGTGAGCAGAAAACAGTAATGATATACATAGCTTATTTCTCAGTATGCAGTGTTCCTTCTTACAGTGTCACTGAACTATAAAAATCAAAGGTTCATCCAGCTTCATAAACTAAACAGGAGTAGGGCACAGTCAGCATGTTTAGAGGCACAGTCCTTGACAGTTTAAGGCAACTACTGCCATCATAGAAAATACTGTGGTATAGTTCAGGTGTTATCTGGGAATGGAGATGGTCTCCAAACTGCAAGACACTGGTCATCTTGCTTTTAGGACCAGCTAGCTGCATGAATGTGAACTATGACATACTGCTTGTTCTCTGAGCTAAACAACAGACTTTTGCTCTTTTATAAACTTTTATTTTGTAGTTCTCTACAACTCCTTTAAAGCAGGTTGTAGCGAGATGAGCGTTGGTCTCTTCTCCCAGATAACAATAAATGATAGGACAAGAGGAAACAGCTTCAAGCCGGTCCATTGGAGGTTCACATTTGGTATTAGGAAACCTTTCCTCACTGTAAGAGTTGTTAAGTATTGGAGCAGGCTGTCCAGGGAAATGGAGGAATTATCAGCCCTGGAGGTATTTAAACAACATGTGAATGTGATGATTAAGAATGTGGTTTAGTGGTGGATTTGGGGATGGTAGCTTAATGGTTGGACTTACTAGTCTTTAAGGTCTTTTCCAATATAAGTGATTCTATGATTCTAGGATCTTGAAACAAACATTAAGAAATATTTTGCAACCACAACCAGGATGTATCTTTAAAATTACAGAAGCATATAAATGGGGCACATCTATTCAAGTCACTGCTTAAAACTTCACTGTGTCCATCAAGATGATGCTGTTCCTTGTCAAAATCTTAAAATCCATGACTCTGTATTCTTTATAAAATCTTCCAAAATAGGGCCATCCTTAAAAAAAAAAAAAAAAAAAAGCTTTCTTTTTTTCTTTTTTTTTTTTTTCCACAGTGAAAACAGAGAAAAGCCTGTTGCCAAAGGAAAAATAAGAAAAGAAATGGCATTTAACTTATTTATTTTTTAAAGCAAGATGACTGACATTATTCTACCCCTAAGTGGAGGAGGACGTTAAAGTGTAGCAATAAAACTTGTCAAGAATACTGGCAAAGGAATATTTGCTGAAAATTGTTAAAGGAGTAATCACAATAAAATAGAAAAAAAAACCTTACAGATATACATGGATATAGAAGACAATGGAAAGAAATGGAAGGAGTTTTTAACCAATTCAGTTTTATTCTAGAAATATTTTATCATAAGTCAGTGGAATTTAAAGCTGTAACATTTCTTCTCTATAGCTCTACAGTTCTGTGGGACACAGAACATGAGGACACATGCCGAAGTTTTGATGTGATGCAATTAAAGAGACAATATTATCGCTGACCATATTTTCCCTTTGCACTCATTATTCATCACGTTCAGAGGCACATGGTAAACTGCAAACAGTTGTCATTTAGATTATATAACTGTACCTCTTTTATGCTCAGCAAGCCCAAATAGTATTCTTTAAAACAAATACCAAATATTTGCATAAAGGATTAAAAATGCAGAAATTGATCAAGTTTATCTGTTTATGGGTTCATAACACACCACGCTATGAACAGCATACCAGGCATTTGTTCTGAGCATGCCTGCAACATCTAATTCAAACAGTCTTAGAGATCTACTTTCCATGAGAGTAATGCAGAGTAAGCTTTATATTTATGCCTAAAATTTAACTTGAGCCTACTTCAGGGGGTGGAGGGGGTGATTTAATTTCCATTATTCTTCCTTTCTTTTTCTTTACCTGGCAACTTTCTGATATAAAATGCATGAACAGTGCAATGAGCAGATCTCTAAGACTCCTGTATCCCTGGTGAGTTGTTCAGCCACGGGGATATACAACCCAGCACCTTCATGTTTGCTGTCCTAAATCCATGAATCTTGAATCCCTGGGTGCCCAAGTGGCCCAGTTTCAATAGTATAAGAACACTTTAGAGGATGGGCTTTTTTAGGATAGTTATTTCCCTCTGTTTCATATTCAATATAAAGTTTGGTATACCATAGACATTCTACCCTTCACTTTTTTGGTCTTTGATTAATAGACAGGTGTCAGAGAGTAGCAACTGTTTGAGTGCTAAGGCACTGACTCACAAGATTGAAATTCAAGTCCTTGCTCTAAAACAGACATCCACATCTTACCCCAAGCAAGCCATAGAAGCAGTACATGCCTCAGTTCTTAACTGTAAAATGGAAAACAGAAAAATCTTTAAAACCATGCTACATAATATAGTACAGTACATGACACAGTACATCGCAGAATATGAAAGGCAATCATATCCTATGGCAACTGCAGCTATATTCACACTGTAAATATAAACTAAGACTAGTTAATCCCAGAGAGAGGGGCATCTTTTTCACAGAAGTGTCACAGATTTCAATCAGCTTTAATGCCAATTGACTATAAGTCACTTGTGATCCTTCTATTGGCATCAGTCTGCTTTAGGCTAAGCTCTTTCTCAACGTTGTGATATTTGGGTTTCCAGTGCTGAATGTATTTCAATTAATTTTAAAAGATCACTGAGATTTTTTTTTTCCCACAATAAATAATTCTATCCGCTTCTGTAAAACCCTTTGTTTCCAGCCCTTCAATTTTTGGCACAAGATACCTGCCAATCTCCCTTCTCACTACCGAATGAAATATAGCATGGAAAGCAAATTGGAATAGGAAAAAAAGAAAATAGTGATGCCAGTGAGAGTTGCAAAAGCAGCAGTGATAAAAACTCCCAGATTAAAAAGGCAGCGTGAAAGATGAAAAAACAATAAAAAGAAAAAAAAACAAACAACGAACCAAACAAATCAAACCAAACCAAACATACAAACCAAAACTAAAAAACCCTAAAAACCCCAACAAAACAAAACAAAACAACAAAAGAAAACAAAAACAAAAACCTGCAAACAAACAAAAAACCCTAAACAAAACCAAAGCAAACATCAAAAACTCCATACCTGGAGTGGAAGTTGGAGAGTATTTGTGTAGCTGTTAATCAAATATTCACTGTTAAGCGAAAGAAGTTCATTGTAAAAAGAAAATCAAAACTGAAGCAACATGGGAGCATGTTCTGAAACAGAGAAGAACCAAAGGAGAAGAACACTCTACATGTAAAAAGTCTCAAAGATCTGCCACATGGATACTGGTGAGTGAGATATTCCTTCAATGCACAGCTTCACCAGTTTTCACTGGCTTCAACAAAACCTCACATCATATGATGTCTCAGCCTGTCATGAAATCCTTAGTTGCATCCCCCATTATTTTTTGCCCTCTGTCAACCAAGGGCAAAGACACTCCATTTCCTAGCTTGCTGTGTCTCTCTGTTCATAGGTGCTTCTTTACAATCATGACACTTCTAATTTACTGAGAAGCCTCAGGTTTGTCACTGTATTGCAGAGTGCAGTTTTGAACCCCACTAAGGCCTTTAATTTTTTCCAAACCAGCCATGTTTCTCATAGATAGAATAATTCCATGAGCTTCTTGGCATTAGTTTTTAGGGCACAGACAGCATTATTGTGTCAGGAAGCAACGTATGTTACAAAAAAAGTCACCATTCACTGTGTTACTAGGTCACAGTGCTATCTGAAAAGCACAGTGAATTTAGGTGTATTGCTTCTTTTTTTTTCTGCACTTTTCTCACTCCACATTCATTACCAGGCAGTCCTGAGAGGTCCCAGTGCTGCCCCACAGAAGAAACACACTCCTGCTCTTTCCTCATGCCTTATAAAAGCAGCTGAAAATGTACCAAGCAGCTGCAGGAGCCAGCCAGGGCTGGTGAAATGCTCAGCACCACAGCGTCAGTCCAGTAGGACACCTGGGTCCAGGCTCATAACATCAGCATTCTGCTTCAAGGGGACACAAGCAGATTGTCACAACAGTCCACAATGCTCTTTATGTAGTGGGAGTCCTCTTCATGTAATACAAGGTATATACACACACACAGGAGCATGTTCGACAATGACTACATATTTGTGTATAAATATTTATGAAATATTTTCATTTCTAGAGAAAGAAAAGGTACATTCATCTGGCCCATAATGCATTCTGCTTTCACATTGCTCTGAGTCTTAATGACCAAGGTTGAGAATAAAGGTTTAAATGTTCATATATTTTGGCAGCAAAAATAGAATAAAATCACAGAATATTATTTATATTTAAATTTTAAATGTGAATTTTTAATATGATTTTATATGTGAACAATGATACAATTACTTTTACTGAAGATTAAAAAAAAAACCTGTCAGTTTTGTTCTTTTTCTGTGTATTTTTAAAAGCCTCTGCAAAACCACCATGACAAGATTCACTTCTCACACAGCCTAATTCCTCTTACAGCTCTGAATATTGCCATCTCAGGATCTAGAAGGTTGAGAGGCATGTTTTTTCTGCAGATGGCATGAGAGAAAAATCAAGACGTGACGTAGAGAAAGATGTTAAGTAGCAACAGACTAATGGAGAACATTTTGTCCTACTTTTGAGGAGCACATCAGGAACAGCTTGCTTTTATAGTGGATCTGAAGTATAATCACTGGCACTATATGACTGCTGCAAGCATTACTCTGCACTAATCACTACCATATTATTGTGAGTTTTGCTGAGCATTCTGTAAAAGATACGTTGCATTATTTTTTTATTTTTTTTCTTGGCACTTATCTCGAAAATTAATCAAATATACCAAAATCTCTAGACAATAAATAACGATTAACCTGTAACTTTTAACATTCTTGATAAGTTTCAGAGATTTATTGCTTTTCATTTTTCTAGCTGCCAAGTATCAAAACAATTACTAAATCTATGTATGGATTTCCTTTATGTAAATCACAATAACTAAGTAGAAGTAAGAGATGTCTTCGATGCAAAAGCATCAAAGCCTTTAAGAACCTATTTTTAAATTTGCAGCATTCACCCATTTTTACCATAGTAAAGGCCAAACATTTTGAAGAATGATTTTTAAAGATTTATTCACAAATTTCAGATATTGACCCAATATTCATACAGAGTCCCTGCAAACACAGGTGACAAGAAACCTATTTAAAATCAGTCTTCTCATGTCAGTTGCAAGGAGTAAAATAAAATTAAAAAAAAATCTTCTAGGCCAAGAAAGAGAGAGAGAGAACAACAAACCTGCAAGCAACACTTTCTACTCATATTACGCAGTATTCTACTGAGCAATCCTCACCTAGTATTTAGAGAGTTAAATAGGTTCAATCTTTCCCAAATCAGCTTGTGTATCTTCAGATGGGATATGCTTTGTATATACGACTGATGGATTCAGGGATCATGTAATCTGCTAAGCTTCTGGGCCTGCTAAGTGTGAATTGTCTCTTCCAAAATCTGAGCAGAAGCAGTTATTTACTAATCTAATCACTGTTTGCCACCTGAGAAAACTGGCAATTAGGAGTGAGCCCTTACTCCGAAATCACTGGGAGAGCAGCCATTGACTTCAAAAGATCAGTATCTTACCATGGATTAAGTCTGGTATAAAGTGAATTTTATTTCCACCAAGTTAATTTTCAATCAAGGGAAGAAAATCTGATTATCCTTTTACTAAAGCATTCACAATTCCTTAGATTTTATTTATAGTCCTTTTTTCTTTAATGGATTTGGTCATGCAAGGAGAGGTAAGGAGAGGGTTTTCTCCAGTATACAAGCAGTGTATTTTCTGTCAGCCTTCTGTGCTGTTCAGAATTTGTTGCAGAATCCCCTACAACCTCAACATTTAAAAGAAAGCTGACCACATGTTTCCACTTGGAATCTTCTCAATACTGTTTCAAGACAATATAGATTTTATCAAATAACCTTTTTCATTTATACCTGGTGTTCCTTAACCAACCAACCAAATAAAACAGAAAAATATTTCTGGTTTATTTCTTGCCTTTCCCTCTCCTTAACAGAAGAATATATCATTCACTGTTTCAGAAGTCTAAAAATCATCAGAAGTCTAAACTAATCTCACAAGGCTCCAGTGTAAATCCGAAAGCATAAATAATGACATATATCTATATATGTATGTATTTCAATCTATAGTCCATACAGATATTCAATTCCCTCTTATCTCTCCTAATCTCACAGACATGCATGCATAAATACATGTGTATTTGTTTTCTAGCATGTGAGGAACAGGATTACATTTCCTTGTTCAAATAACACATGCTAAGAGCTCCAACAGCCATCAAGTTCCTCTGGCCTTTAGCCAACTTCAGGCAAAAGTTCATTTGTACCAGCAACTGCAGCAGCCTAAGGAAAGGGCACCCATGGGGTTTGGCTTGTGTAAATGGCTCTGTCCGTGATCACAGCGCAGTGGAGCCTCCTCTCATGGCAGAGGATGCTCCAAGGCCCTTTGGGACGTGCTCCGTGGTGGTGTGGGGCAGTAGATTGGTGTAACGAAGGAGTCGATTTCCCAGTCGTGTTTTGGTAAAGGCAAAGCTGCTTGTACTCCCTTAAGAAATGTTTCTCATCACTTCAGAAACACTATCTGTGGGAAGGCTGTTCCTCTGACACATGAAGCAAGCTCACCCTGCCCAAACCAGGAGTGTTAGGGAGAAATGCTGACTATGTGTGTACACGTGTGTATAACATCCAGCCTCTTAAATTTTAATCAGGCTCATACATAAGTTTCTCTGGTGACGGTGAAAGTGTCGGAAATACAAAGCATGCACACACATCTCCCAGCAAATGAAACGTGTCAGCAACAGCTGTAATCAATAACAATATAATATTCTTTCCTAAATAATGGTACAGCAGCAGAAGTGTGTAAGACAGTGATAAATTATTCAGCAGGTCTGCTTTGCTGCTACATTGCTCCTTCCATGCTTTAAGCTTTTCTACAGTTGAAACACCGGGCACAGCACTCTATGACTTCATCTTCTTCTGAATACCTAAATCTATTTCTTCCTTCATATAAAAACTAAGTTACCTAAGTGCCTGAAGCTTTAAACAGTCTTAAATGGCAAAACTGTATGATGTCTTGAAGTTTTTAAATAAGTGCCTTATTTCTACTTCATAGCTTCACATGGAGGTTTGCTATGTATGTTAGCAGGCAGTTGCATATTAAATAATTTTGAAAGTAAGTGCTTCAGACTATGGAGAATTTAATTCACTAGAGGGTGTATGATATTCTGGACAAGGTATTCATTAAAAGACACAAGGAAGATCTATTGAAGTGGTTAAAATGAAAGCCCAGGTTATGAAATCCTTACTTAAATTGAACAGTATGCTATTGCCATGTAGATACTGCTTGGTATTGCCTAGAATAAATACACAGTAATTTAGTTTTGTTAAATTAAATGATGCAACATATTTTTGTCACCTAATTCTCTAAAAATGCATATACGTACATATATATATATATATATATATGAAAAGTGTATCTTTCAGCATTTTATTGAATCCATACTATGAAACTGACCTTATAACACTCCCAAGTGTCAAAAGTTAACATATACAACTGTGGTTCACAGAAGGAAGGTAATTTCTTCAAGGAAAACAGGAAAAACAAGTTGAAACTTTTGTCTTGCAGCTTTAAAGAAAAGGGTTTTGTTTCTCATATGTTTATTTGAGCTATTCTGGAAATTATTTAAATCTTTTTCTGGACAGCAACAAATTTGTATCTAGAGATATTAGCCTAGTCTGCCATTCTGCTAGAGACAGCGAGATCCCTCTTAACGTATTTAATGTGCTGTGCACAGCTCACTTTTAAATGCCACAAGCAGTACAAATCCTTCGTCTCTCCTTGGGAAGCTGCCTGTTTCTGTAATACAGCTTAATGCTAAGGAGTTTCTCTGATACTCAAGCTATATTTCTCCTGCTCGATTCATGTTCTACTTCCCATCACTTTGTGCAGTCCCTCTGCCCCTGCTACCAAATGAAGGAGATCTGATTCCTGCCTGTACTAGCTGCTAACTTACTGCTGTGAATGGAGCAGCAAGAAATAAATAACCCCCCACCTTGGCAGGTCACCTCTGTGATGTCCCTGCCTTCATGCCATTCCTTGCACACTCACTTCTGTCCACTGCCAGGAGCAGGACCTCTGCCGTGACCTCAGAAAGCTATTTCCCTCTCCTAGGAGACACTGCTGGATCACTACTGAAATAACTCAGCATTCCTGGAGGAATATGTTATTTTTAAATAGGCAGTGCATTTGCTCTCGAGCTCCTGCGTAAGAAAGGTTTCTAACAACAGTTCCAGGCAGAGCTCAGCCCACCCAGTGCCATGGGCCCCTCAGCAGCCGATACTCAACCTCGCAGTGCGGCACCGAGCAGGGCTGCTGCCGAGGAGCAGAGAGGATGCACGTGAAGGAAGGTCACAAGGTTTAGACCTAGATTTCAGTCAGCAGGAGTCTGCATCAGAAAATAAATTTGGATGTACTTCAGCGCCCTTGACAAAAAGGCTACAGGCCTGAGTGAGGGAGGAAAATAAGGTGCAACCTTGCTGTTGCACCACAATGTGTAGCAGGGGGATGGACAGTGACTATGCCTTCATTTGCCTGCGGTGCTCTCTGTGATCATGCACTGAGAAAAAAGGATCTCCTTTGTGAAGCAGACTGCCACTTTGAGCAGAGAAAATAGCTACCTAGCTCATGACTGCTGAAACAGAAAATATTTGTTAAACAAGCCATTAAATTTTAATCGTAAAGGTTTGAAAAGTTGGTTGGGAAATATATGCAAAAATACTTATGCAAAAACACTTCTGCAAAAACACTTACACATTAATTATACTTTCCTACCAGAATCCTTTCATGTCTCCTCTGATTCTGGAAGCTGAGACATGACCTGTCTAGTCACCATCATCATTAGAATAGGTTGACAAAGAAACAATTTTTCTGAGTGCTTTTATTAACTTTGGCAAATGGATATTAAATTAACTGCAAGTTTTCACAAATGCAGTTACTCTAGCAACTCCAGAACATAAAGGAGAAAATGCATTAAATATAAATAAGTACATGAAGATCACAACTGTCCGTCCCTGTATCAAAGTGAATGAGCAAATAATATCAGTTCTTCTACATAGAAAATAACTATTTTCCATAAATCTTACATGTCCTTAGGAAAAAATAAAACTCTTTCTGCTATATAGAACAGGATTTTTTTTACTAAAGGAAACAATTACAAGACCACATATGAAAATATATTGTAAACTGTTATCTGCAATTCTTCAGTGAAATGATTAATCAGGGTATATAATCTCAGGTGACAATTCAGATCTATTACAACTAGCCTCCATGTTTATCCAAATACTTCTAATCTTAAATCATCACAACTATTAATGTCTCCTGCAAGTTCCAGTGAAATTTGTATATTAAACAGCACTCATAAAACAAAGTTACAACTCGCCAACTGAAAACGATACAACAATGAAATTATCTAATCTTATTTTAAACAGCTTTTGACAATGGCTGCAGTAGCTCATTGTAACTATCTTACTTGCACTACAGCATCTTCACAGAGAAGACCTAAGTTCTTTTAATTTCTTCTATTATTGAATTTATTAGCAACACTGAGCTGAACTGAACTGAACTGAAAGTTACCCTATCTTAAATTTACTAGTGTTAGTTTTTGCTGTGAAACTTTTACATGAATTTTCCTTACTCCAGATGTAACTAAAGCAATAGAGGTTAATGTTCAAAATATATCTGGAATACTAAAGAATATCCAGAACTGCTAAAGAACAGAAGCCAAACTTCAGACTGTCTTCTACTACATATGGACATCCAGAATTAAATCCAATTCCTTCCTTGACACAGGCAGACCCTATTGACATGACAAGAATTTGCTTAAAAAAACAAAAAGTGTTTGCAGCAACAAAAGCCCTTGTGTAGACTGACAGATGAGGGAAGAGATCGTTGGCAATGCATCTTACCACTGAAGGAGACCTTGTAATGGGCTTGTAGGCAGAGGGCACATTGAGATGAGAATGTGTTGAGCAGGAAGCTTTGACAGAAACAAAGAAATCAAACCAGAATTTGAAATATTCTTTCTAAAACTGACATAGAAAACAGCTGAGAACTTTAAACAGCAAAAACAACAATGACAAAAAGATGATGTCTGCTTCCTGCTGGATTAATTGCAAGGGCTTCCAGTGTGGTGGCCCTGTACTTCATGCTTGTCCTTTTCCTTGGTAGTTAGGCTTGGCTTTCTTTTTCATAGACCTAACACCAAGTAGAAGCTTTCCTCCAAAATTAACCAGTTTCATAAGATTATATCTTTGCTTCTGGGTTCTAGGAATTACGTGACATATAACCACAACTTCAGCAAAGTTCTAAGCTTTTCTCTTTGCACACTACTGAGACACCTGCCCTAAGGAAAACAAATACAGTGGGGAGGGGGGAGATGGGGAGGTGGGTGTTTAATGAGCTTATTTGGTAAGCAACTAAATAGGCTTAAGGAGGCATGTGTCTGTTTTCCAGTATTTGTACACAATTCTTATGTCATCTCTACTGAGCCACTTAATCTAGCATATTTTTCAGCTCAGAGGAAAGGGCAATAACAAACTAATTTACAGGAGACAGCAATGTTAAATAAATTCAAACTATCATGCTGAGGTAGTGCAGTGATAAGGGCAACAACAGCTTCCAACCCCACTTCTTGATGCCTCCCCAGACAACATATTCGTTCCTCACCACCAGGTGGTTCAGCCTCTGGAGAGTCCTTTCTTGAAAGACAGACCAAGATGATACAGTCTCTTTCTCACAAAGCAGTGAGTGAACACCTAAGTCCAATGCTTCATAGGAAACTACCTTGTCCTGCAGTTAATTTTAAAAACAGTAAAACAACTAAATATGAAAATTCTAATGTGTCTGAGAAAATCTTTTTCACTTGAGGCAGAAAAAATAAAATGTAAAAATGTGTCTAAAAATAGAGATTTGTCCTTGAAGATACTTAGAAATACATTCTTTCCATGTATATTAAACTCTTCTTCAGCTGCAAGTACTTATTCATAGACACTCTCAGACTGCTTAGAGCAGTTTGTTTTTAGAAAAAGACAACTTTAGATAATAAATCTGTATACATTAGTTCTAAACTGGCAGCACTCATAAAATTTTAGAATTGATTTAAAAATAATTTTCTTTCTCGTGATCATTTTTTTTTCATGGCAAATAAGCAATTTTAATTGGATTTTTCATCTGATATGATATACAAATGTATTTAATGTAATTTGTTTTGCAGCAGTTCACATTACCTACATTAACAAACAGAAAAACAGTTCCTGAAATTTATACCATTAAATGGAGAAGAAACAAGGTCTGTGAACATCTTGGGGCACAATTCAGTCCACTTAAAAATATTTCAAAAGCTCTTTGTGGTTCATCTCATAAAGCTTCTGGTCCACAAGGCTCCTTCATATGTCTCCAAATGAGATGTATGATGCATACACAGAAAGATACATGCCTGTATAAAGGGCTTTATTTTACAGCACCTGAACAAGGAGATTTTAACATAGTGTGGAGCCTTTTGGCAGTGCTGCAGTAAAATCTACATTCACTATCAAACTATTGATATTCACCATACAACTACTGCATAATATGACAAGGTGTTTATCTTACTGGTTGGAGTAGTCCCTAAACTACCTAGAATTGCAAAAAAGGCCAAGAATCCCCGAAAAAAAATAATTCATCTTGTTGACTTTGCTTTCCTGATTTAGGATAGATGGTGCTTTGGAGTTGCCTCTCTCCATTCAATGCAAAGTGAATCAATGACCATTGTGGTATAATTAGTGTGAGAGCCCCATGAATTGGAAAAGTTCCAGGCCAGCATCTATCTATTGCATCTCACAAAGTACAATGAAAAAGTCATCACATAGCTTTCCCCATCTCACTTATTCACAGTTGCCCCCTTGTCTCAACAACTGTCACTGTGACATTACAGCAGGCCTACAAATGTAAAGTCCTACTTATGAAAATTATAATTGATTTGGTCAGATGTTTTCATCACATTCCTTGCCATATGCTCCTTTTAGAGATTGTGTCCTCTGTATTACTTTGCCATAAAATTTATTTTTTTGTAATGTTTAAGAAGATCCACTGCTGACCTTCCACCATTCCATCATTTTTCTTTCATATTGAGAGTTTTAACTCTGTCTCTGATAAGCCTATGAGTCCAGCTTCTGTATCCTATTCACTTTCAAACAAATATCTCTATCTGTATGAAGCTTGGTGAAATGTCTCCAAGTTACCTTCTTAGAAAGCTAATCCCTTTTTTTTTTTCTTTTTTTCCTCTCCAATTTTCACTTTTAATTTTCCTTTTTTATAAAAAAACTCCTGTGGGGGTTTTTTTTTTTTTTTTTTTTTCTTTCCCATTTTTCCTTTTTATTTTCCTTTTCCAAAAAAAAACCCCTGGGGGTTTTTTTTTTTTTTTTTTTTTCTGTTTTCCACCATCTCTTTGGTTTTATACAGATTTGAATTCTATTTTATATGTAAGTATTGGAGGCAGAACACATATTTTTGAACTCTCCATAGAATCCAATCAATGAATTATTTCTAGGTGTTATACAGTGAAAAAAACCCAGGTAATAGAAACATCAACTTGAAAAATTAGCATTCTTTTCTGATTTCCATGTCTTTCTTTGAAAATGGAAAACATGCTGTTCTTTTTCTATATTTGCCTTGCCTTCCCACTTTGCTACAATTTAGCACTGGAGAGCTGTATGAATTGTTTTTGATAGGTACAAAAATTTACTACATTACACATTTAAAAAAAAAAAAGTGTCCAGCTTTGTCAAATATAATTGAATAAAAGCATGCTAATTTTGGTTCTTGCACTGGTGTCTCAGCAGAATGTTCTTCTTGTTCACTGTTAGAACAATAAATACAGAACAAGGATTTTAATGGCATTCTCTTTTATAGCAATCTGATGGGGTGAAGTAATTGCTTTCGGTGCTCACAATATCTGTAGCTAGATGAATTTACAAGGAAAGCACTTTAGCCTTAGAGCAAAATTATGAATATGTATCAGGCTCCTGCATTACATTTATTGTCTCCAGTACACAGAAATCAACTTTGGCATTACAAGAAGAGAGAATAACCAACAAACCATCTCCTGAAGTAGAAAACTATTATTTAAAGTGACAGTTTCACCCCTCTTTTCCTCTAAATAAGGGACAAGGGTTTAAACCAATAATCTATCCTTTTTCACCTCTCCCTGAAACCTGTTCACAAGGAGACTGCCATTAGGCATAGCACTGCTGACACCAACATTTTTATACGATACTTCTGATGACAGCTATTAATGCACCATCAATAGGAGACTTACAATACTAAACATGCATTAAGCAGCTACTACTTTCTAGCTGTCTGGAAATTCTCTAATACAATCAAGGGAACTGGCAGAAATCCTAGTTTGCCATCACATAAAACCAAAAGATTTTCCATTCATCTAAAGCAGCAAGGAATTAGGTTTTCTTGATGCTAATCAGGAGAAAAATTCTCTTTAAAAGCAGATTAATCTTCAGATTAATAAATGATTTAAGATCATATATTCAGAGATAAGATTACTGAAACCTAAATAACTAGATGAATGTACAGCAAACTGATAATAAACCTTCAAATGAAAAAAAAACCAAAACAAAAAAAACCCAACAAAAAAAACCCCTGAAAGGACTGCAAACTGCTAACCTAAATATGATGGGCCCTCGCTGTGCATATCACTTACTGTCTGACAGAGCAAGTCTTTGGCACATTAGTTACAAGACATGACAGAAATTTTATTCCCACAGATATTTCTTAGCATGGAATATATGACTTAGGAATCATTTCGATACATACATAATGTCTCTGCTTAACTTCCAGATGATATCACTTTTTGGCGCTGCTCTAGTATAGTAAAACTGATTCAGAAAGCTGATACAAAATACTTATAACCAAAGGAAAGGAAACAAAGAACAGGAAGGAGAGATAGATGAGAAGTATTGCATGTACATCTTAAAAAAACACACAATGGCAGCTAATGCAAAACTAAGAAATATACTGAGAACCATGGAATAGGCATCCTAAGCCATATCAAAGCGATGTTTTTGTGCAGTGCACTCAGAAAGAGTATATATTCAAATGGCGTGCCAAAAATACTAAGCATAATGAGGCAGCCAACTCTTGTCAAAATCTATTCATAAAAAAAAGAGCTTGTCATTTTCTAAAAACCATTATTTTCTGTGTGGGTTTTTTCTTTTTTTTGTTTTGAATTTTCCAAAGTTTAGCCAAAGTTTGTGTCCACATATAAGACTCATAATTTGTGTTTGTATCTGGAAGCAGATCCTAAATAGGAAAATTAAAAAATATATTTTCACATGCATCTAAATACTGCTCATAAAATCCTGTCTATGTTTTATTTTCTTTATAAAGAAAAAAAAAAAAAAAAAAAAAAAACTTTAGATTGTTGGGGGGAAATAAATCCNTTTTTAAAAAAAATTTTTTTTTATGTTTTTTTTTCTTTAAAAAAAAAATAAAAAAAAAAAAAAAAAAAGAGCTTAGATTGTTGCTGGGAAATTAATCCTTGCTTTCACTCCTTGCTCTGGGTCCTCAAACAGAAACTTAACTTTTGAAAGGTTAATTTTTATTATAATTGCTATAAAGAGGCTGCCCTGTACGAGAGCCTGTTTCCTAGACAGACAATGACTTTATCTGAGAGCTTACTGTCCAGCCATTGAAATGTTCATGTCAAGTTGAAATACCATCATCCTCACGCCAAGTGAAGGAAAAAGAGTGTTCAGGCACTTACTGGAGCTCGGTCTTACTTTTCTCTCTTTTACAAGCTGTTTCTGAGCCAGCTTCACATTTGATACAAGCCAAAATTGTTGGGAAGCAAAACACGTGATGGTTTTTCTGCCATATAAGGATAAGCACTGCGAGCAACCCTTTCTAATTCCTGTTGTAAGAAGGAAAAATCTCTGGAGCAGGATCTTTCAGATCTTTCATAGCCACCATTAGTCAGAGAACAGCCTGTATTCTCTTCTCTTGTCAGATTTTAAAAAGTCATCTTTGTCGCAGTCATGCTCCCTCCTTGCTGGGCCACATAGGGACAGAGAGAACCTGCACATTTTAAAAGGCAATCTTTCCCCCTAAGGAAGGGGGTGCCTCACTGTGACAATCCAGAACAGTAGATGCAACCTCTCATCCATCTAGCTGCAATGGTGTGTCACCACTGGGTCCACTGTTTTGGAAACACAGACATTGTTTCTGTACTGACTTTGGGGGGTTAGGCTTCTGTGGAGAGGACTAGAAGATGAGTGTCCTTTGGAGAGTTCTAGAAACCCTAATTTACTAGGCATGAGATCAGTGCAAGGACATCACTTCCAGGTGCTAGTATTGGCAGACACTGAAGCATTTTTTTAATTCACTGGAGCCAACCTATGTCATCTTATGAAATCAGTCTAAAGAATCATAAATTACCTTCCACCATACTGAACTGGATCCAGGATAGAGCAGACTGTACAGGAAACTATCACTTTGAAAATAAAAATCCATCCAAGATATATTTTCAGGATGATGCCAACTAAGAGATACTACATTATCTGGAGAATGTCTGAGAGAGACAGCCGGAGTTGAACAGCTACAGCTTTTCATCCAAGAGCTCAGGCCACTAAATTCTTCATGCTAAAGAGTTATGTGGATGGTGGGCTGAATGCAGGCATGACAGCAGGAATGATGCTATGAGCTGTTTTCTTCTATAAGTTGTACAAGATAAACAGAAAATTGACTAGAACTTTTTTAAACTGATTGACATCAGAAAGTTGTAGAGTTCTAGTGAGAATCTTTTGAAAAACTAATAGATTCTTCCTGTCATCAAACAAAAAAAACCTGTATTTTAAACTATTTTTAAAGAAAGAAGGGAAAAAACCTCCCTAAAATCAAAGAGGAAGAAATTTTCTTTTTTCATAAGTAATCAAGAACCCTATTACACCAGTGGTCAGCAATGCCTACAGGGAGAGAAAATATCCTGTTATCCGGAATCTTTGGTATTTATTACACAGAGAAGAAAGGGAATAATTTTCAGTAATGTTCATCTCAAAATTTCCAAACATTTGTTTACAAGGACTGTGATACCCAGAAGCAAAATAGTCAGAATAGAGTGGCTAACAACTCATGTTATGGATGAGATGCTTAGACCAGTCATCCTTCTCACTGAGGCATCCCTGGAAAAGATCAGGAGAAAAGACTGCTGCCATTCACATGCTCTGAAAAAAACATGAGGTATTGAACACATATATTTTTAACTTATTTGCCATTAAAATATAAGGAATTTCATCCACCCTTGAAAGAAAGCAACGCTGCAATGCTTAGATGGATTTGGATTGAGCTGCAAAGCTATTTTTTTTCACAGTATGCATTTTAAAAATTGAAATTATTTTCTTAAATGAAGGAAGGTATATTCTTTCAATCTGAACGAACAGTTCAATTCAAGAACTGTTCAATTGTTCAGCTGTTCAACTATGGTGAAGCAGATTAATTACTCTTCTTTTTTCTTTTTTTTTTTTTCTGTAGAAAAAGTCTTTTCTGGTGTAAAAAAACCCAAACAAACATAAGATAAATCTGTGTGGAATAAAAAAGGGCAGAGCAAACAACTTACATGCAATTCAGGAAACAAAGACTTGCTCTACTAAACTGAATAAAGCAATCAGTTTTAAGAAAGAAAACTTTCTTCCCAATTACATAGATAATTTTCACCCCTAGAGAACTCATTAGTCCCAAACTGTACTGCATTCCTGTCATCAGCCAACATCACTATTCAGTAAAGAGTTTTCACGTTTAAAATATACATACAATTGCATTCTTCTGAAAATGAGTCACATATTTTTAAGATGACAGTTTATGTAATATTTTCTTCTCACATAGCTAATTTTCATTCAATTTACAGTGTAGCTACATAGTTTAATTTTATCAGAAATGTATGTATAGATAAAAAAATACACTAAGCGTACACATTGACACAAATAGCTTGCCTTTGGGCATTAGCATAAATTATGAGCATCAGAAGAAGTAAGAGATGCTCCAGTGGCAAATGACATGACTGGAAGCACCCAGGGTGTGTTGTACTGTGGCTCATACATACCCGGCTCAGACTTCCAGATCACTCCTCCATGCAAGGCTCCGTGTACGAATGACAGTGCAGAGTCAGTGGTCTACTGGCAGAAGAACTCATTCCAATATGATTGAAGAGAAGAATGGCTATTTCACAGCAATCTGACTCTCTAGGGATCTATAGATTGCTGTGTACATGGGACGCTCTACTGGAAGTAAAGAGGAAAGAAGAGAGATGCTGTGGTTGCGACACTGCATGTACTAACTGTGACCTGCATGTCCTTTAATTTAAAGTTCAGCTTTTCAGGTGAGCAGTGAATGTCAAATTACTACGTGAATTTTTGATCATCTCTCCTGTTCTCCAGGGATCCAACTTCCCCAAGGACCTCATAAAAATATTTGCCCTGTCTCAACCTTTCATTTTATTCCTCAAAGATCCATTGAAAAAGTATCTGTATCACAGCTGCAGTCCAATGTCAGCCAAAAACAAAGTACAAAAAGTTCTGCTGAGCTGTAACTCACTGCACTAAGCTGAACAAAAGCTTCTTTCCTGAAGAATAGCAAAGGCTCCACTTCTGACAAAAGCTTGCTTTCTTTCCCAGCTCTTTAGGATTCAGCATCATGACTTCAGGGATAGCTGCAGACGTGCAGAGGTTATGTGAAGATTCCTGAGATCTGAGATTCAATTCCCATTATACTTCATAAATTACTGTGCTACTTGGCTATGATACTTTTATTTCAAGGTATAGGAACCAACCTGCTGAGATAAACCTTTCAGTCATCTTTGGAACTGGCATGTTGCTCTGGAGTTGTGTTCATTAAGTTCACTGCCACTTTCCTTTGAGATTCATAATTCCAGGTATTATATACATACAATTTTGCATACAATTTTACAATTGATGTCATTCGATATGGCCTCTGCAAACACTGCAGGTCCATTTCTGACAAATGCTGGTGCTGAATTACTAGCCAAAATCTAAGCAAGGTTTAGATGTCTTGTAAGCTCCTTCCTTGATTTCTTCGTAGTAAACATAGTGGGAAAAATATCCTATGATTTTCAATACCTTTAAGTGCTATGGTTAGGAAGAATTCTTTTGCTTCAATTTAAACACTGGGGATATCCTTTACTGTAATGTTGCTTCATGCATATATACTTCTTCTTTTTTCAGGCTCTTAAGTAATGGACAGTAAAATAATTTGAAAAACTTGTTCATTTTAAACTTGTGTGAAGAGACTAAACTATACTAACTGCAATTTTAATCAGAATATACTTGCATTTGTCTGACTATGAGGTATATGAAGTATAGGGCCTATTTGAAAGAAAAGATCATAAAAATGGATCATAAGAAATTGAATGTTTCCCAAATGTAGCAAGGAGACTTGTGTTTTCACAAAATTGTTTGGAGGAAATAATATTGAGCACTCATACTAGAAATGAAATGTTGAATGCATAAATAGAATTCTGGTGTAAAGATTAATGTGGTACAAATAAAAGATAATTGTTTGAGCTAAACAAATCTCTCTTAGCCTCATCTCATAAATAGCCACACATTTATTCTATCTAACAACCAATTTTCATTCCCATCATAACAATTTCAAAGTTAAAAAATACTGTTCAAAATTTACAGCACAAAAAAGAGAGGAGTTATTCTTCAAGCCCATTAGTGAGGAATCAGACTTAAACCAGCTCACATTTAGCGTGTACTGTATTTTTCTCCACTGAGTTTATAGCATTATTTAACTGCACATGGTCTCTTGAAGTGTCCTGTAAGTACTTCAACCACATTAAATAAATAAATAAATAAATAAAGGCTGTGGAAAGAATTTATGTATGTAATTGAAGTTCCTCATATACAACTAATTTTTTTTTTCCATATCTGAACTACTACCAGGACAAAAGACTATCCATTTCTTATTGTGTGAGAAGGCTAGCAAAGTCTGATTACAGCGGGTGGATTGTTGGCAACAACCCAGACACCAAACCTCTGGAGGCAGGATGTGTCCCCAGAGTTCCCAGAGTTCCCAGCTTTCACTAAGCATTAAGATAATTTATGAGATATTTAAATTTCTTCTCACTGGGCTTTGTGCTAGAAACACTGACATAATACCAGATGCATTAAACAATTTGTTATACTCACATAAAAGGTTGAGCATTGTATTTGCCATCCTATTATTGAGTTTTCAGCTTGAAAATTACAGGACTAAGTATAGTCACACTGTTTTGAAGAAGGAAATGTTGTTTAAAATACTCTAGGCAAGTTATTGCTATGAAGTAATAGAGTTAAAAAGCAACAAACAAATGAAACCCTTTAAACCATATGAAATATGAAAGAAAACAAAATTTTAGAATTGAACTGTCATTGGATGACTGCTTTTAATGTTCACTGTCTTCAATACATTTCCTATGAATTTAATGACAATAATTGCCAAAACAACTTTATTTATTAAGATTTATGGTTGCATTCTACAAATAAGCACAGTCTAACCATGTCATATTTTCTATGTACGGAGCAAAGATTGACAAAAACACATACAATGGTTTTCTCCATCTCCAAATTATTGACTTAGCTAAAATGTTCTGTTTGTAGGAAATCTACCAAGAATTTATGGAAGGGCAATACCTAATTAGTACCTGAAGTTGTACTGGGCTGCTGATTCTAATTAATAACACTTTCAAAGGGTGTTCAAAGGAATTTAAGTAAAATGAAAGCCTTCAAAAATGCATCGAAGCATTTAATGCCTAGATACTGAAGTGATAAGCTTGCTGTAAAATCCTAAAATAGGTTAGACAGATTAGACTGGCAGAGAAAAACCATAGGCAAATACAATACAGAGTCCTACAGTCAGGTAGGAAAGAGACAATTATGCTTGAAAAAAAAAAAATAAATACAGAGAGACAAAAAAGGGATTTGATTTGAAGAAAAGCTTGTGCTTGTTTATAAAAACACTGTTTTTAGTAGCATAGTTTTAAACATCATGCATGCTATAAAAGAAAACATTTCCAGACAGCACAGCTTCTCTAGATAATAGACAGCTTTTTAAAAAAGAACCCAACCTTTAAACTTTTTTTTGTAAAAGCAATTAACATTCCCTGAGAGGTAATGCCATGACATACACGTGTTACATTGAATTCTTTCTCTGATCAAATATATCAAATCCAAATAATATGATCCTGCAAGTCATATTAGTCTGTCACAGCATTAGTATGCATAGTTGTTGGAGCAAAATAAGGAATTGTAGGTCATCTGGTGCTGTTAAAAATGCCAAATGACTTGTGACACCCTACTCTCTGTTTCTTCACAACTATATAGTTATATATAGTTTACAGAGCTCAGGTGTAATATTTCAGTTGTAAATAATGAAGCTCACTTGAGACGATCCCCACCCTCAACATGGTTCTCATCTATGAGCTGATCCTGCCTCCGAGTAGAACTTCACATACTTACAAAAATTAGCATATGAGAGAAAAAAAAGTACCGATCTATTCTACACATGACATTTGGTAATCCCAAGAAACAAAAGGCCAAACTGCAGCTGAAGCACCCATGAGATTACATGCAGGGTTCTCCCTCTTCCTTGCACACCCACGGCAGTAATTGGGTATAGCTGGGGAGTAAAGTGATTGCTGTGTATTTTTGCTGCTGGGTGTCCAGGAGGGATGATAAGAGCCCATTGAAGCTGCTGAGTGACTTAGTAAAGGTGAATGATGCCTCTCTGAAGACTGACACAGTGTGTGCCACCCAGCCCCCTGGGATGTCTATTCAAAGGTGTGCTAATCCCAGGAAACTGAAGCACGTGGTTCAAAGCCTGCGCGCCGGCAATTGCTGCAAAACCTGTATCGGCCATCAGTAATGAAGGAAATGAAGCTACAGAAGCGATCATTTATTTTTGGCATTTTAAGAACAGCTTGAATACTAATAGAGAAACATCTCTAAGGTGACGCTGCTGAAGTTGAGTGTGACTGCAACCAAGAAGCAATGAACCCCCACTGCCTATGCTGAGCAGGAATTTCACCAGCTTCCCATCGGGCCACAGATCTGGCCAGTTTTAACACTTCACCAGATTCCCCAGGGCCAGCCAGCTGATCAACTCATCTTCAGCTAAAGAAAATCCACTGGAGCTAGAGAGAGGTGGAAAATCTCTCACTCTGCAAGGCAGAAAGACAGCGAGACAGAGGTTAAGAAAGTTCCCTGTCAGACAAGAAATACTCCCTTTTAACATTTTTGTACCTCTCTAATAGCAGTTCCTCCTGTATAAACTTCAGGCAGGCTGGGCCAGTGTAAACATCCTCCCCTCCCCGCTGCCGCACTGAGCCTCTCGCTTATCCCCTGCCGGCAGCTGTGGCTCGGGAGGCAAACAGTGGTCGTGCTGTTCTGTGCACAATGACAGACGAATAAAAGAACAAGCAAGCTTGGGAGATTTAAAATCTAGAGCTGAGGGATTTCTCCGAGTTTCACTGTGTCTCTGTGATCCTCCCCCTAAATGTGAGAGTTCTTTTCTTCAATAAATGAAGCTCGTAATAAACATCTCTCCTCCTGCGTCTCCAGAGCCCTTAGGGAGCTCTGCAACAGCAGAGCATAGAAATTTGCAGAAAGGTGTCCTCTGATGGATTTGACTCACACAGTATCAGTTGTTATAAACTGCCAAGAAATGGGAAATGGGATGTCTCAAGACACCCATGGACTCTATCATTAAAAATCATTGTATCAAATGCATATTTGAGCTTTGTTTCAAAGAAGTGTTTGATTCCATCAAACTATTTTTGAAGCATAAAGGTTTATTTATAAGGACTTTTTGCCTTTCATACTTTCCTTATACACTCAATTCACAGATTCTCCAGTTAAGGGCACAAAAAGAACTTGTGCATTTGTTAGACAATTTAGATTTCAAAAAGTATTTTCTCACAGAATACTGACATTGAAATATATAAGGTTGAAAATACAATGAATATGTTTCTAAAGTTGAAAAAGGCAAGACTAGGTTGTAACTAGACCTCACATCTGCAGAGTCAGAATAAGTATGATGGAAGACAGACTCAAAATTTCTTGTCTCAGCAGGGTATTATAATGGTACATATTGTACAGGCAGAACCTCAGAAACTCTCATAAATGTACTTACAAGAACTGAGAAGTAAGTGCTTTGTAATCTTTAATCAGCCCAACATTCAAAGCCTGCTGAAATTAGAGCAGATCTTTTTTTCAGCAGGCTTAAGGTAGGTATTTTGCATATTTAAAAATAAACTCAGCAAAGTCATTCCTTGACCAATTCTTGTCCTTGCCTCTCATAAGGACCTATCTGCCCAGCTATTCTAAGAGTCAGGGAAGACTCCTTGAACAATAAATACCAAGTTTTTCACCTTTACAAAATCATTTAAATCATTACAGTCCTCATCGAAAAGTCAGTTGAATTTCTGTTTTATCTTATGCTCCATCAGCAAAATGATTTCTCTATATCTGAATCGCAGAATTTTTATTGGTAAGACAAATGTAAAAGTCAGAAACATGGATTTTCAGATACTGTATTCATAGAGCTGGCAATTAGAAAAGTCATCTTTGACTTTCTACTACAGGAAAGTCATTAAGAAGAATTAAATGAATTTACAGGCTTTTCACAGTAATTTTTTCAGATCACACTGCCAGCCATCTTAACTATCTACAATATCTAGCATGCAAATTGGGGTGATGGAAATGAAAACAAATATAATGAAGAATGTAAATATCCCCAACATAGTAATTCTAATGCTTATTTACAAAGATATTTCAGCTCTTTGTACGCTTAGCAGCTCAACACTCCAAAAGTTAGTGATTCCAGTAGAGTTAGTAATAACTGTCTGATTGTATTGTGTAATTGGGATTGGACATGGATCCAACACACTCTGGGAGGATTCTGAATGCCATTTGGATGATCTAGATGTGTTACACCACTATGCCAGTTCCCACAGCAATCATACACAAAATCTCTATTATTATCAATGGGAACATGATAGCTGTTGCTTCATCTTGCAAATAAAAACAACAAAAAAGAGGTTTAAAGTCTTCAGTATTTAGAAGACAGAGATAATACCTACACAACAAAAACTGCAAAATCATTGAGATGAGATAGAATTTTATCAGAGCAGGTCAAACAAAACGATGCAACTCTTTCCTGAAAAAAGGTAGGCAATTTACTTAGCTGAACAGATAAAATGTATGGCACACCGAACATATTCTCTCACTTAAATTATACACATGCACACCCATACATAGATTTTAAAAGCATGTTCTATACAAGGTTATCATACATAAAGGTTTATAATAAGAAATTAAGTTAGGGGCTACTAATTTCCCATATGCTTAGTCACTTTGTCAGTCATGCCATAACTGCAAAACCTTGCAAATAATTGGTTTCTTATAAGAATGTAAAGAATAAAAACACTTAAAAAAACCCCCCAAAACCTCAAATTGCAAATAAATAAAAATACTGAGATAAGGGAATACCCCACAAAACAAACATCTTAGTGGTTTATATTCTATTTATTAAATATTAAAGGAGGAATTAAACTATACAAAACATTAAATATAGTAATCCTTTGCTCTATAGTTCATGCACAACAATGCTAGTGACTCATAAAAGACCTGAAAGCATCTTAGGCAGGATTTTATCCTCAGAATCCTCATTGTGCATCCTATGCTTATATCTGTGAAAGGACAAAAAAAGTAAAATTTACCCTAGTCCCAGTTTATTAACTCAGCAGATTTTTCACCAATGGAAGAAGTGAGCCTTATATATTGCATTATTATTATTACTGATTATATTATCATCTTATACTTAATATCACTTGCTTTAGCACGCATACTGTGGTTACCAGCAAGAACTGTACTTCTCTAATTGTCCACGAAAGAGCAACTTTGAACTGCTGGTAGATTTTTACCTTCTATACATGTTTATGCTTGAATCAGGCCTTTGGACAGTACAGGAGGTCAGGTAAAGATAAATGTTGGCTTGTCTAGTGTCTGTAACTAATGAGCAATCACCTTGGCTTTAATCCTTCCCCAGGCCTTTGGAGGATATGGGAGGTGATGAGAAACAAGTTCTTGACCCCTTCTTCTTGACCTCAGCCCCCAGTGCAGCACTTATGAGGCAGCTGGAATCTGTGTCACTGCCGTGGGCTTTTCACAAGTCCAGAATGAACGGATGCCGCTTTTCTGTTGACTGCTCTTGCTTCTCCCCTTCTCCTGTACCCAGCACACCCCTAAGGATACCAGCACCACATTTCGAGTTGGAGGGAATTGGTTGAGATTCTTTGGCTTTTCATGAATAGCATTTTAATTATCACAGCTGTTAACAAAGAGATGTACCCCATATATATTTATTATTACCATTGAAAAATTGATACATTATATTAAATGACTGAGACTAGATTTTGCTTCTGTTGGCATACCCAATACTTTTTTCTTTTGATTTCATTATGCCTTCCACTCCAAAATTTTTTATAAACTTTTGAGCTTCAAGGTCAATCTTCTCTGATCTCCAGTTCAATTATAACATTTTTGACATTTATATAATAAAATACAGACTGAGAACAGCTTTTTGTTTAAAGATCTCTACTGGCTGCATCTTCCTACAGTTTTGTTTACCATCTAACATACTCAAAATTCTGTCTCTGGTTTCCTGAGTTACTTCTCAACTGGGGATTTGAGCTTGAAACACATATACAACTTTCTTTAATTTGCTAAAAAGCACTGTCTGTAGAATTGGCGTCAGTGCTGTAAAATGTTCTGCAAATGCAGAGAGCAAGGCACATGGGATCTGGCTGTGAAAGTACACTTCTGAAGTTATTGTTGATATAAACATTGTCTGTAATCAAAACACTAAATCAGATAAAAATAATGAGTGGTGATATATTTCATCTCTTCTACTGACAAATCATAATTAAAAGGAGTATTTTTCTTCTGACATTTTAGCATGTATTCTCCTGAAAATCTGAAATGATGGATAATTTCACTTTTGCTGTCTTTTTTTTTTAATAAAGCTTCTTCTCACCTTCTATCTCTTTCTACAATCCTTATCATCCCTCTTTTCATATAATACTCAAAAATGTCATCTCAGGATAACATTTTGCTTGCCCTTTCAGCAGATAAATATCCTCTAAAGAAATCAAACTTATATTTTCCAATTTCCCACTTTGAAATAATCAAGAGCAGAAAATATACAAAGAAACACTGTTATGATTCTTGTTCTTGAGCTCAAACCATCAAATTATCATTTGACCCATTTTAATAATTCAAAACTATAATTTTTCTTTTAATCTAAAAATGTCAATTAAACACTATCAGTTGTAATGATAGCCTACTGCCTTTGATGAAAATGATTCATTTAGAAATGCAGACCCATTTTTATGCATTTATTAATGAAATCCTTTAAAAATTAATAAACAAAGGAGTAGATTTAATACTTCCAAATACTAAAAGCGAAAAGTGTATTAGGGTATCAGTGTTGTCACTGAGAAAATCTGCAAAAGATCTGGATCGGGCCCATACAGTCAGATCAAATGGGTCTGGTCCTGCTTCATTCCTTTTTTTAATATCTGGAAGATATGGAAGAATGCTGTTAAAAGTATTACCTTTACAAATGGTTGAAGCCAGGGGTTGCTTGGGACAACTGACGATTGCTGGCTCACTGTACTAAATATAGCCTTCTAGAAACCTAGCTGGGGAAAAAAAAAAAAAAAAAAAAAAAAAAAAAAAAAAAGAGATGGAGGGAGCAGGGAAGGTTAAAAGTAGCCAAATTTTGATTCAGAAATAAAAATAATTTATACAAATAAGGAAGTCATCTACATATTTAAAAACTAGGTTATGGAAGGCACTAAAGTTATTATTGTGTCTCTTCTTATCTCCTCCACCCCAATTGACTTCAAGGATTTTTTTTTTCATTTCTAGCACCTCTGCAATGGAATTTTTGAACTGTGGTATTTGCTATAGGATTGATTCATGTTCATGACATGAATCAGCTCTCTGATATTTCTAGCTGTATACAAATGCAATTAATTTCTACCAAAGTCATTGAAACTTCTCTGAGTATTTCCCTGACTTTGCTCTGGATTTGGCCAAATGAAATGAATCCTTGCTACATGACTAGAGTTTCTTGGCAACTGTAGATTATTAAATAAAATAAATAAATAAAAAAGTATAGGTGTACTTTCTGTTGAGTGTAGTTCAGAACTTTCCTGCCAAAAAAAATTATAACTTTGAACATAATTTCCCTGGGGGGAGGACTGGAGAAGCAAAATTTAAGAAGTTTTATGGGACACAGAAGTTAGACTGATTTTTATTTACAGTTGAATTAATTTTTAAATATTTTAGTTTGATTTCCTGAAGATCGGTTAGCAGAGCACTTTCTGATAGATACCATAGGACGGTAGTGACACCTGAAATAACTAAAAAAATGAAAGCAGACTTCTCTAAGGCAAATGAATAAACATGGGATATAAATAGAACTTTTTGAAAGATCCTAACATAGATGTCACTCAGCAGACCCATCATGGTGGTCTCATGTCAAAAGAATCTTCTGTTATCAAGATCTCTATCTTTGTTCAGCAATAGAATTTAGAAGTAAGGAAGAGGGGGAAAAAAGTCCCCCAAACTCCCCAACATTCCAGTGTTTAACAACATTCTTCACTCAATCAAGAAGTAAAGTAGACTTTCCACATAACATAAGCATCTGTTCTTCTTCATCTGGCCCATGTGGGGGCAGCCAAATAAATGAGCTATCATAGAGAGCATCACTGAACAAAATTAAAATAAATTAAATATTAAATGAGTTCAATTATGTTCTTTTCCAGGTGGAAAGAATTACACATGTGCATACAATGATGGAAAAAAAACACCTTAAATCTTCTATGCATTTGGAGTATTTGACGATCGAAAAACATCTCCAGTTTCAAAGTCTGAAGTGCATAGATGTACTAGACTTTGTGATAAAAAGTATAATGACTTCAACCAAGGCTGTCCCCTTGAAATAACAAATAATGCAGAAAATTCATAATGTTTTCATTTATCTCTTTCAGTTTACCTGCACGCTGAAAGTCAGGATGTCAAATTAGGAAGACCTTATGCAGAGTGACTTGTGCATCAGATCAGTATATCACCTCTTCCTTCTCACATGTAAAAAAACTTCTGATAAACAACTTGAATTGATTTTCAGTTAATGGAGATGCAAACAGATACTATTTTTAGCAAGAACTCCCTGTCCTAGACTCCCAGACACTGAGACTGAAGCCAGGCCCAAGCTTATTCAAAGGGAGTACTGATAAACCATTGAATTAGTGGAAACTTAGAAATGCTGGTTTTAACACATTTTTATCCTTAACTAACTCAAACATAGAAAGGTAGAAGTTTGAATGTTTGGTTAGGCTTTTGAAATCCTGACAGGAAAGAATTCACAGACAGTACTCAGAACCTTATCTATAAGCTCAACCACAGCCCTACAAACACTGCTACTCCTAAAAGAAAGGGTGATTCAGGTGGCCCTCCCAGGCTGCAGCACTGTTTCCTCTGTAATCAAGAACTTGCATAGTCAGGCTGGGGAAGACATTTAAGTGACTGCATTCATGACTTAATGGGACATAGACTCCTCAATACTTCGGTGGGCAAGACCTGTAGTGCAGAGTCTGCCTAATCGTAGATACCACTAACTCTGTCCATTGACTTCATAGGCAGCCCTGGGGAGTAGGATGTCTGAAAGCTTACTGCTGTTTCAAATCTAAACCAGGTATGTAAAAGTAGATGCTCTGACTTTGCTTCAGTGGTTCTGATGAGATAAGAGAAAAAGAAAGTAGTCTGGCTCCAACCTTCATTATGATTTTATGTAAATTATTTTAAGTAGGGATTCTTGCCCTCTAGTGCACGAGGTTCCTGGAGTTGATCTACTTTTTAAACCTAGTTTAGGAAACTTTCAAAGATTTTGCAAGTAAACTTTATGTTTGTTTGGAAATACACAACGATGGTAGGGTGTGTGTTCCAGTACCGTGAAAAACACCTTTAAATACATTTGTGTTCTTTTATCCATTTACATTTCCATTCTTGCACTATAGAAACAGTACATGCTCTCACTGTGAAAAAAACACGGGAGAATTATTTAATCAGGTAAGATTTTTTGCAACATTTATAGGCTAATTGTCTATGTAGTTCTTACGAAATTTTATTCAAAAGTCTCTAAAAAGAACTATATATGGGACTGCTTAAAGAAAAAATCAGAAAAGATTGTGGTGATGGATGCTAAGGAACAAAAAGTAGAATATATTATCTTGCACAGGATTTCACAGAACCCCACTCTTTGTACTGATTTTAGAGAATTTCTTCATAAAGGTAGATCCTTGAAATTTTCTCATCATCTTGCCTGAATGAGCTCTCAAATTACAAATGTATGTATATGTACTAGAAAGCATTCTCCTGAGGCTGAAGTTCTGGCATCTGGTTTAGTCAGGAAAGGAAACCATAGAAAACAGAAATTAGAGTCCTGAATCCTAAAAGGTTACTGTTCTTAGTGAGAAATCTCAGCTATTTACGGCACTAGGCACAAAAAAAAGATAGCAAACATCTTCCCCATAGCCAAAATGAGTAACACATCTGGATTTGATATTCATTTCTTTTCCAGCAAATGGCTGTACTAAGTTTGAATTTTCAAAATGTCTATCACTTTACATATATAGATATAATTTAATTGAAAACAAGGCTCGTTGTAAAAATGCATTGCATCTTCAAAGACAGGCTTCCTCAAAATCATAGCATGAGAGCTTCCTGTGGTTTCCATGGAAATGACCTTTCACTATTTCCATGGTAATGGATCTAGTTTTATATATTTCTCTTTTATGAGACTTTATTATACCAACAAAGCTACCATCCAAAATATAGACCTTAACTTATGGATGTGAACTCACTGAGAGAAATTATCTGGCCCCCAAGCCCCATGGGCACGCTAAGCTTTTGTATGTCCTTTTAGTACTGTGCAACAGACTTGAGAAAGATCACCTATTGCAAATTGTCAGTAGAGAAATGCTGACATATTTCCTCATTGCCGTGTTTCTAAAGGAGTCTCTGGATTCATCTGCTGCAGTCTTTCCCAGACTGCTCCACTGCTCCCAAAAGCAGAACAGCTGGAAAAAAAATAGAATGGATTGAGAGCTCAGAGTCTTCTATAAATTCCAGGCTGTTGATCATATCCTGCTGTGAAATAAATATTATCTAGGCCGTTTATTGAAAATCTATAGGCCTTTGAAATTACGTGGGCTTGTTGATCTTTCTTTTAGAATTTATACTTGAAATTTTCTCTTCTCTGTTTTTTACTTTTTTTTTTTTTTTAATTGTTATCGTTATTGTTGTTGTCATTGAAAGTTAAAATCTTCTTCAGCCTGGAGACAAAATGAATGGAAGCAGTGGATTCAAACATATAAAACTGAAAGCAACAGAACAACCAAGATATCCCAGTCCCCAGCATCCTTGGCACATAAAGACACCCAGCTAGACCTATGGTGTTAAATGCCTTAAAGTGTCAAGGAGATGAAGATGGGACAGGATGGTGCTGCCACTGAGGTTCACAGATAAAAGCCCATATCCTTTGGAGTAATGTTCCAGTAAGGTGCAGTTTGGAAGGAAATTCAAGAAAATACTTCAAAAAAGCTTCTTCCATCCCTGTCACAAGATCTAGAGTTTAATAATAAAGTAAACTTCCTACCATCCAGAAAAAGTAAACAAATTAAATCTGTGATAAAACCATTAGAGAAGTGCAAATCCCTCAGAGAACAAGAAAAACACATAGACCTGATTGAGCAATTTAGTCTGACTCATGTCTAATTGGTGATGATGCATAAGAAAGGAAGAATTCAAGCCTGTCATTCAGGTTTGAGTTTTCGGGGATAGATGTTAGAATAATGCCAATTTTTAGAGTAAGTCAGACATGAGACAGACACAGGTGGATGCAAGAAAATGTTTGCATGCAGCAAAGGTAAAAGAGCCACTTTCCAGCATAAAATTTAATTTTAATTCTCTTTTTTTTAACTAAAAAATAGGTCAAAATAGAGCTCTTGCTCTTAGAAATGTCCTAACTCCTTCATCTGCTTCGAAAGAGATAATGACCAACATACAAATCAATTGTCATTAAGTAGTTAACTGGTATAAAAGCACATATATTACTTTACATAACTATTAAAGAATATCTAAAATGCTAGGATCATCAATTATGCTTTTTGTTAAGGTACTACAATGACAATGACTATCAAGTCTTCAGACCACTATCACTGAAAACATTCCACTCCATTTAATTCTACTCCTTACACATTTCTAAATGAAGAGCACTGCAAGTAATGACTTTTATTCTATATATCGAACCCATAGGCTTGTCAGAGAAGGGGCTGGAAATACTTAGACAGAACACTCAAGAAATGTGATGTTTGAAAAAATGGATGTCATCTAGCTTTAAATCTCCACAGGGTTCATGTTTACACATGAGCTACTAACATTAAGGGTTATATTCATAGGACTGATTTTGGCCACTTACTTCAGGATGAAATGAGATCAATCAATGCCTCAAAATTGTTTCTTTCCACTAACTGTAACGGGTGTCTAGGTGATTAGATCACTCAGTCAAATGAATTTAATCCAAGATAATTGCAGGCAACTGACAATACCAAAGGACAACATTTATTTTTCTGGAACTAATTCTCTTACACAGAATTTTTGTGTGACTAGTTCTTTAGAGACATTGCTTAAAAGAGTTTCTGAAATTATTTTTCTTAGTGAAGTTCACATCTTTATTGATAATTATTGATTTTTAATTTTATCTTTTTTTTTCCCCTCAAAGTTTTTGAAATGGTCCTATTTAAAGACGACTCAAAGCCTTTACTTAAGTGAAATATTTGCTTTTGGCAACCAGATATTTTTGGACAGGACAGTGGATTCATTTTTTTCTTAAAGAATGTTGATTTCCCATTTATTTCCACTGTAGCTTGACATTTTTGTCACTCTTACAAAGACAGACTACCTAATTTATTGTCAAGTCTATAGGAAAGATGTTTACAATGGTACCTATAAAAATATTTGGATCAGGACAGGAACATACTGCTTCCATTTTTAAAGGTATAACTCCAAGTGATGTCAACAAGTCAATACTCTGTCATCCTGATAAAGAACTCAGCAAAGGAAATTATCTAAGAAAGAATATTAATTAGAAAAGAAAAAAAAAAAATCAATACTTTTGCAAGTCTGGAAAGACTGGGCCAGCATACAAAAAACAAACAAAAAAAATGAACAGGCAAATCCAAAATTGAAACCCACAAAAAAGGTATATCAGAATGTTTTTAAAAATAAAGCATAAAAACACAAAGAAGTACAGAGACTTAACACTGCTGAAGCTTTATTACTGTACCCCTGTGGTATGGAGATATGTCACCACAGAGACATAAGTGTCCTGTCAGAGACTTCTATAAAAAGAAGCACATCAATGGCAGAAATAATTTACTTGAAAGTACACCTGGAGATAAATACCAAGTGTACTGGTTGTAAAATGATGTCTCAAAGTTCTGTCATTGAAGCACACACAACTGCAGCTCCTTCTACCTTTATTTCCCATGAATGAGAGAACAGCAACATTCCTGTCTGCAAAGGAAAAATTGCCTTGGTTTTTCAAGTGGGCCCTGTGGTTACTCCCTCTTACCAAGGAATGTATGGTTTTCTGGCATGAAATGAGGTTTGTTTCCGTGATCTCTGAACAAGCCTTTGAAAAGGCCAGTTTAAAGAAGCTGGAGAAGGAAAATATTTTAAACACCACCCATAATGCTATTAAGAGGCGTATAGCCATGTACTGTCAGAGCAAAAAAGTAGTATTTGTGACAAAAAAATGAGCTCTTACATTATTTTGCAATTAATGTATGTTCCAACTGATAGATTGTATTCCAAGTATTTAGCATTAAAATAAAAAAAAACTAAAGGCAAAAGGACAGATGATGTGACACTTCTGGAATTGGATTCACTGGCATAATCTTTCTACACTCTATTTTCTGACCCATCTAAATAGCTTTGTAGCTGGTTAAAGCATGCTCTGTACCTCCCAACTGTAGGAACTGTCATAGCCATTTGGATTCAGAAAAGGATTATGTTCTCCACTGCTTTTAATTAACATCTTTCCAGTCCCAGTCAAAGCAATACTTGAGCAATTTCAGTTTAACATTTCCCATCTATCTGAATTCTAATCCACCCACTCCTTTTGATAAGACATAGAGTAGTAACCTGAAAATAGGGTTGCAAAGAAGTTTGAGAAAGAACCTGGCAGGGGAGAAAAATTGCAAGGTTACAGACCTGATAACCACTGGTTACTAATTTAAACTGCTAATGGTCTAATGGAGCTGGAGCTAAGATTCCTATTGATTAGCTGAGGTTGGCAAAACATTCACTCCCAAATATAACTTGCTGTATATAGTTACATTTACAAGGCAAACAAGCTAAAAAAAGAAGAGCAACTCTGCTACACAGTAGTGGCAATGAATGCAGTAGCTGTGGAGCTCTGTGATGGGATATGACATGCATTTCTCCATACATTTACATTTTAAAGTTTTAATGAAAGCATATTGTCAGGGAATGCCAAGCCCACTACGTGTTTTCCCTTTGCAGTGCAGTGACAGGATCCTGCTTCATGTTGCAAACAAGAAAACATTTTGTATTAAATGGGGAGTGAATATGCAAAACTGAAAATGAACAAGTTCCTACAGCAAATCTGCTCCCCATCAAAAATCTAAGGGAAGCCTTTTTCAAAGACGAAATCATTTTACTCCTTTTCTTATGAAGCAGGTTCTTATCAGATGTTTAAATGCTGGCTGTTGGGGAATTTTCTCGGTCTTCAAGAAAGCTGCAAAGATGCTACAGCACTTCCTGAAACTTCCTGAGCAAAACAATTTCTTCTATTAAGAAAATAAAGTCGAAATTAATTGATGCATATAGAAGTAACTGAGTCAGACTGTTAAATGCCTTTTAACATCTAACTTCTTGGATTGGTGGTATCAATTGATATACAAAAACCTGCAAAAACTTAAAAAATATAACATTCATAAGATGAAAATAAGTTTTAATTTAGAGCTCTTTCTGTAGGCTATTGTTTTTGAGTTTATCTATGTTAAAAAACTAATTAAATTGTCCCCCTCGGTCCATAATAAACTGTTTTTCTTTGTTTTCCTTTGATGATGGTTATCAATTAAGAGGTTTTATTTTGGCCATAATCTGGCTCTTACTAAGACAAAAAAAAAGACATGTGGATGTATTGTATTCAGTATGACTAAATGGCCTAAAACCTGGTTCTCATCAGTCTGAAGCATGGCTCAAGAAGTCTATCCTACTTAGGGAAAGTTACCATATCCTAATTCAACAATCTCTTTTTTTTACCACCATTTAACCAACTTATTGCAGAGTTATAATGCTTTATTAAATAAAACTTAGGATGAGACTTCTGCTTATGGACACCAGGGATCATTTTTCTGTCACTGACATCAAATTATTTAAAAATGAACACAGCCCTCAACCTCAGGTGAAGTCAGATTCTGTGCAAGGGGAATCCATCCAGCCAGCACTGGATGACACAACCCTTGATTAAAATAGGAGCACTTACAAGTGCAATACTGAGACTAACAGGCTCCTCTCAGATTTAGCTGCCAGCTGACATGGGCCTGGGTTACCCAATCAGGTTCCAGATTAGCCTAATAACTTAACTTTGGCAGTAGTATTGCAGTAAAAAAGATTCATAATTCATAATGGGAAAGGCGACAATGTCAGCCTTACTAAAAAGACACAAAACCCTACATCAAGAGAGAATTATGGGTCCCAAGTACAGCAAGCCAAGCAGGTGATGACCACCATCAAACCTGCCAACAGGCAGTATGCCGACTTGCAATCCTGATGACAGTGAGTGTTTTGTTTATTCTGTTGTGAATAAAGTTGGTGCACTATTTCTGATCTCTGGCTATATTTGCAAGGAAAGTGCAGGATCCTACCTCCTTTTGGTCATCAAAGTTTCCTCAGATGCGAATACTTGAACATCTGTTCCCATTTCAAGAATTAAAAGTGAAAATGATTCTCATTTGGAGTATCAGTGCTTCACTGTAATTGAGTGTTGAGTTAGCCCCATAGCAGATCTTTAATGAGATAAATGTTATTACAGACTGTTAAAAAATAGTTGAGTGTGGTGAAACTATCTCTCTGCAGAGATGTGAGGGTTCTCTTTAGAGCCTGAATTTCAGATTCTTTTCGAAGACAATTCAAAACTGTTCTTCAGTCTTTAAAGGAGTCACTCAGAAAGAAAGATCTGATTTTCTGTACGAATAGCACCATTAAAGTTAACGCATTTTGTAAGTAAAGTATTCAGCTGAGTATTATCTGCCATAAAGATAATTAGGTCTAATTTTGCCTTGGACCTTAGTTGAAGATTTGCAGTGGGAAATAATTTCTAGAAGTTTTACCTATTTAAACAGACAAGTTAAATAGGGGATTTTGAAAGACATTTCTAGCTCATTCTCAAATCAGATTTACTTGACATCAGAATTACATTTTTAATGGGCAAAACTCCAGCTAACCATAGTTAAGGAGCTATATTGGGATTTCTGAATGGAAACTATCAAGCTATATTTGTCTTCAGATATGCAGATATGCAGTGCCAGTGAAAGCATCTTTAAAAATTACTATCTCGTGATAATACCGGTATGCCATATGGAGTTGTCAAAAATGTAAAAAAATGACCTAAAACTGTACCACTAGCAATTTTCACAGTGATGATGTTAAATGTTTTTTTAAGATTTCATCTATAAAATTAGAAGCCAAATCCTCTTTTGATTAAGCAAACAGTTAAACAGTAGTCCATTTCATGGGGAATAAGATTGTTTTGTCCTCAAAAGAAAAATTATAGAATCCTCTTCCTTAACCTTTTTAGTCATTGCTAAACATGTAGTTAAAAAGAAACTTCTATATACGAGCAAAACAATTGTCACTGTTTTTTCCAGATTAAGAAGGTCCGACATGAAGAAATAATTGTTATTCCAAGCTTCACAGAGCTCAATTACCTCCCTATTCAGGTAAATTCCCCATTGATGCCACCAGGACTTTCACCTCAATTACTACTGAATCATCTAATAATAATATCAAAAACAAAAGATATGGAATTTCAGAATAAAAATTAAAGCTTGCAATAGATTTGACTGTGTACTGTACCACTGCCTCTTTCTCCAGCATTGCCATATTTACTTTTGTTTTCATTGGGAGCTATAAAAAAGACTTTTGGATATTTTAAAATGAGGATGTTATTCTCTATTTTTTTCCCCACTATTTCATCCAATTTATTCTGTATTGTCTCCTGGATTGGGCTGATATACAAACTGAGATATATTTTATTTTGCCCTTGAAGTCCAATGCATTCTTGAACCCACACTGAATCTCCAGCAGAAATTACAGAAGTTCCAGGAGACACTGTGTTAAATGGAATAGCCTAATTTACTCTGAAGTAAATGGAATAACAGTACTTTGTGACAGGGCACACCTGATTTAAATAATGTTGATGTTAAATACAGAATTACACATATTTGAGGAATGTGGAACTTAATCAAGATACCAGTTTAAAAGGATTTGAACAAGAAAATTCAACACAAAGCCTCAACATTGTACAAAAGAACTTCTGAAACTTTATTGTGAATTTTAAAGTACATTTAGAAAGGATCTTATCCTTCATATCATTAATTAAAAATAAATTTAAAGAAACCCACA
Source organism: Polioptila caerulea (assembly GCA_013397295.1). Classification (NCBI taxonomy): domain Eukaryota; kingdom Metazoa; phylum Chordata; class Aves; order Passeriformes; family Certhiidae; genus Polioptila; species Polioptila caerulea. The sequence continues at coordinate 193,060 of VYXF01000778.1, read as the reverse complement.
TACTAGTAGTTTGAGCAAAGTTCAGTACAGACTTTTTGGAGTCACAATATATACATTGCATGAGAGTGCAATAAGCTTCCAATTACATTAGGTATATATTTCTAAAATAAAGAACTTTGATTTGACATGTGTGAGAGGCATACTGTTTACAATGAAAACATTTTACAAAATATAGCAAAAGAAAAATGGAATTGAATACATTTTGAATGTACAACTACTTTGTACTTTTTTAGGTAATTCTTTACTCAAAGTTTACAAACGTCCATTTTTAAAGGACACCTGTTCATTTGCACTGTCCAATACTGATTAGAAATTATAGTTTTAAAGATTCATTACTATACATATCAGTGAATTCTTATTCAACTCCATAGCCACTACAATGAAGAAAATATTACAGAATTATTGACAGCATCTTCTTCTCTCCTAAACTATGCATAGATAAATACATAGCAATGGTGCCTATTACTACAATAAAAGTGAAATATTTCACCTGATTTTTGCAACTATTCTTTGCATAAATATAATGCATTGTATATATATATTAGTTTATTTAACAATCAACTGATTGCTTATTTTAACACTCAGTAACATACAGAAGCACATACACTGCTATCCTTAAATATTTTCCACTCTGTAGTGGCTCATAAGATTCAAAAAATCAACACTGCAAATTTGTAATTCTCAGCCTGGGGAAAGAATATCCCTCAGATGGACTGATACTACTTATACAAGTTATACTGTATTATGAATCCAGAGCGTCCACCTCCAAAATACATAACAGGAGTAATATAGTATACTGTGGCTACTAACTACTGCATGATCATTATATAGGAAATTGTCACATCAACTGTTTTACATTTATTATTACTCATTACATTATATCACACACAGAGCAAAACTTTCCCAACAGATAGATCTCCTTTTCTACAGTTTTTCATGTTTTAGAGAAAAATCATCACACAGTGACAACGTTATGTCTGGAGAAGTATGCAAAATGTGTTTCCTTTTTCAGGACAAATGAGTAAGCAGTAAACTACTAATTATTTTACAATTAGGATGTAAAATTAAATCTTTTAAGAGAAAGTCAAGTTTTCAGCACTGCAGTTAAAGAAATTACGTACTGGAGGTGTGGGACTGTCACTCAAAACTGTGAAAAGCATACCAGAAAATTAGCTAGCCAGTAATGAATTAAAAGTTGCACTTTCCTTTCAAACAGAGCACAGTAGGGTTATGTGATTTGTGTCCAACCACTCTGAAATATTTTATCTGAACAGCTCAAAGTATTTGCAAAGGACAAGACAGCTTTGCATTCATTATGGCTGAATAAAAGGAATATGCTGAAATGTGTAATGACCAGTGGTGGATATTTAACCACCACCAAGGATGTCTGGGACATTAAGATTTGCAGAAGAGAGCACGTTTTTCCTTTTCAGAGTGGACAAAACCCCATCCTACATGGATTTGCAAAAATCCATGCTACATGGATTTGCTTACCTACTTTCTCTTTTAACCGAAGTTAAAATTAAGTATCTTGAACCAAAGACCTTCACTGTCTTTTCAATATAGTTCTGTCTTCTATGGAGAAAAAAAATACTCTCTGTCTGCAAAACATTACCTATAGCAGTGATCACTTGGAGGGCAGACAATGCAGTTCAGATCCAAACCACTTTGGGCTACTCACCCTGGAACCTCTCTTTGTTTTTTCCTGCTAAATGCAGTAGACTAGGCTTTCAGCTGTCATCCCTGATAACAGCAGGAAAAAATGCCAATAATTTTGCAGATCCACGTGATGTTTTTCACTTTTGCTTCCACTAAGCCATCAGAAACTTCACAGTGACAAGCTATAAAAAAATATGCACCAAGAATTTGCCTAATATCCATGCAAGAAGAGCACAGCAAGCCCACCAACTTCAGTCATTCTACACTCGCCTGTCCACCACACACAACAGCACACAGGTGAAATTGAACTGCCTCAGGAACCTGAAGGGAACAGAAACAAGAAATCCCTGGCATGGCTCCGGGAGACAAGACAGGTTTAATGGCATGCTGACAGCCTGTGCTTTAAGACTTCTTAAAAAACAAACAAAAAAACCCAAAAAGAAAAACCAGAAGTTTTACCAGTCAGAAACCTGCCCAGCATTACTGTATTCGAGTGTCACTTAGGTTAAAAAGAAATCTTTTAGCTTACATTATGTAGCACATTTTTTCTCTATTTCTGTTTTAAAGACACAAAATAGCCCACCCCTTCCTTTCATATATTCAAAGAGAATAACTGAAGCCTTCCAGGATCCTTGACAGCTTAAGTATACAGTAGGAATAGTTGACAATTGCATTAGCTTTTCCCAGTGTGCAGAAAGGATGGCTAATGGAAGTAATGAATCGTTTGCTGTTCCACTAGTCAAAAGTCTAAATAACAACATGACCTTCAGTCAATGCTGCTGAAGAAACATTTCCTTAAACAATTCACAATCAATGAGAGATGACCTCAGATTGCAACTGTGTGTATGTGATTTCTCTTCTTTAACTTACTCTTTCTTGTGTAGACCTACATAAAGTTTAACCATTTCACTAGTTGCTATTTTCCCTAATGACTGTTTATACTAAACAGGGAGGAAAAGTACCATGATCTAAAGGTTAAGTCAGCTATTATGAACACAACATCAAACTAAAATTTCCATGGAGCCTAAAAAATGCTCCCAAGCTTATCTTTTTCTTAGAGAGAAAAAAAACAGTGTTTGTGGAGATAAAGTTCCTTTTCAAAGAAAATAGAGTTTTAAAAATAAAGACGAATAATTCTTTTCTTGGTTCTCCTTCTTTATGTTTCATGCAAAATCCACTACTACCAGTGGTGGGATTTTTGGTTTAAACCAATGTGAAAAAAAAAAATCAAGTATCTGTTAACAAACTGCTATGTTTGGAACTGTTCATGTTTCATAATGCTAAACATTTTTACTAAAACCCATTAATATCCCATAAGAACTCAGGGCTAGGATTGTTATTGTTGTTTTGAAATGGTATTTATCAGAGGGATAGTGGGAGTTAGTTAACATCAGGTCAGCACATGAATGCAGACTGCAAAATAATTTTTATATTTCTTTTTTTTTTTTAAGTTTTAAAGCTGAAAACAGTCTTTCTAAACAAGAACTGTATTCCTTCATTATCTTTGAAGAGAAGGGTTGGACTAACCCCACATTTTTAATCTTTTTTAGGATTTAGTTTAGCAGGATAAGAGGTTATAGTGGAGTAAAAAATGATTTAGTACAGTGCCTACAATCCACTGATGCTTAATATAGTTGATCATCAAAATACTTAAAACGATAGTATTAAGTGATTTATGCAGTTGATGACATGAATGTTTATGACAGTCTTAGCCTCATAGTTGCATCTGCTTGACTTTCACCCACTTTATTTGAAGACATGCATGTGTAAAGATCAGTAGCAATTGCCAATTTGCCTGATGTACCACATCAGGATACAAAAACTGCTACAGATTTCCCCCCTCAGGTGCAATTTTGTCATACTCCATTAATCCTTTCAACCCTCCCCCAATCCTGTGGACTTGTTATTTAGTAATCCCTGATTGTTGTGGCGAAGGAACATTAGAAAGTCTCTGCTGTCCGCAAGGCAGAAAATTACAATGGTTGTCTATTAAATTTGGCTCTCACAGTGCCCCCTTGGATCAAGCCTGCTTGTCACAAACACAACCAGTAGCCAGAATGTCAGGACAAATTATCACCGATATCCAAAATGTCAATTTTAAACTAATTTTGTGTCTCACAATGTCGCCCCTTCAGCACCCAGACAAAGACAGTATTTTTAAAGAGGGAGAGAAAAATCTTAAAACAACACATCACATAGGGTAGCTTCATTCACTTATGCATGTCAGGTTTTCAGTTTTCAACTCCCAACCGGGAACTCTCCCACATGATTGCAACCCATTGTGCTAGTGAACAACTTGGCTTTCTTCCACTTGAGTCAGTTAAAGAGAGATTACTGGGAGCATTCCTTTCCAGGGCAGCTCTTGTTAAATACAAGATTCTCTGCAAACAACAGCCTTTTTCTTTTTAATTCAACATTTTTACACTGTAAAGTAATCTCTCTGTCTGGATCTTCTCTCTCTCTCTCATATGCATGTGCACACAGCTGCAGGATTTCTATGATCATGTATATACCTATCTCATTTTCCCCATATAGACAGAAGTCAAATTTATCTACTTTTTAGGAAAACAAAAAAATTTTAAAAACGCAGCCTTTCATGAGCTTGATTAATTTCTTGGTTTAATTCTACTGACATGAAAAAGTAACAGCTACAAGCTCCCAGTCAGGATTTGTGATTGATTATCTAGTGAAGCCTTTAAACAAAAGCTTGTTTGCTCATTAGTTGCACTGAGGTCTTTAGTGACATATACAACCACAATCTTTAATTAAGGAAAAGAACTGACAAAATATTTAGGTATTTTAATTTTGAAAAAGAGGAAGTAAATAAGCAAATAAATAAATAAATAAACCCAAACAAACAAAAAACACAAAAAAAACCTGAATAAAACCAAACAGCCAAACCTTCAGAATCAATCACAAAAGAGAGGGAAATGTAAAATAAAGCACTTCTTAGGTAACTGAGATATTTATTGTTGTAGCATTTTATTTCTCAGATCTGACCTGTCTTTTGGAAGCATTGTACTGCCACTACTATCTCATCCTTCAGAAATTCAGCAAGATCTTATCCTTTCTACTATAACAGTAGCTACGAGTGTGATTACATGATCTACATGCTTGCCACCCATCCCTGAGGTATCTCAGCATACTGCTGCATAAATCACTCTTACTCAACCATGGGTCCAGTGTATCCTGCCTTCAGACCACTGAGCTGGTTTTGTTTGTTTTGATGTACGCAGAGCATAAGGTGTGGGAAGTTTTGTGCAGAAGGATCATATTTAAGCTTGAAGAGACTACTGAAGCCTAACCCTAATAACACACTGAAAGAAAAAAATAATAATAACAATTTTGCACTGCTAATTTTAAAAATAGTTGAGACTTTGCTGTCGAATTTCAACATTTATAATACAATCAGAATTCATGTACAGTGATACTAGCTTTGTCTCCTTGCAACACTGTTGAAATCAGCAGGATACTCTTAGAGTGAAACACTTTAAACTCTAAACAAATGCTGTTTAAGAAATCTTAATGCGTGCTGAGCAATGATATACATTCAATATCTGACAGAGAAATTTAAGTGAAACAGAAGGTTTAGGTGTCTAATTCTGACCCTCACAACTCTTCAAAGGTCATCCTAGTAGTAGCAGATAGCATGGGCTGAAAAACCTATCATAATCCACGTCATGGCAAAACCTGTCTGCACTGCTGCCTACAATAGCCTAAAGGACACTGCCACATGGACTTTGCCCTCTGAGATGCTCAGGACAGGCCTTCTCACCGTACAGGCAGAACCCAACCATGCCACAACCAACAGTACAAGCCAAACTGGTGGCAAGGAGTTTATCTTCCAGCACAGTGCTACAGTTCTACACACCTATACATGGAAATTGCACCTGACAGCCCACTCTCAGGATCAGCATGGTGCTTCTCCAAGAGAAATCTTGCACATATCTGCCCAGATCCCACAGGACCAAAGGTTCACGTAGTCGCAATGCTGAGGACTTTCACATACAGAAACAAACAGTAAAATGCACCTAACCCAAATGGAATGAAATACCCATGTGGAGAAATACCCATGTGCAGGTGCCCCATGATCTCTTCTAGTTAGAAAATCTCTCCAACCATATTGCTGATGCCCTAGTGATGTCCCTATGTGTTTTTGTTTTCATTTAGACTGTAAGCAACAGGGATTCAGCCAGGGAACTGCTTGCTAAGGAGGAGTTACAAACTGTTTCTCTCATCTGCCTTCTATCATGTTTTTGTTTAAAGGCATTCCTACAGAATATAATCATCTTTGATGTATATATGCCACTGTATATAGGTCTCCGTGGGAGAAGCTTCACATTGATTTGGACTGCAATTGCGCTGGATATTTACATGGTTCATTGTAACATTTGGCATCTGTTTTTATTCTGTAAAATAAATCTTCAAATGTCATGAAATTCATCTTCAGTTGTTTCTATAAATAGATTGTCCAGCACTGTATGAGGACTTGGTTAGCTTCTCAACTGGACAATGGGAAGTACGCTTGGATTAACAGAAGTAATGTTGGTCTCTCTAAAAACTGTTGAAAATTACTTTGAATTTCCTTCTAATGACTCTTTACCAATAAATACATATCAGTGCATGTTCATTAGACAACATGAATAAAGTACTTCTGGCCACCATCATGTCTTCTCTCTGAAGTGGAATCCTCAGTGTTTCAATAGGTATATGTAATCCTGTACATACAAGCACAGGTATATATATCTGTTCTCATATCTATACATGCACAGTCACAAGGCAACATGATGACTGGCTTCATATTCTCCTTGCTAGAATTATTTAGGCTCAACTAAACTAATGCAACCAAAATAACTAGAAAACTTACACCAGCCAATCAACCTAAATTGATAGAACTAATTGACCAAAATTAAATAAGCACTGAAGTAAGCAGCTAAAAGATATTATTCACTATTATACACTAAAAGAATCATGACTTTGAGATGGTGACACAGTATGAAACTTCATCAAAGAGGCCAGTTCATGGAATTTCTCCTTGCAAAAAACATCATCCTCCTAAAGTTTTAAGACAGTGTGGCTGATGTCTTGCTGTTGGATTGGGGTTTTTTCAGATTTACGACTGTCGTCACTAATGTTTCCATTTAAAATATTCTAACCTCCAGATTAAATCAACTTGCAAGTGAAATCGCAGACAACGCCCTTAGGATTTAGTTCTGTGATCCTTATGAGTTCAACATGAGGCAAAATTGCAGGCTTTTCAAAATCACTCAGTATAAAATGTAAAATTCCCAGAGATTTTAATGCAAATCTTTTGCTAACTCTAAACTGTTCTGATAAAAATTTTATCCTCGAAGAACTTAGGATTCAGTTATGTTGTGCACAAAGCCAGTACAGCTACTTTTAGATCAAATGTTACACATATTCAAGTTTTCCAAAAACAAGCCCAAGCAGGTAAGGCTAGGGCTGTTACCTTACGAAGTGAAAGCATAATTGTAAAATGATAATGATCATCTTCAAACAAAGAAAGGGAAAGTCAAGTCGGAAGCAGTTTAATATTCACCTTCAACAAGAGGTGAATATTAATTTCCAGCTGTTCCCATTTTTAATTGATGATTTTTTCTGTGGTATGTGAAAGCCAGCCAAAGTGCTTCTATTCGCCTAACTCGGTAAGGACTACATGCTTCTTATTGGTCTGCTTCACCATGGGGATGGGATAAAATATGAAAGCAAGGATTTCTTTCTTCTAGCTAGGAAAATTAACTGTTAAGCTCAGTGGGGGCAGAAACAAAGGTGGCATTTAAATATAACTAATTTAGTATCTCACCAAAGCAGAGCCCTCTTGGAGAAGAGAGAGACCAAGGGAATGCAAAATTGTACATGAATTATTTCTGAGTCAATTCTTATAAAAGCAGAAGAACTTTCTTTTATGCTCAAATGGATTACACATTTCCTTTTATAATATGCACATTGTTCACATCTTTTAAAGATAATTTAATGAACAACTACTGCTAAGAAAGAAGGAATACTATTTTTTTTTTTTTTTTTTTTCCAAGACATTAAAGTGCAAGGGTCATCTGAAGATGAGGCCTGAATTGCTTTTTAAAACATAGATTGTGGGACAGATCCTCAGCTGATATGAAATAGCTCTGTTAAGTTTATTGTTCAATTAGAATGCAATGTAACTATGATTAAAGATTGCTTACATTACCATATGTTTATAAAATAGCAAATGTGACTTGCAAATTTTGTTTTTTATTTTGTTTGGGCTCCTTTTAATTGCTTGTATTTTTTTAATTGTAAAGAGTGTATTTTGAGGGAATAAACTCTCACTTGTGCTGTCAGACCAGGCTAATCATTCCCTACTTAGCTACATTTCAAAAGACCTAAGATGTTGCTTGAAAAGGGGCTTAGAAGCAATTGATTTGTGTTCATTAATCCATAAACATTTGATTTCAAATCAGATTGCCAGCAGACATAACCTCTCTGCATTGCTACAACAGAGACTTGATTTGATTAATCAAACAGCTCTGATTCACTGGATTGTCTACAGAACAGTTGTCCCTGACAATACTATGCAAATAGCTGGTGATGTGATACTGGCATCCCAGATTTCTAAAACTGCTATGTTTTCCTCCTTGAAGATATCAACATTTTATATCCAATTCAATTTTATTCTTCTATATAAGCACTTCTGCATAGGGCATACAGGATTTTTAAAACACGTTCTACTATTTTGTTTAAAAATAAGTGTCGCCTATAAGGTTTCATTTCTCTATACCTCAGTTTACTCTTTATTGAGAGAGCAGTATTGATATTTCTGTGTTCCAAAACACTTAAAATTACATAAATAATTATATATATACTTCTATGTGTACCACTATAAATAATTTTTTTAAATTTTATTTTTCAGGAGCTATGTAACAATATATCTCATATAAGTATTTTTGCCTGTTCTGTTTGAAAGTACTGTCATTTATACAGAATTAAATGCATTGGTTTAGGGAACAGGAAATCTTTCTATTCTAAAATTCCAAACCTACATATGCTAATTAGGTCTACATATTTAATACTGACTGTTGATAAAACAGCACGAGCCAGTAACATGCAACAGATGTATGATTCACTTCCTAACAGATAATGGTTACTCCACCAGAGTATTTGTTCATTCTCCTGGGAAATAACACAAAGGTGAAAAAAAAAAAAGGCCTGCAGTCAGTGTAAGAGAGAAGTGTAAGAATACTTTAGCTATATTTGGTTAGGTAGGAAGAAAGTAGGAAGAAAAGCCAAAGTGCCTTAAAGAAGCAGAAAAGCTAAGACTATAGCATCAGGGAAAAA
>VYXF01000778.1:168345-184053 GCA_013397295.1 Polioptila caerulea | reverse complement strand
AAAAAAAAAAAAAAAAAAAAAGAAAAAGAAAAAGAAAAAGAAAAAGAAAAAGCAGGGTCTTGCAAAACGTTAATCAATAGATTTCTAAAAAGTGACGGTTCCCAAGCTCCAGAAGAAAAAACTTCATGGACTTCAAAGTTCAAGAACAATAATGGACAGAAGTCTTTAGGGGAAGCAATAAAAACTGAAGGAAGCAAACACCTGTTTTTTTCCAGCTATGCCTTAAATATTGCAGTTCCCAAGTGATGGCTGATGCCATCAACTGGTTCACCCCGCTGGTTGACTCTGAGGAGCATTGTGTAACTACCCACCGATAAAGGCCATCCGAACCTACCAAGACTTTAGCTTTTCAGGAAAAAAATATTCTTAATTAAAATGGTCAGTTCTTCCATATTCTGCCAAATAAATATATTAGCTCAGAAAAAGCAAGAAATCTCAGCCATCCTATGCTGACTCTGCCAAAGTGCAGATTGGTTAGATGACGTTATTTCTCATCTTCCATTTGAAACAATCTGTTTCTTCTTATGATTCAGAGAACTGAAGGATGGACCTTCTGGCATGATTTTAGTCTAAACCCACCATATTGTTTTGGTAAGCTTCTTAACAAGTACTTCTTTATATTAAACTGAGTATTGTTGGTACTCCTGCAAGATAAATTAGCTTACAAGCATTCAGTGTACATGCAGCCTCCCCTCATTCAACATGTGATAAAATGATAAACTAGATCACTCATGGGGTTACTGAAAATATATTTAGGTTTCATAATTTATATGTATTAAAATAAAAATTATGTATATTAGTACCTCCATCAGTTACTTGTTCATGATTCATGCTAGATTTTTCTTGCTGAAGTTTTATGTATTTACAGCATTTTGAACCACAGTGTGTGTATTCAAATGTAATTGCTTAAAGAATTACAGAACAGTTGGTGATTTCTATTCAGATTTTTGGCAGAGCTTGAAGTCTCAGTACAAGTGGAAAAAAAATAATCATTTGTTTTAGAAATAAAAAGTGCAACTCTTTTCATTATTACACTGGCAGAAATATGAGCAATTTTCACAGAGAAAAGGAAGCAAAATGTGAGGAAAAAAGTTTTGAGAAAGAGGTTCTCAAGGGGCGGGGCGGGGGGTAAAGGACCCTCTCCGCAACTCTAGAAGCAGCAAGGCTTCCTACATTACCAATCTTGATTCAAAACTGGGATGTGGTCAAAAGTGAAACTACTTTTAGAATTTCAGCTACTCTCAAGTGGACTTTTACCCAGCATGCAGATTAGGATAATACCCTGTCTGTGTAAAAAGAAAGGTCCACGACTCCAAACAGCAGGAGTGCTGAAGTCAAAACAGTATTGCTTGACAGAACTGAATAAAGAAGCCTGAATGCTGCACTTACTTATTTTTGTTTTTATTAACAGGAAAGATGTGCTCCATCATTCACTTGTATTCATTCCAAGCATCTATCACCTGATCTTGTGTATGATGTTATATTGCTTGAAGATGATTCTCACAGCCTGAGCTTAAAATAAGAAGTTTCGATTCAATTGAAATGCAAAGACAAAATACTGCACTCCTCTCCCAGCTGAGCTTTTATTTAATGTGCCAGATTAAGAAGCTTGCTCTACTTTACTGGATCAGAGTCAACACAGTTTGTCCAAGAAACTCAGAGATAAGGGAGAAACAGTTCTTAATCAGGCAAAATTCTCAATAAAATAAAGAGGCACTTTGCCCAAGTATGTTCTTCAGAATTTAAAATTGTTATGTTGGCCTCAGCTAAGTCTGAGAAAGTGTACTGCTGCTCTTATACCTATATTTTGGGACAGCTAACTCAATACAGAAGAGAATAAAAACAAATATTCCCCTTCCTGATGTCGGTTTTTATCACACTTTAATCAACTAGGAATCCCCTGAAGAAAATTCACACAGCAAGTTGGAACAGCATAATCTAAAGCTCCAGTGGGTTTGGATTAAGTACAAGGCATCTTACCATTGTGTTAAACTACTTAAAAATGCCATAGACCCATGGACTAGAAATGTGATTATTTTGTCCCCCATACTTAGAAAATAGCATCAATTTTATAACTGTACAAGTTCCTGTTAAGGCCACAGACTATCGTAACAGCTACACTCAGAAGTATTTAATTTCTTAAAACAGTGGATGTAGTCTGATTTGCATATTCAACTATTTTCATCAGTATCTGCCTCAGCCCTTTTCTGTTAATTTCATGCTGTCCTGGCGTTCTTAAGATGTTACAGTATCACAGATACTAAAACCTGAAAATCAATTTACATAGCTTGGAAATTTTTTCCAGAAATGTTTATCTTTAGACAATACTAAAAAGTGTTGTCTATATGCATAAGTAGCTCAAAAGTAGTCCATGACAGACAGTGTCTATGTAGTGTCAGAGATTACTTCAGTGTGCTTAGAACTACTCCCTGCATATCACCCTGCAAACAGAGTAACTCAAGAAGTCAGAGCTACGTATTTGGTACACAGCTATAGTAGAGCTACACTTATAAAAGAGGCAGCTTGGCAGCTCAGAGGTTAAATTGGTAATTGTGAAAAGGGACTGGGCTTCAGCTTCCATAATTCTTGTTATTGAAAGTGAATTACTGCTTATTGTTTAAACCCAGCTATTACTCAAGAAGCTGCAAGAGAACGATGGGTGCCACAGGACAGGAAAAAGTGTTAGAGTTCTTTGCACCTCTTTCAGCCTTCACATCAGTTTGTGGGAGGAAGAGCGAGCGATTATTGCACAAACATGAGGAGACGGATTCAACTCTTGATTACAAGCAAAACCATCAGGGAAACAGTTGTGATTTCACTACTACAAAATTAATAAATATGAAATAACAACTGGGTTCAGATAGCCTTTACTTAGAGTAAGTAGAGTTACATGCAGTCCTAACTGGAAAAAAAAAAACAAACTTGTGAGTAAATGATATTAGCATCTTTTTGGCCTTTTTCCATGACTATAAAATGTCATTAATATAAATGTGACTCAGACCTGATATCCCTGGTCACTATTGCAGCCAAGATCCTAAGTATATGAAATCTCCTTGGCTCTGCTAAAGCACTAGTGCTAAATTCTGGGAAATGATAACACTGATTCATCTCAAAACAGTCTATATATAACAGCAAGACTAGGCACACATAAAATTATGCACTGTCTTGCCCCAAGGTTAGCAACATATTCCTAGTAGAAGGAAGAATGTTATTTTCATTCCCTGCAATCATGTGATAAATAGCTGTAGGGCAGATTCAGCAAGATCTCGAAGGTTATGATTTTACAATATAATGAATGTATGTCTAGCTCTCTGCCACCTGAAAAAGCAGCAAAACAAAGCAGGACTTGTCAGTATTTTGCTTATGGCAGAAATCAGACATTGTCCAGAACCCTTTATGAGACACACTGCTACTTCTTAACTAGTTTGATTACAACATTCACTCCAATACTTCAACAGCTCAGCTTTCCAGCATATGGCATAATTGGAAGCAGCAGCCAGCAGGTATCACATATGAATGGAAAATGTCTCACACTGAGTTAACTACTGACTGTATCAAATATGCAGTCTTGTAGGTAGGTTGATGGGGGAAAATAATACTAATAAAAGTGTATTTAAAATGAGAGGATGAGTGGAACATCTGTGCAGTATATGAGGCAAGCAAATTACCTAGAAAGTTCAGAAGTAAAAAATATTTTAAAAATTCACTGAAATTAGCTCAAAAATAAAGAGATGAGACAACAAAAAGGAACATTTTAAGAGATATAAACCCCAAACCTATGGACAGTTTCAGGAGAAACTTAAAAAAAGGTAGAAGACATACACTGAGAAGTACATTCTTAGGAGCAGGCAGACTCAAGCTACTGAACGAAAAAACACTCCAAGAAGGCAACTAATGCCCAGGACTGCTTACCTCACTTGGAAAGGAACTGACATTTGTTCCTATTCTACTCATTTATTGTCAACATGGAGTTGACCGTGGATGAAATGTTTTATTCTGATCATGCTTCCTATAAAATACTGTGTTTTACCTTAATAAAAATAGAATACAGGCCCATCTATACCATCACCATCACAATGTAATGGCCTGTGCTGAATTAATGTTTGATTTTGGTGATTCATATTACTCCATCTTAGGAGGTGACTGAGTTACAGCCATTGCATGCAGCTGCGATCATTGGCAATTGAGCATAGTTTGCAGAACAGTAACACCAACGTTGAAGATGTATGAAAATGCATTGGAATTACACCAGAGGGTGATGCAAGCCTGACAGGAACACTTAGGGGTACCTCTGCTAATATCATCAGTATTATATGTGAAAGTCCAAGGACTTTAATTCAGCTACAGAAGCAAATTGTATGGTTTTGCCAGACAGTAGGACAGACTCACTTGGCATCACTTGAGAAGCATTAAAGGATCTAGAGTAAGTACACACATAATTCATATCCTCAAAGGCACCTCACTGCAAGACAGTGCAGCATGATTTCACACTGAATTAGGTAAGGCAATATAAAATCCTGCTAATGATAAGGTACTGTAGATTCACCTGTACATAGCCAGTAGAGATCAACCTCAAGTGAATTGTTCCAGGCTGACCTCGTCCAGCTACAGTAAGGTACAAAATACCTCTTTCTTGTCTCCACAAGGATTTTACATTTAAGCAGATACCTCACAACAACAATCTTGATATAAAAGACTGGTTTTTTTCAGTGAAGATAGAATCTTAAAAAAATGAGAAAAAGGCACATCATGTTCAAAGAGTAATGAGTGTATCGCACCGCACAGTCCAAATGTAAATGAGGTTAGTTCTACCTCAGTCAATTGCATTGTGCAGAAAAAAACAAAACTGAATTTTCTCCCTTTATATTTCAAAAGATTTCTAAGAGCAGCAAAATTTACAGGAGAAAATGTCAAACAAATTGGATTCACAGATAGATAGTGCCATATGATTTCTTTGTGTTTACAAGACAATCTTCTGTTGCAAGAGTTAATGTGCTTTGTGAAAGTTACTATGGCATGGCTTCTAAGCTACAGCATGATGTGGTGGCAGTTCAGATTTCATGACAGAATGCTAACTTAACTCGGATACTGAAAAAACTAATGAGGTGGTATAGAGTTGCAGAGCGGTGTTACACGCAGAGATATGCAGTTTTTTGGGAGTTTTCATTATCTGTGTAACTGTATAGGCATAAAAGCAATGAAAACCCAAAACAGGCCGCAAAAGCTTAAGGCTTTAAAGCTGGAATAAAATTGTATCAGTGTTTTCTAATGGAAATATGATAAATTTAAGCAATCTCAGAAAAAGTCCCTGATACTCCCACTAGCGTTTATCACTAGCCCCTGATACTCCCACTGCTGGGTCTAAGGTCTCATGGGTAGCGCTTAGGTGAAGATCACAATTAAGCTAACACAGGCAATTTATTCTCATGCTGGTTTTATTCAAGTTGAGGCAATGTCATAATGTTAAGCAATCTCAAGGATTCTCTTTGTTATGCTTGTTGCCTATGGCTTTTAATTGAAGGTGCTATCACAGCATCCCTATCAGATGCCAAATGTCATGAGTAGTAGCAAGCAGGAACACACAGTGCAGAGGGCTCTCCTGACCCCCAACTATCTTTACTGAGGACAGCAGGATGTAAGATATAACACTTTTCTCTAGCTAGAGGCTTACTGAAATGAATTTCCACAATGCTGAATACAACTAAAGCTGGTATTTAGCACTAGAATTTGAAAATGTTAAATAATACCAAGTGTGAGACAGTGAATGCAGAGCGTTTTTTAATGTGGTCACCACTGATCCGAAGAATGAAAGTTCTAAAATTGAGCATTACTTCTGTGACATACTTTTGACAGATAAATATCATAGATGACAACAAGAAGTACTTTGTCTGGCGGTGATCTGCACCATCTATAAAGCTTCAGCAGGCACTGAATGAAACTGCTCTGCTGAAAAGTACTCAGCACACTGCTTTGAAGAAGTAGACTCAAGGATCACTGACAATCTGTATATCACAGCAGCACTGCCAGCTTTCTTATTAAAGAATAAGTTTTCCTACAAGTTCAGTCATCTTTAAACCATTTTGAAATGTAAAGATATATGAATGTTTTCATCTTTCCTCCCAATCTCCCTTTCAAATTGCTGAATTCAAGAAGCACTATCCAGTTACTGAGTTGCAACCTCCACTCTTCTGCTGTGTGATTTACATTTTTTGTTCTTGTTTTCAGAATCAATTTTCTATTATAAGCCCGTGAGATAGCACATCTATTACAAATTGTGAAAGTATTATGCCATATATGAGAAAAGTATGAATGATCTTATAGAAAGAAACTGAGCAAGTAAAACATATATGAAATAATTATCTACTTGTTTTAACTACAACACATATAGGATGGCCTCCCATATTATGCTGCTATCCAGATATGCTTCCAAATGTTTCAAATCCTTGAATCCTAAAGAGCATGGTTCATTAAAAGTCTTGAGAGGACACAAGCAATGTGTGGTTATGAGTTAGGACAGATTGTACACAAAATGTGCCACTTCTGCATGATGATACTATTTATTTGAGGGGGAAACTCAGATTTCTAATATGTGCATAAATACATTATACAAAAAAAAGTGTGCTTGGAGAATAAAAGAAGAGAATAAAAAGAGAAACATGAAAGGACAGAGACAGTATCTCAGAAAAGAAAGAGATGTATTTAAGCATCAGCCAAATGACACTATTTTTCATATCATTTATAGTGGAAGCTTGAAGACTAAAATACTTCACAAGCCATTAGTTTCTTTGTACTCTGTGACGGATTAGAATATTTCTTAATCAACTGCTAAAGCACAGAAGAGGGCCAAAGCCTAGATTTAGTAAAGCTGAGTGATACTGAAATCTAGGGATGTTCAGTGGGGATGTTATCAATAGACACATCACAAGACCATAGAAGTGCATCAGTTTCTCAAACCTCTCAAAAAGGACCTATGTTTTTGTCCATTTCTTAGTCCAGAATTTGAAAAATCACATTAAGAATAATAGTTCTGATTTGTACTCAGGGAAGCTAATCAAAACCCCAAGAATGTTACAAGATTCAAATTACTTGCTGAAGGTTCTGGACCTTGCTTTGCCCAGAGGCAGTTTGAAAGCCAACACCACCCACCCAGAGGTGGTCCTGCCCTACTGGTTAAATACTTTGGGCTGCATAAGGTTTGTTGCAATGCATTAACATTACAGCAAGAACGAAGAATAACAAAATTAAATGTATTTAAGTGTCATTCATATTTCATCTCATTCACACAGGATGGATATTCACAAAATTCAGACAGTCACCTACTGTCTGGTACCTGGACTGTACCAGTGCTCTCAATAGAATGGGCATTAGAAACCAAGACAAACAGGATTGGAGTGACGCCGCTTCACTATACCCATGTTTCTCATCTGTTACCCCACTATAGAAAAATATTGTCATTTTCAAGTTTGAGGAAGAAAAAAGATATTGTAAAATAAAAATAAAATGCCAATCACAGCGGTGGATCACCTATCTCGTCTCATTTTGTACTTCTCTTGATTGACAGGCTGGTGCTCTTGTAGCATACAAAGGCAAAAAATCAGGCATTCATTTCAAACTGAAACTTTTGACAGATGTAACAGCTTTCTGCAATGAAACTGATGAAATCTCAAATAGCAAAGTCCATCTCCTGTACAGTAGAGAGATTAAATTTCAACAGGCAACGTTTACTGTCCTAAGCAGATGTAGATTTAATTGGGGGGGAGGGGTGTTGTTTGGTTGGTTGTTTGTTTTTGTTTGGTTGGGGGTTTTGTTGGTTTTGTTTGTTTAGAAATACAGGAGATGACTAGGGCTTTGCAAGTGGTACACAGCTTACCTCCTGCTGCTCTGGATGCTGCAGACTTCAACAGCATCCCTGTTTCAGAGTACTGTTGTCACAAACTGAAGGCAATTTCAAATTCTCTTAGCAGTAACACTAGCATGTCACTGATATTTTGACCTGTATTTTTGCAATGGTGAAAGTGAAAGAGTCTGACAACTTACTGAAAATTCAAACTGCTATAGACACATACCTTCTACCAGAGAGGCAAAAGAAACATTTTTACACTATAATGTGAATAGCCTGTACTAAGGTTCACAGAACAAGGTACCAAGGAATGTGCAGTGCTGTGGAAAACCAGAAATACTCAGAACAGCACCTAAACAAAAGAACTGATGTTTCATTGCACTGTCTTACTAAAATAGCTGATGGCCAGATAAAAAATTAATAAAAAGTCAGTAAGGCTCTTTCTGCTAATTTGGAAGCCTTTGAATTTGAGTCATAATCTAAAGAAGACTTTCCCAAAGGCAGCTGTGCACATACATTTTTGTGCCTACGTGCACTATTCAAACAATGCCTTCACTTAAAGAAATAAAAAACCTTAAAGCTCTTCTCTTGAACTCAGTGAGAAAAATGGACTGGATAATGCTCTTCACCAAGAAAGTGAAGAATATGGATCACAGAGAATTATACTCTTCACTGGACATAGGATGCATCTCACCAAGCTGTGTTGCTCAGCTTTGACAACCAGCTTAAAGCACCGTATTTTCTTCAGGGTGGGGTAAACCACAAACCCACTGAAGCAGATTAGATTTGTTATGGAATTAGAAGTCAGTCAAGATGAATCCTACCTTAGTGTCATAAGAAGCAAAATGCACTGTTTGCACAGGCACTACCAGCTAAATGTACTGGTGAAAACTGTACAAATGATACTTTCTGTGAACCTCACTTACAGAAATATGGCTAGATCCACCATCAGAAGCTGGGCACCTGAAGCAATCATGATGTTAAGATATATTCATTACATGCTCTAAGAAGAAGGACTGAAATAACAATATTCCCAAAACCTATTTCACTGAATGGAAAGCTACTAAAAACAGGAGTTAAATAACATTCCCTTTCAAGCTGTGCATCCTGTCAACACAGGAAGGAGGTGTTCTCTTAAAATTCATTAGTCTGCACCATTCTCTAGAACTCCTGGATCCCTTCCTGCAAAATCAAGCTTGTGTGAAAACATTCTTCCAAAAAAATTTTGGTAAGAGAAGATAGACCTCAGTGGTCAAAGCATTTATCAGGAAGTTCATCAGAGTAGCTACATAGATTATATGTAGAAACATATGCATCCCACAGAACCTTTACATCAGATAGACAATTGTTTCCATAACTTTACGCATTTTGAAGGAGACAGATATTTACATCTAGCAGGCTTAGCCGTTTAAGAGACACTACTGCTTGCTACCAATCAACAAGGGGCTGGAAGAATAGCAAAATACCATCCATGACTGAAGCACGGTCTTCCTCTTGAATTTTTCCAGTGTTTTAAAGGCTGTATGACCTTACAAGGCATAGGCTAAATTAGTTCATTTGATGAAAAATATTGTACAGGCAGATATTTAACACTTTTTAATGATGAAGAAAACCAATCAGAGATTTTTCTTACTAGTAACACATAAAAGCCTAGGAGGTGCTAAGAACATCCTTCAGAAAAAGAAATGAAGCATCTTACAATTTCACTGGAAGGAATGAAGGCAAATGAATGAATATCAGTTTCAGGCTACAAAGTGTTTTATAAATCAATATCAATAGCAATTCTCTTTCAGCTATCAGCCAGTGAGAATATCCGATTTCGTTTTCTGGATTGGGAATAGGTTGTTATTTTAAAACTCTGCCTTTCTGCAAACCCGAGGGGTGGAAACAAAGAAAAAAAGAACAATCTGACTGCTGATCTTTCCCATTTCATCAAATTCAGCTCAAAATAAAAGGAGTTTTAATTCATGTCACTCCTGATTAATTTTACATATTTTTTTACATTTTGGAAATATTATCTCAATATCATCCATTGTTTTTATTAAGAAGTTAACATGAGAAAGAGCTGCAGATGGAATGAACAAGCAGATTTCTCCCAGCTTGGATTCAACTACAAATTACGAACTATTACTCTAGAAAAAGGCTCTTTATAGTCTTCTTGTAACAGGAAGTGTGCATTTTACAAACCAACTTTCAAGTAATAATATTAATATTTGTGCACAAGAAGTTCAGTGTGACATTTCACAAAAGAAATGTCAAAACTACAGCATCAGGAAACTACACATTCTACACACCAAAAAATCCTGACAAATGAAGAATTACAAAATTTTCTCTTTACCACAGAAGATGCAGGACAATCCATGTCAAGACTTTAAAACAAATCTCCCTCCCACCTCACTTGCTGTAAAAGAAAAATGAAGCAAAGAATGGCAACTTTTTAGATTGGTAAAGTTTAGACAACTCAGTGGGATTACAAAACAAATTTTTAACTACCTTTCTCTGTATTATCACATAGAATTCACAGTATACACAAACCCCAAAAATTAAATTGGGAATCATTCCAAGATTTGGAAGTCCTGATAGTTTTAGAAAGATCAACATGAATATTGTACCAGAATTGTAGTGGCCTTTATGTTTTCCTGAAACCCAGTGGTCCCAGGAATAACATACACATGGGTTTGGATGGCTACAACAATACTGCTGTTCAAAACAATTTATTTTTCTATTTCAAGTTTTCATAATTTCACAACCAGTGAAAAAGTAGCAGTATCAATTTAAAGTGTCTTCTGCCAGAAATAGCTACTTCTGCTTCAAGAGAGAGTTTATAGCTCACTAGAAAATAATCCATTACCAGAAAATTATTGCAACTCCATTAGAGGAACTTCTTTTGTATGGTGTTTTAATTATAAGGGAACGGTTAACATGCGTTTTGTGTCTAGACTAGCACTTAAAATCTTGTTTAGGTAAGATGCCAAGGCCCTTTAGGTAGCAAATGTCTTTCTAAAAGATAGAAACAAGCAAAAGATGTTCTCCTCCCCCCACACTTCAGTAAAATATGATCGCATCCATTCATCTCTTATCTACCGTCGGGTAAATCCTTCCACTCAATGGAATGCTATCTCATGTAAACCAGAAATGAACTGATTAAATGCCTGCATCAGTGTATGGGGAAAAATTATTTTACATACATTGTGCCACAGGCTGGAGAGCCAAAGAAATAAAAGAAGGCAAAATTAATACATGATTCTATGTACGTTTTTTTGTTCTGCGAAGACATGGACATTACAGAATGTATGCAATATGGCTGTACTTGAATAGCAACTGAGGAAACTTACGAGTATAGATTTTATAGACTACCATGATGTTCTGTGAAAGCAGTGAAACCAAAAATTCAGGTAGCACCTGTAATTCCAGTTTGATCTTTCAGAACACTATATGCCCATTTTGTCAGTTAAATCCTATATGTTCCATGCAATTAAATGGTAGAGTAAGAAGATACAGCATCTCTAGAACTAAATGAAACTTGAATCCAGCTATTTTTGAACAGAAATTGCCTAGATGAGGATCTATCCATAGGCATCACGTATCTGGCTCTCGGATGGTATTTATCAAGATAAACAATATTGCAAATGTAAGAATCCTAGAATTGATGGAGCAAAATTACTCAGGACTTGAAACCTGCACTTCAGACAGGTAGACTGTTCCCATAAAGAGCTGCAGAATGTAAATGGGTCACAGTTTTCATATCTTTAACATCTGTTGTTTATACCCAAGAAAGCACATCAGGGGCAAGAAAATTAATTCCCCAATTGCTGTCAACTGCGTTAGGGAACAGCAATAAACAGCTTACTGTAAGCCCCTAGCTACAATAAAATTGCTGTCAATAAAGTGTGGCTGATATGGTTTTGCTGTGCTAGAAGAAGAGATTTCTGGAAGTGAAAATCTAAAATGGAAACTAAAAAAATTCTCCCTTGTTCCTATATACGAAAGAACATTATCAGGAAATTGCAATAGCATAAAACTCTCAAGATCCAGTTCTCACTCACATGTGTGGCACAAATTTCTTAGCATATGTGAAACTTTGGCTTTGGATATTCAGGACAGATGAGACTCCAATGATACTGATAAAAAATCTTTTGCAAGGAAACATTTAAAGAGAAATGAAGATTACTAAGCTTTTACTGTCAGATCTGTATACACAAAATGTTCCCTACTCTAGTTTAGCATGTCTGCCATCACTATTGAAAATGGTATTATAGCTTAGGGTTATGTTCAGATATCCATTATAGCTCCAAGTTTTCACATGCTCTTAACTTTCTGAAAAATTCTTCTTTTCAGCTGAAATTTTCCATGCTTGATCTCAGCTAAAAGATGAATTTCTTTAGACAGTTCAGTGAAATCTGTTAACCTATTTTTCAGTTATACAACAATAGAAAAAATACACTGTACATTATCACCATTTCTAATATTTTAGTACAGATATACAAATATACAGAACTAGAAAACAATTGAATTTTACATGCAGACACTTTTCCAGATGATTAGTCCTCACCCAAGACTAATATCCATGCTAACACAGAAACCAAATTAAGCATACAAAAGAATGTATGTATTTTTTTATTTATACTAAGTGATGAAACAAGGCCACTAAAAATAATACAGCACACAGAATTGTGGAATGCTATGGTTACAGAATTTTAATATTTACAGGTGACGTAAGCTCTGCACTGCTGTTCCAATGCAGCTTTCCATCAACTTATGCACCTTGAAATTGCCACTCTCAGTGTATCAAATTAAGAGTCATTAATGTTTTCAGCTTTTCTTTTCCCTTACATAAACTCCAAACTTACGAATTTAAACACTTCAGAGTAAGATAACATCAATTAGATTTGCCACATAAAGCTTAAGTGATGTGCATTGATCAGCAGGAGCTTGGTTACTTGTTCCTTGATCAGGCAAGAAGTCCACTGGCTGAAAAAGGAATAAAGCAATCTCTACAGAGCTTATGTTATTAAGACTAAAAATATACTTTAGTATGGAATGTAGTTAACGTGTCATTCAAGCCCCAAATCCTTGATTTCTGCCACAAGAGCACAGAAATACAAGGACAGAGTTAACATAAATTCAACTTTCCTGAATCTTCCAGAACTGTGCACATTTTCAAAATTTCTAAATTATCATTTTGATTCAGGAAAGTTCTTATAGTGTGCTTACGACTTTTTCTTGAAGACAATGTCTCAAGTCACTTGGACTTGCTTCAGTTTTACCATGTTAAATGAAAGTTAAGCACATGCCTAAATGCATTTTGATAAAGAATGAAGACTGAAGGTTTTACCCATAACCTACACTGATACATATTTTTAAACCTGTGTTATTTGTCACTGCTGTGCTTTAAATCTGATTAAATAAAGTTGTTATAATTTAAAATTGGGATAACCACAGTAAATTGGCCTTAATTTCTTTTATTATTTAATCTATTGTTAATCTAATGACATTGAGGAGGAGTTTTTGTCTGTTTATTTGCTTTTCAAAAGAGGTCTTTCACACAGAAGAATACAACATGTCGTCTTCTGCTGTATTTCTATGTAGCTGTTTGGTGTAATGACTTACTAATTTGAAGCGCATTTTAAAGTTCAATCAAATACTGAAAAGAACACTGATTGAGAAGCCTGCATAGATTTCAGTATTCTTTATGAGTCATAACACTGATTTTGGAAGCTTAGCTATATAAGCTGGTGGTGTGCAACATCCTTTCCATATTCCTAATTATCTGAATTAGCATTTAGAACAATCCCAAGTTCAAGTATTCAAAAATGCTCTTTTCAGAGCATCCACCAGGTTTACTGCAAGATAGGCACTTGAAGGAAGCTTTGGTTTTCATACTGGGTACTTGTGAAACATCAGTCTGTACAATTCAGTCACATGTGAAAACTTAACCACAGAATTTCCACTAAATTTATTGACGATTGCACAGAAATTGCCCATCCAAAAAAAATCCCCAAAAACCCCACAACCCCCCCCTAAAAACTAAGAATTTTTTAATTGAACAATATCTTTTAAATTTTAAAAGCTTTTTGATTTAAGACCCAGTTCTAACAGATTTCTAGAGCTACATGCCCATCAAAAGTATCGGGATTTTGCTTGAATGAAGTCCAACTGCTGACTTAGGTCTCAGGTCTTTGCTAATATTAATGTATCTGCAAGACGCACTGTGTGTGCACTTACCTTCAACTAAAACAAACTGTGTAAAGGTGGAGGATGCTAATATTTCTTAGACATATATTTATCCTTTCTATATTTCATCTTTCCCTATCTTGACATCATCTACCACAATTCTCATGTTCTTCACAAAACACACCAAGTTACTGAATCTATATATATGTATCCTAACTCAACATTAGATGCAGAGAAATTAGTTATATTAATCTGAAGGAAGCAGTACAATGGCACAGAACTAAGTATCTCTTCCTACAGGAATTTGGAAAATTTTTTTTTCAGATGCTGTGGCATCAGCACACACTACTGTTCAGTAAGATTTTTAAATCTGAATACTTTGCTTAAAAGCCATACTCTATCACAAATTTTAAAAAAAGGCCTATGATGGTGTATTTCACTCCTGTGCCAATGAATATTAGCTAAAATGCATCTTAATTTTAGGAACTACAGACAGAAGAATAGGAAGATTGTTGATGATTACTACCATTGATGGTTATACTACTCCAGCCAAAATTGACAAGGAAGCATAAAATGACTACATCCTGTAACACTCACCATTAGGAGAAAAAAACCAAAATTACATTATATCATTACCCACTGAATAAAAATGCACAAACTCAGATTAGGTAACTGTCTACCTAAGAAAGAGTTTTATTTTCATTTCGATATAATAATACAGCTTTTTCAGGGAGCAATCCAAATCATGAATATCTGCTGACTTCAAAAAGGACACACTAAGACCTCAGTGAAACTTGAATCAGGTCCATATATAGTTATAATTACAGTTATAATTAAATGGAGACCAGAGTATTTAATGTAATGAACACAAGTAACTCTGGAACAACTCAGTTGTTTTTTGTATGGGTATGGGAGTTTTATTCCCCTCATGTTCAATTTTGCCACACAGAGCTTACACATTCTGTCAGATAAAAAATTCTGGGCATCCCAACTGCCTCTAAATACTATGGGGAGTTAAGTCTGAGTTTTCTGATAGAGTTTGCAAAACTAATTTATGCCTAAATTAAAATAATCTCAGAACAGAAAAGGAATGTGTGGTTTGGGGGGACTACATTTTACAACTACAACTGAGGAGATAACTTCAGACAAGTAAGCACAGACTATGCAGAGCTCTTGTATAAATATTTGGGGGGGGTGTTGTTTTGTTTTGTTTTTTTTATTTAGGCTGACAGTTTGTGTATGGTGCTGTGAGATGGCTTGGGAAGTAGACCCTACTTTAAAGTCAGAGATAGGGATTTGTGAGATTCTTCTATGTTGTTTTCAGTGTGTCGTAGGAAGGACTTGTGTCAGAGCAGTTACTTTAGCAGAACTGCCTCCAAAGTGCTAGTTTTATTCTTAGCATCTTGTCAGTGTGACACCTTATAGACACGCACAGTCAAGACACACTTCTGGGAACGGCACATTGATCTCAGCTAAGACTAACGCAACAGCAAGAGGATGACTTTGTCCTAAACTCGGCTACCGCCAAAATCGTTTTGCAAAGACAAGCCTAAATGCGTCTCGCGTGGTTCCCTAGGACCCATGTCCCTGATAAATTCAGACAAATCACCATCACTTGGAGGGTACAGCAAGGAACACGGACGCGATTCCGAGCACAGACCGAGGCTCTGCGGCGGCAGGGCACCGAGGAGACC
>VYXF01000778.1:151287-161425 GCA_013397295.1 Polioptila caerulea | reverse complement strand
GGGTAATTTGGAAAGAGGGGCTTGGTGTGCGTTTGGGTTGGTGGTGTGGTTTGAGGTTGGGGGGCAGGGGAGGCGGGGGGTGCCTCAGTGCGTGCTCGGTGCTCTTGCGCGGGGCAGCCCGGCCGCCCGTGGTGCGAGTCGGGCCCGGAGCGGAGCGGGGGCCGTGGGGCCGCTGCCCGGCGCTGCGCTGGTTCGGAGGCAAGCGCCTGCCCCGGCCCGCCTTCGCCCGGTTCGGCCTTATATTTAATACATGCCCTTTCATCTATAATTCAGGCTACTCTGACTCCAGCCCTGTCTCGGCTCCCATTTACGCCTGCACACCTTTCTCCTTCCCTTTCCCGAAGGGTCAGCCGAGACACTCTCCAAGGGAGGGAGAAAGCTGCTCTGCTGGTTTGGGTTTTGTCTGCTTAAACATTGAACTGGAAAAGATTCCTCCTCTCTGTGGTTTGATAAATAATAAAAGTGATCGTTTCGCCTTCCCCATAAATGACACAGGTAAATTATCCAGCTAGCCACAAAGAAGCATCACATGCCTGGAAGACACTGTAATAAAATGCCAATGTATTATGATATGAATGACCTCAAAAGTGTGACAAGAAGATGATTACAGTGCATTATCTATAGTGCATTATATGTAGTGCCTTTTTCAACGTTTTCTGGAGCATGAATGAACCTTTATTTGACTGTGCTTTTATTGCTAGCTTTTCTCAGCTTGAACTTACAAGCTGTATGATAGAACCTATCCAATTTATTATGCCCAGGTACGTGGCCACTCTGGCTGCTGCTTCTGGTTAAGCCTTTCAAATATATACTCGTAGAAAAAAAATGAAAATAACATCAGCGTTTGACTTTTTCTGTATGTGGTACTATCTCATTTCATATTTTCAGTGGATAGCATTGGTGAGCTAAAGATCAGAGTTCTACCTTGAAGATTTTGTATTTTCATATGCAGTCTCTTAGGCTCCCATATGTGTCTGCACATAGGATGAGCCTGTACATAGGATGCACTATTAACAAATTGTGGAAGCTGCTTGTACCTCTCAGAGGTCAGTAATTTGCATGGCTTGGAGTTGTGTGCTACATACTGATAAATGTTCATATCCTTGCAAGTCATATGCATGGAGACACTGTATGTGAGCATTGCACATCCTGTAATCCCATGATGCGTAAAGATTAAACACTCTCAGTTTTGCTGTGCTTTGTAGTTGTGTCCAAAATACTCTTGTTACAGATACACACAGAAAAAAAATTGATCCCGGTTTTGATGACATCAAGTAACGTTAGCAAACGGAACTGGATCTAATAATAGTTTAAGAAAAATGTTCATTATGTAATACAAGAAGGATGGCTAGAGCCCCAGCACTGAAAGTCAAGCAAGTGACATGACGGAGCAACCTTACTGCCAAACCACTTAGAAAAAGAATTCTGTGAATGAATTAAGTATGCAGTTCTTTTGTCTTTTAAAATACAAAGCAGAACAGCCATTAATAAAGGAGATAATTAGAACTGCTAGCATTCTGTGTAATGCAGTCTGCTTCTGAAATACGGCATGTTTATGTATGCGTTAATAATACACACATTTTTCCTGACACTAGTCATATCACAGCAGTATGGCATCACAGACGTTTTATAGCCTCATTCTAGTAACATCACAGGCATATAACATTCTTATTCTAATCACACCATAGTCATTTCAATGTCACATTGTAGTCACATCACATAGCCTAGTAATAATTATTTAACTTTATTGCTAAGCTGAATAGTTTTCTGTTTGCTCAAGGATGACTTAAACTTGTAGTCAGAACTGATTAGCACATGCTCGTAAATGAGCTCTTCTCATGTACACAGGGTTAGACTCATGAGGAGTTAGGAAGAGAAAAAAAGATTTTGGAGAACTAGTGTCTGTTGGGCTTAAACCCAATGCAATCACAAGTCACAATAGTAGCACATTTTTGCTCTTTTCAGAAGTAATTTCAGAAAGCCAGCAATGTTTACATGTAGATCTGTCATGTTATTATGTGCTTGCTTTAAAACACTGTAGTTGTTTAATCGAACATTATTAACCTCATGGAAGAGGCATGTCTTCAAACTGTTGTATTTGCACACCAGATTGTAAAATTGAGGCCCAGAGTACCAAAGGGTCACAACTGCTTTTAATAATGGTAGAAAAAGAGTGGAAAAGGCTGAATTCCTGAGCAGGAGTTGGAGTCACCTAGTGCAGCATTAACGCCACCCCTGCAATGTGAAGAACTGCTCTGAGGCATGTCCTGTGCTCACTTGAGTAGCCATGTTTATCCTCTGGTATATGTTTATTCCATTGCTCTTATATTTGAGTAAACTGCAGTATTCATTGTCATGTTCCCCTCAAATGCAGCTGTGGTGCCATTATTTGTACTGTTTCTTAATCGTTTCCTTTCTTTACCATTATGGATTAGCCCTTTGTCTATACATAGGAACACTGGATTCGTGATCACATCACAAGCTATTAAAATTACTTCCATATTATAACTTACTAACTATTCATCCACATCATTGCTTGTTATCTTCGCCTCCATATTATTATGTATCAAATTCTTTTCCATATTGTATTTTTACTCAAATTCTAGCATGCTAGAAACTGACTCCAATTATTCTGTACTAGCTATAGTCAAATTGCACTAAATGGAATTGCTTACATTGTATCACAGTGGCTACAGGCTCACACAATGCATTATACATGAAACTGATTCACATTATGCTTAGCTAACTAAAGACTTTAATCTTGAAGTGTTGAGCATAAAATGCTATCATTCTTCACTGAACTAGCTCTGGTCACTTGATCATTTTGTACCTGGGATTGCCTCTTACAGGCTGTTATTATTAAAGCAAAATGGCTTTTCCTTTCCTGCAGTTCTACCACTTTCTGTGAAGGGCTGATTCATATGCTAATGAATGAGCTTTCTTATTTCATGGCAGAGCACTGCAACACTGGAGCCTGACCTGTGGTGCACCTATAGGATGTCCCCTTCAGTGCAGCATAGTGAAAAAATGCATTATAAAAATCCACTTGTGTGTTCAGATAGCAAGTTGTGTGCTAACTATTGAGCAATCCTTAATATTATCCCCAGAGGTCCTGTTTCTGAATGTTGCTTAAGTCATTAGGAAATACATCCTTGGTCCCATCTGCAATCAGAAGTATTCAAGGCCATATTTCCAGTTCTTCTGAGGTCTTTCAAGGTGTTTCTGATGTGGTTGTCCCTGGAACGAGAAGAGATCCAGATTTCAGTGTGGCAGGTAAAGAAGTGAAGACTCTCCCTGTTACAGATCGTTTTTAATCCATGAAGAAGTCCACCTCTACAGGGCAGACATTCACTCTGCTCTAGCTGGCACTGGTATTGCTGTATCCTTGATTTCAGCCTCTGCCACAACTCAGTCTCACAGTAACCTCAGGAAACTCAATTCTTACAAGAAACATGGGGCCAAAAAGTGATGCCTATAATCTGCTACACTCCTAACCACCAAACTTCAGGGCATCTGTGAAGGTGAGAGAGGAATGCCACAGAGTCAGTAGCAGCAGATGGAGAGGGTTGTGGAGCCCATGTTTTCTTCATATCCTTACAAGCATGTTTCTCCTTGCAAACATGCTTTTGTCCAGACTTTGTCCACCTAATGGTTTGTAATTCAGGGGCTTGCTTCAGAGTTACCTTGTCTTCTTGAGTAGAAGGATTGGACTGGTAGTCTTCATTTATATGAATGAAGTCAATAAAAGTGTTTTGAGTAATGTAAACCATATGTAACTACAGCATTTGATAACGCCAGGTAATTGAATTTTAGGTTCTATTTATTTAATATACCCATTTTTGCAATTTCAAAATGTATTTAATTGTCTTTCAGAATGATTGTGAGAGCTCTAGGAAAGGAAAAACACTTAAGTGAGCAGCTCAGGACTACATCATAATCTGTACTCTTAAATAAACAGCAGTAGCTAAGTCAGTTAATGATTAATAATTTAAGACAATTGAGCTGCTGAGATGGGGCAAGAGTTGCAGAATTGGGACCTTTTAATGTGTCTTTCTTGAGGAAAATAAACTTAGTCCCTGGATAATCGAATCACAAAAGGGGCAGGTGATGACCTTCATTCCATTTGAATGGCAGAACTAAATTTAAGTGAATTTGCCATTTTTTTTGACTGACAAAGATTGCAAATGTCAGTTCATGGCTCTGAAGGGTCTAGAAGTGCACAAGCTGAAAGCTGGCATTTTGCAGTGCCAGTGTTTAATCCCTGTCACTGTACAATACAACAAGATGCCCAACTCCCATTAATTATTGCTGTTTTTTAAAAGTACAGGTTAATATGCAGGCTTGAATTGTTCACTTGAAAGAGTGTGCGGCTTTTTCCTCCCTCACAAAGCTTTAGTGTCTATTTACTAAAATACTAAAAATCCATTTGTTTATAACTAAAAGAGAGTAATAAATGTTGTTTAAAATGCAATTATTGGACCACTTAGGTGTAACTTCATGTGGCACAAAAAGAAAAAAATGCTTAAATCTTTGCTTCACTTATGTCATTTTTTACGATGGAAGTACCTGATGAATCAGAAAGCAGATTCGAACCAATGTGTTTCTGTGTACAGCAAAATATTCCAGAACCTGCAAATAACCTGATGTCTTATTGATGCTTTATTGTTTAAAAAGAGTAGAAGGGAAAAGAAGTCCAAAGGCTTTCAGACAAAAAAAGTCTGAAGAAAGCTTTATTGAAGCATTTTCATTTTCATCAGGACACTAATGTAGATCTAATAGGTGGACTTATGCTGATGCAATGTTGACAGGATGAGAATGAGACCACCTTCAGGCATTGTCATGGTTTACTAAAACAGGCATTTACTTTGTTTTTCTGCTTTCAACTTCTGACCTGCTCCTTGCTTGCACAGAAAATTGAAAATGCTCAATTTAAATCAATATATATACTCACACTAACTTGCATTAGTGAGATTGACATCTTTACACAGATTTGAACCTAAATATCTTCTTTTTTCAGTCCTACTCTTCTGTCAGTCATGCCTCACCATTTACAAAAGGTTACTAAGGTAGTAAAGCTTGATTAAACCTTATGTCCTTTGGGGAAAAAGAAATACTTGTTTGACGTAGACAGAGCTTTATTCTTTCAATTACAAAGGCAGGCAGACAGATGACTAATTTCTGTTTAAAAGCATCATGCTGTTGTGATCGCTTCTTATTTCTAACGCTTCTGCATTTCTTAACATTCCAGTTAAACCAATACATCAATGTTTTTGACGTTTTATCTCATGGGATTTGTATGTTTACTGTCCTGGTGGTAGAAATATTGCAAGAGCTACACCCTTTCATCGAGCAGATAATGCCTCTTATTTACCATGTATATGCACTGGAGGGAAGAGCACAGATTCCTGAACTGCATCCCTTTACTATGCCCCACTGGCATGGCTGTGATTTTCAAAGACCCTTTGTTCTTCTGGGCTCAAAAGCTGTTAAAGAGAAGGTGTGTGCTCTCCTCCTATGGGCTGCAGAACCCTGACTATGTACATGCCACCATGTTCTGGGGAAGTACTTTGATGTAATTTTGGCTTTCTGGAGGCCAGTTCTTCTCTGAGCTCCTCTTTATATGGAAGCCAGAATTCTGCAGAGTGCTCATGCAGAGCTAAGACTGAAAGAAAGGATTAATCCAAATGAAATTACTCTCACAAAAACAATGGGGGAAAATTACAAGTCTCTGGTACGTATTCAGAGAATAGGAAATGTCACCAAATATCTTTGCTGTCATTTACATTCTGATCAATATTCTAAAAATATTTAGATTCTAGGCAAGAGAAAAAGTCTAAATGACCACAATATGACTGCTCCATAGATTTTCACTGCTCCATTTAGTGACTTTATTGTCCAGATTTCCTCATGGGCAGAAGTTACTCAAAGTCTTAAAGTACATAATGTGTTATCATGTAAATAATAATGTAAGTAAAGGAAAAATATACACGTAATGGGGAAGTATTTTCCCTTTATGGAAACTTACTCGGCATTCTTAGAAAATAGTTTAGAGGAAGAATAAATCAGAGTTTCATGGGTTTTCCCTCTTTATTACTAATAAATCACTGCTTCTGCCTTCCATGTTGACAAGCAGCAGATGTTTCAACACAAACTCCATCAAAGTTAGTCATTTTGTCCTCTCTCTTATCAATGTTTCTGTCGCTTTGAGGACAACATGCATCAGGAAATAAGTAAGCACCTATCTATAGGGCCATCACTCAGTCATGCTTAGGCAATTATCACTGCAAAACACACTTCAGACTGATCAATAATTGCTTTCCTTGTCAAATTTCTGGATGTCACAAGCAGCACCAAAGGAAGGGATCAGACCTGTGCAAAGCCTTGTCTAGACAGGTAGATTAGATTGCTTTTAGTCCTAGCAGAGGCAGGAGGATGCCTCAGTGGTCTGCAGCAAAGCCTAACAAGGCACCCATCTACCCTTTTCCTGCAATGGGCTTGGGCAGACTCAGGTTGTGTGAGCAAGGAAAATCTCCCCTCCAAGGGATGACACCTTATAATCTGAAAAATACAATATTAGGAATAGCTTGGAAGTGTCACAGTTTTTCCCTGACAAAGTTTGTTCTGACATAGGCCAGAAAGTTGTTATTTTCAGATGGATTTGCAGGGATCAGTTTTTAGATTCGCTTTCATATCTCCGTCTTTCCCCTTTATCTTTTTAAAGCTTGGATAGACTGAAGGCCTTCTGTCTGATTCACTTATATCTGTGCTTGCAAACCTCAGGCCTGTGATGAGGAGAGGATATTTGTTTTCAAGATAGAATATTCTGAAAAACATTAACTCGAGTTTATTCACAGTTGTCTTTAGACATTCTTCTTTATAGAATATACTTAAAGAACTGTTTATCACTGAAGACAGTAAATCTGGGCAATAGAAAAAGAAACCTACAGATTTTCTTGGACTGAAACTCAGGTAAAATGCACCTGATGGTAGAGGAAAAACACATGAATGTCCAATACAAAAATGATACATTTATCTCATTTCTGTAATTGTGAGCTCTTTTACTTTAAGGTATAACAAACTATGTCAGTAATTGTAAAACCAGATCCACCCTCCATATGCTATTACCATACCAGTGAGAAGTAGTAATTATAAAGCCTTTTTCTCTCCCACTGCTACAGTGCTGTCAATCCCACAAAATTCCTGTGCAATTCAGTAAACTTGATACACTGAACACTAGTCATTTCAAGGAGGTATGCTTCAGCTGCTGCTTGGTTTACATTCCTGTTCAACTGATTCTTGACTGAGAAATGTAGGGGGTATTTGTTCTAACAGCATGAGTGCCAGAGGACTTCAGGATGCACAGTAAGACAGCCAGTTCTATTCAGCACAATAACACGCTTTTCATTACTGACAGAAATAATAAAAAAAATACAAATTGAAAGACTATTAAATTCTTATTAACATGACTGAATTTAAGCGAACAAAGAGACTGTCTGCTAGCCCTAAAGATGCACGCATTGTAAAGATGCGTATAGCAAGGATTACATGCTGTACACACACATACACTACTACAAGACAACCAGCAGAATTGTGAGCTTTCAATTTTTTTCCCCATTAAGTATTTGATCTTGGACCTAAGTCTTTGAACATGAGTGAAAATCTCCATTCCTGTTGGCAAAAGTGTTTTTGTCAGTCCACTTTGGTCTGTGGTAGCTCAGTGCCTTACACTTTCTCAGTGGAACAACAATGCAGGCATTCCTCAGCCAGACCCCTCTGTTGCTTTAAAACACTTGATGTAAGATACTGTAAGGTAAAGGCTTTTGCCAAAGTTTGGATTCCTTGGCAGTGACACATCTAAGGCTAATGAGAAATCTTTCTGTCTTGTTTATTTTTTATTTATTCGTAGATAGAAGCTTTCAATCAGCCTACAAAAGTTGAACATAACTGGTTCTCTTGCAGAAGTTTGTATGTTTCAGTTTTCCCAAAAGTGGAAATGAAAAAGTTGGTCATGAAGCAGAATTGTGCTGTGCCTGAACATGGGCTTTAATGCATAAAAAACTTATTTCAAGATCAGGACCTGCATGTTTTAATAATATTAAGAGGAGGTAATACCAAAAATACAACCTCTCCCCACTAAATATGGACAGGAGGCTCATTTTCAAAATTCTTCCTTTAATTGCATTCTTTCAGTTAGCTTTACAAATTATTATGTCAGTGCTCCCACTTAGCCTAGGGGAACTCCAATTTAAAGTGTGTGGTCACAGATTCTGTTCTTCTTAACACTGATACTACTTGTTCTGATGTGCAGTACATCTTGCATAATATTGGAAAACTTCTAAGAAGCTATATGGTTAAAAAAATCCCTGAAAACAGGTCTAAAAATATCTTTGTTTTCTCAAGTAAGTTATGAACACTACCAAGACATCTACCTCGCAATGCAATCCTAAAAGTCTTACCTTGAATGTCATGTAATGAAGGAAGTTTGTCCACAGGTTGCTTCCGTCTAAATAGTTCTGAGAAGGTACATTTGTGATTTTTTTCAAAAACCTCTTAGTCTCACCCTATCTAAGCAGTGCACATCTCAAGCCATTTCAGGATCTACAAATAGGATCCTTTTCCTCTTCTGACCGGGTAAAACAGTGCATGCTTACAAAATCAAGCCTTGTGTAAAATATAGTACAGTTTGTTTTACTCTATTTTTAAGCACAACCATGAAATTTGTGTATAAACGGTTTTAGTATTCCTCTTACTTGTTTTTAGTCTTTATGGATTCAAAATCACAACTCCTAACTTCTGGAAGAACATCTTAGCCGTGTCTCCTGATGATGCTGTTTACTTTGATAATATGATTAAGTCCCGCCGTGGCAGGTTGTACATGTCTCTGTGTTTGTGTGTATGTGTGCTGATTCCCAGGCATAGTGGACAAGACTGGAGTGTGAGTCTTAGCCTGTATTCTTTATTCCATAAGCTGTGTACATCCCCTGCATAAACTGTCATTCAAGAAAATCCTTCATATTGTCAGTAAGCCTGACCTTCCCCAAGTAATCAATGAGTTGCAGGTGGTGCACAGGAGGGTGGCACATGCTTGAGTCACACAGGACAAAGGGAAAAAAGCCTCTCAGCTCTCCTGCTTCCTCAGAAAACTGACATGAGTTTCTAGCCTGTGATTCAAGTGCTCTTAGTGGCTCACTTTCCACTTCTAAGAGGTCTATAGCAGGTAATTCAAAAGCATTCCTAGAAACAGTTGCTTTCAATTGCCTAAACAGGACTCTCGTTCTCAGAGAGAATCTGCCAGGAGGTGCAAATTGAGAAGTTACATGTATGAGTACATGCTCTCTATGTGCTCGTGGATAGATCACCATGCTAGTCAGTTTCTACTTCTCTGAAGAAGAGAAAGTTTAAAGGAAAAAATGGTCCCTCTTTCATTTCTGAAAGATAGCACTCTGTAATTCTGCACTCTTCCTGTGTTCTTGAGGGAGCCACGGTGCTCCTGTGAGGGATATGCAACTTGAAGATGAACATTTCAACTACTAAATGGCTTCCTGGAGCTTCATCTAACCCCATTTACTAACCTAAATGCCATAAAAATTACCCATACAATTTCCAAAATTTTATCTGCTGTGAACTGTGTCATATGGTCATGCACAAGGTTAGTTTCTCTTTGAGGTTTTTTGTGTTTGTGGGGGTTATGTTGATTTTTGAGTGTTTTTTTAATTATCATTGAAGTGTCAGAGAATGTCTTCATTATCCCGATTAAACAAAAAAAAAAAAAAAGTCAGAATTAGAGAGTAA
This sequence comes from Polioptila caerulea, assembly GCA_013397295.1. Lineage (NCBI taxonomy): Eukaryota > Metazoa > Chordata > Aves > Passeriformes > Certhiidae > Polioptila > Polioptila caerulea. Next base: position 151,633 of record VYXF01000778.1, on the reverse strand, counting down.
TTAATCTTCCTTGAAGACATTTACATCTAAATAGCAGAAACTGATCTAATGATCTCAAATTTACTGTGCTACAATGAATGTAGATCATGGAACAAAGAGTAGTTGGGTAAAAAAGGATTAATATTTATACAGTGTCATTTTTAAACAAAGACATCCAGAATAATTAAGTATGTGTGTATGTAAGAAGGAGTTTCTGTAATTAGGAAGACATTCTTGTGCTACATTTTACAGCTTCGGATGCAATGAAAACTATTTCAATTGTATTTCAGAGAGCATTCCTATTTGATGAAGGACAAGTAAAAGTTTGGGTTGTTTGGGTTTTTTTTTGGGGGGGGGGGGGAGGGGG
>VYXF01000778.1:85391-145196 GCA_013397295.1 Polioptila caerulea | reverse complement strand
AAAAAAAAAAAAAATTGAATTTAAGGCACAGAAAGTGTCATATTTTGGCTCTAATATTACAAGGCAGAGGCACCTTGCTGTTTGTGCCAGTATAGATAACTATGATCTTTTATCACCTTAGAAGGAATCCTTCTGAGGAATTGAAATTCTCAGTACCTTACTGATCTGTTCTTAAACAAGCAAGTCCTCTGCTTCATGGCTGCACAAGTGAATGACATTTTATGATGTAAGAAATGTGAGAGAAATACACATAGGATTAGTTGCTTGTCCCCCAATAATCCCTTAAATTCTTTTAGCCTTTCCTACCGCTCACCACAGTGCCATGGTGACATGTTAAACAGCCTGAGTTACTTGTTTGTTCACAGTTTCCATGAGCAGCGTGTTTTTCTGAAAGGCTGTGCTGGACAGCAAGGTCAAAAGCTACTGCTTTGTTTTGTCCTGGATTTTGCACCCTCTGAAGGAAGACGGAGATGGTGTTATCTCTGAGAGTGAGTTTAGAGGCTTTGTTGGACAACCTTTGGCAAGTGCTGGGTAGAACAGGCAGGGAGTCTGCAGCTGGCGTGAGAATCAGCGAGAAAGCAGAGAGCACAGACACAGAGGTGACAGAAAGGAAACTTTCAGAGACAGTCAGAGGGAGTCTGAAATCCACTGTGAAAACTGCAGGATGGAGAACAAGGTCAGGAGGGAGGACGGGCACAGTGGATAGGGGAGAGATTTGTTTTCAAAGGGTTTAAGCTGTGTTACCCCGAAATTTTCTTTTTTTCTATTGGTAATGTAATGGTTAACTTGTCCTGCCCTGTGACCTGATGAATTTTGATTTTTAACACTAAAAGTCCTGTTTTGTGGTTTGATGCAAGGAACAACATTGTCCCACCTACCTCATGTCTCTGGCTGACTCAGTGTCACATCACATTGACTTGCAATTTTCACAATGAACAGCCTCTCAGACACAGGACAAGAGGAAAGATTTACCATACTGCCAGTCTATATTCAGAAGAGCTGGAGTGGAAAAAGACTTACAGTTTCCCAAAACAGGGAAGGAGATATGAAGGTAACATTTCTGAACTGGGTATAGCATAGAGTATTTCTCCCCTAGTGCCAAGTCAGCTGCTGCTGGGAGCTTATTAACCTCTGTGTATGGCCATTGAGGAATGAATTCCTATCAGTTTACAAGGCATAGAAAATGTTATAAGGAAGAAGATGGAAAAAGACATGATAGGACAAACTGAGAGCAGTCTGAAGGGCACATCTTCCTATTAAGCCTGCTGAACATTGCCGCCTGTAATAGCAGTCTAAAGATCTTTCCAGGTTTTGTAAGTAAGTTGGTGTTTCCTCCATTACAGTAATTATATAGAATACGTTTAAGACTTAGACTTTCTTTACCCCCCATTCTCTGTTTTCCCATAGTTGTGTGTTCTCTGGTGCAAACAATGTTACTAATTACATACTGATAGCTTGATATGGATGTAAATTTTATCCAACCACTCCCAGCTTCCTTTGGAAAGTTAGAAATGTGAATAAAAGGGCAAATGTGCTCATAAACAAAAAGGCATCAGTCAGTCAGTCAGTTGTCAATCACAAAAATGAGGCTGATATAGGAAAGAAAATACTCCCTTTCAGTAACTTTTCCCCTCACAAAGTTAAGTATAACCAGTGAGATAATGACTGTGCTATTATTCCTAATTGAGTGTGATTTTTTTGTAGATGTTGGAGGAAACCACATGGGAAATAACTGCAGAAACTTAGACAAAAGAGACTCAGTTCCCTGGTCAGGTATCCTTCTAAAATGTCCACAAATGGCTTGAGACAAAATATCTATGCATCATCTTATTGTGTTTATCTAGTTAATCTGTCTTTCTTGACTTCATTTTTTCTTCTCTTCCATGTCTCCCTCTTTACCACCATTTGGGTGGAGATGTGTAAGTTTGTAAAGGATTTTTCAAGGAAAAAGTCAGATGATTACTCAAAGTATGAAGCATTTCTTCCACTTGAGCACGATAAGCTCAGAAGGACTTTTCTACTGCCTGCCAGAGGGCTGAACAGACCTGTGCCATAATTTCATGGGCTGCAGAGAATAGATAGGTGCAACCAGCACCCTCCAATGAGTGTGACAAAAAATAACACTTTTTGAAGCAGAGTTTTGAACCTTGATTTCAAGGGGGAACATAATGCAAAGTCCTAACAGCCCATAGGTTTCCAGGAAGGAAATTAGGCAGAAAGTCCGTAGGTTTACTGGCCTGTAAACTGAATTGATGCGCCTGTGTGTACTTTGGTGACTTGTGTGCACTTTGATGACTTGTGTGCATCCCATTTATCATAACTTTACTTCTTTTTTGCATATGTATTTATCTCAGACAATTTCTATTTTTTAATTGAAATTATTATAAACTTTTTGGGGTTTTGTAGTTTAGAAGAACCATCTTTAGGAACTATTTTGCTGATATATTCAAAATAAATCACTTTTCTCAAAATGTTGTTGCATAAAACTGAAGTAAAACAGTGCAAATTCAGTTGGATAAACATGAAGACAAAAAAGCCAAGAGAACAAAGCTCTTTTCTTCAGTACTAAAAAACAAGATAGCCTGTGTGATTGTTTCTCAGTGTTTTGGAGTAGTCTCTCACCTCTGTCAACTGAGCTGTGGTGATGCTTTCACAGATAACATGAAAACATGTTATCACTGAGTAATTTCTGACCTTATTCAAAGCTATCTCTTTCTTTACTTTATTCATCAAAAAGCTCTGTGCACTGTTGTGCAGCACCCTTGGTGCCTGCAGTACTTTGTTGCTGGTAAGTTGAATCTCCAGCACAACAGTAGGCAGCTACTGATCAATAGCGACCGAAGGTGACATATTTCCAGAAGATGCTGGCTGTGAGCTTCTGAGCCCTCTGGAGAATGAAGTTTGGCATGACACACACCCAGAATCTTAAATAACCTATTTTATCCCAATTCTTTAGTCATTACTTATCCATGTATCTCTGAAAGCACTCTTTTTCCAGAAAGCAATGCTTACTTTATGAACGTCAAAATGGCAGTTTTAAAGGTGAACAGGATCCAAGAAGCAATCACATTCTCCTTCACAGAACTCAGTGCTTGTTGCCAAAACTATTGTTTCTATCATTAGCTTTATTATCAGTCCAACTTAATTAGATAAATGACATTATTTAGCAGCAAGTTCTCCATTACATCTCCACTAACCATTGCATATTAATGTAGATTTTATTCACATAAATACCTGACAAGTGGGCAAAAATGAGATGGACAGAGGACAGAAAAGGAATCTGAACAGGGTGGCCCTTCCTACCCAGTTTCACCAATAAGGATGCAAAGTGAAAGGAGAAGGACTGCTTCCTATGGTGGATTTTGTTAAACTCTTCATTCTTGAGGCACAAGAGCTAACTACTGTCAAGAAAAATGTGCTAAGGCAGCAGATACAAAACAGGTGACATGTCAAGTAAAAACTGGTTTCCAGGAGCACAGGCTCAGAGGGAGCATATAGCAGTTACCTCTTTCCTTTCACTTAGTCTGTAGAAGAACAACTCCAAGGTATTTTGAGACAGTTGCAGGAATGACTTCAAACACATTCTCCCCTGGAAATCTTTTTTCATAAAGGAAATTAGGAGGCTGCAGGGGGTAACTGCATTCTCCTAAGAGCAGCATAGCATGCGTAGTACCACTTAGCATGAGGCTGCCCAACATATGACAGTAGATGTCCACTACAGGATTTTATTGTATTTACTGGCAGTGCTGTTCAGTGACATCCAATGGTTGACAGCTATCAAAGGATGGTTTATATACTTTACTACACTGCTTTGATGGATATCAGGCCATGGCTTTCTTTTCCCTTCTTTTTAATATAACTTGTAATCCCATGATATCAACTCAGATCATTTTACTTTATGTAAAAGTGTCTTAAAGTTCCTTCACTGTGTATTTTACTGTTGCTTCCTTATGCAGAGGGTAACTTTCATACGTATTTCTATCTGGATGTGCCTCAAAACCAGAATAATGACCCTGTTATATTTAACTCAGAAAGAAAACTTACTCTCTTGCTGCCATAAGATATTGGTATTTTTTCAAAGTCCTGTTAAATACAAATTGTGTGCAGATCATCCCTGGTGTATTTGTAGGGGTGTGACCAGATATATATTTTCCACCACTGGAAGTGTCATCTGTTTATCTACTTGTCTATACTATGTATAATAAGTTCCAATTGAAAACAGTTTCACATCTGTAGAGGAAATGGAAGAGTAACAGTGTATTTCAGAAAACAGAACAAAAATTTAGAAGTGTAGACCAAAACAGGTCTGGATATGGACAACCTGGAAGTGTCACATAGGTCGCAGCCCACTTTCTCATAGTTGAGTCATGTGCAGAAAAGAGGGGTTCAGAACCCTAAACTCAGGTGAATTATATGAGACATCTGTAGTTTGTGCACTGGCCGCCCTGTGAAAGGACTTGCTATTTCATTGAATCTAACTTTCCCTGCACAATATCCAGTCAAGGCCTCTCACATGCCAAAAACCCATCCACTGTGCTAAAACAATCAATTTAAGGACTAGTACCATGGGAAACTATAATGCAAGACAAGAACTAAGCAGGAATGACTGAGAACACTTTTAAAGTTCTTTCAGTGAAACTCTGATGGACTCCGATGCTGTTTTAATAGAAAACTCTTAATGGTCATATTTTAACTGTTTTAGTATTTTGTCTCCACACTTTGTGCTTCATAAACTGTAGCAGAATTCTTCGGGTTTTTGTCTGTTATTGTAATTAGCAAACTAAATTACTTTTGCTTTTAAACCCATGAATCACAGCTAACTGATTAATGCTACTGCCATAAACATGTGCTTTATTGACATCTTAAGCCCTTTCATTGTGTGAACAACTTTTCTTCTCTCAAACATTCCTCTGCTAGTAGTAGTCACCTACCCCCACCCAAATAAGTTGCTCATCATGCAGCTCTCAATTTAGCTGAGAAGGGTAGTGATCAGTGGATTAGTAAGTAACTTTTCTCAAACATTTATGTGCTAATGTCCTAATTTAGCCTTCCTCTTTTCTAAAACTGTGGCTGAGTTGATCCTAAAACTTCATAAAATGTTTTGCTGTATTCAGGGGGATTAAAAAAAAAAAAATCGGTGCAGAAAGTTTATCTCATCTCTGAAATTCTTTTCCACTACCAGTGTTGAACAGTTATGTAAATTTAAAATTAAAAAAAAAACAAAACAAAACAAAGCAAAACAAAACAAAACAAAAGAGGAAGTCTGCTGCATGTTGCCTGTGGTTATTGCATTTCATTGGTATCTGAACTCACCCTTTTGCTTTTAAAGGAGATTTGATCCTTTGATATGAATGAAACACAGATAAAAGTAGTTGTTGCTACCAAATCATGTATATATCTGGTGAAACTTCACTGTGTTTTTTTACATTTCAAGAGGGTGAATTTACACTAACACTTTGAAAACCATTATTAACATGAGAAGGATTTGAAATAAAATGCTTTAATATTTACAAATACTGTGCATTAGTCACTGACAAAGAGGAAACACTCTGCAGAGCTATGACATTTCACCTACCTCTCCATGTAGATGTGAGGCCGTCAGAAATGGATACCTTAAATCTGCATCTCTATGTGCCTAACTATAAGTACGTTGTAGCAATGTGTTGAAATTCAGGCACTGCACTGGATATAAATGCAATACAATTTTGTTCTTTTTCAGGTCATTGAGGAGATTGATAAGGATCCAGAGAAGAATGTACGTGCTGAAATACATAATTTCTGACCAACTGCAGACAAACTGTATTTTCTCCTTTTTTCAATGCATTGGTTAAGGGGGGCGTCCCAGAAATTTGCAAACTAGTCAGAGAGTCACTTGAAATAGTAAAGTTCTTTGAAAATACTGAGGGTAGAGAAAGGTATTAAACCCTTATTCAAGAACACATATCTATTTCTCTGACGCAAGAACTCTTTTATGTGAGAACCTGAGACACCACTTTTACACACTGCTACGCAAAACCTGACAAATAAAAACTGAACAATAAGAAAGTCTACAGAAAAGTCCCAGCCACTCTCAATATAGTAATAGAGTATTCATCTCAAAGGATGCCAAGGTTAGAGGTGAGAATTCAGTTCTCAGAGTCTCTGTCCTAGGAGACTACTAAGATACTGGATAAAAGTGTTTTGTGTGATGCGGTTCAAACACATAGGAGAGTTGGCCACACTGGAAATCCCTGATGAGACCAGACATCTAACAGCCCTACCAGGGTATAAGCACAAAGCAGTACAGTAGGATCAGAACTTTTCTTATGGAGATTGTTGGACAGGGAATAAAGGTGGCCTATGGATGTAGGTGGCAGTCCAGCAAAAGGTTTCTGAGTAACACAGTAAAGCCGCAGTGCTTGGTTTGCACTGTGTGCTTGGTTTGCAGGTCCTTTTGCAGAGATATCCTAATATGACAATAACACAATCACAGCACTTCCCACACCAAAATATGTTTAGAGCAGATCTCTAGCATAGAGTCTAAATTTGTTGTGAATCTCCAACACTGCAGGCTGCATTTTTTCTTAAAGTTTCCAGATTCCACAAACCTCCAGTGTAAGCTGTTGTCCTGTTAATGTTACATATCAGGGTATGGACAAACCTTTTTTTCTAAAAAGATGAAAAGGTGCTTGTCACGACTGTAAGTAGCTCTCTGTGATTCAAGAAGCACTGAAAAGAACATTTTCTCCCTGATTTATCTGTGTTTAGGCAGACTAAAGAAGAAATATAAAGAATGTAAGAGACTCTCAGAAGTCCATGTAGCTTGTAAAAAGATCATGAAGAAATATGTAGCAGTAGTTAGGAAATGACTAATACTTTTGGGACAAAGCTTTCCCTTTCACTACAAGGCATTTCTGTTTTCCTATTGGATTCCATGGGATGCCAGAAACATGAGTTAAAAATATGGAAATATTCCAGAATATAATCAGGCTTATCTAAGGCTTCTTAGATCCATCTGTCTTCTCAAAGAGATTAAGTTTCTTTCTTCACCTGAAAAATACGACATGAACAGCAACAAAAAAAAAGATAACAAGAATGAAACACATACCTAGAAAAATATGAGCAAGAAAGGATTGCAATGCCTCTGCAGAGCTAAGTATTTAGATTAATTTTTGAAATTCTGGAATTTGTAAGATAAAGAATTATTGCTGCAGTAAGTCTCAAAATATTTTCTAAATGCCTAAAAAACATTCAAAATTGGAATTTCGTTAAAGAATAAAACTATTTAAATGTTCAATCTGAACAAATTGTCTCAGCTCATTTCCTTAGTGATTGAGCTAGATACAGAGAAAATGTCAGAGCTGAAGGTGTCACAGAATCTATATTGATTCAGATATTCTATTTACTGCTACTCAAATATTCAGACATTTAAATGACAAAGAATTATAGGAAACAATGTACCCACTTTGTACATCATTAAATGGTGCTGTTGAGCTCACTGAAACTTCCAGGTGTAAAAAGTGTTAGAATTTAATTCCATACCTTTGTCTTCAGACACCACCAGCAGGGACATGGATTTGTTTTTTAATTCTTGGAGGACCCATCAAGCCATTAGACAGAACCACTAAATGGGTCAACAAGAAGCTGCAAATGGTATTTTTCTGTAGCTTTGGTGTTACTCAAAATGGGATATAACTGCCAAAACTATTGCTTGTGTTGTAGAACAAATTCTTTCCTGATGTAAAATGATACAACTCCATTGCCTGCAATGACGTTGCACCCAATTTATGCCAGAAAAATATGTAGCTCTTTATCCATTTATCTATAAGCTGGTTGCTGTGACTTAATTTCAAATGAATTATGTTACTGTTCTTGGTCTGTGCCCTTGCAGCACTTTATTATATGGAAGGCTAGTTCAGCAGAAATAAATAAATATGTGATTTGCAGTCTCAGCAAAAGTCCTAGCCAGGAACAATGGCCTCTCTGCAGTGTTCCAGACTAATTGCCCCCAATTTTCTGCTCTAACCTTCACACGCAATACTATTCTCCTTATTCTTTTTCCACCCGATCCTCGTGTTCAGATTTTGTCCAGTGTCAGCAAGACTTTAAACATCAGCCCTTGCGTATTCAAATTCCTTTAGAGAATAACTTCCTCTACAATGATCATAAGAAACATGTATTACATTAAAGAAAGTGCATTACTTAAGACAAGGGTATTTTCAAAATCTTTCGTTCTTAATCTTTCGCCCTCAATTTTTGTGTTTAATAGTATACCCTCACATTTATGGTAACAAATGTTGTTATTATAATTGTGTCTTATGCTTACTAGTATATCATCATCCAATGTTTTTCTAATTTCACAGTCAGAACCTGCCATCAAATATCATAAGCAGTTTAACTGATATTAATACAAATAGGAAGATTTTTGAGCTTATTTTAAGGCTGATTGGCAGCAACTTTCTGTCCAAAAACTGAATGCAGTAGCAGTAAGTTAATGATAAGCATTAATAAATCATGCTTGAGGTCATTTCTAAGGTACTAAGGACCTTTTGATGATTAGCGAACATGTCTGAATATTGTTCTGGTCACCTACTTAACAGCCTGTGACTTTGGAAGGAATTAATCCAGAACATTGACTTCATTTTATCATTAAGTCTTCTACATTATAAGAAGTTGTTTGTGAGGCCTACTGGATTCAGTGGTGTACAGGAAGGATGAAATTAAAGAAACTGTAAGTAGTTAGTTTCAGCTAGAAATAAGTATTTAGTTCCCAGCTACTTACTTTGGGAGACACCTGCTGAATTTAACAGAATTGGTTTCCACAGTCCAGCTGCATTTCTGCTGAACGGTTCAGCCAGGTGTGGAGCCGTAGTCTATGACCTTTGTGTGCTTATCCACTATGAAAGACCATGGAACATTCTGTTGAATACAATATGTAGGTAAAAAGTAAAAGAAATATTCACAAAACCCATAATATATGTGAAATGGAACTGTGCTGTTGCTGAAATCTTTTATTAAGTCTCATGTAAGAAAAAAAGCACATTTTATATGCTCATGCAGGTTTTAGGTAAATATTCCTGATGGGACTTTCCTCTATCTGCTCTATGTTGAAAGTCAAATTCTAAGCTATCTACTGTTGATATGTTTCCTAAATATGCCCTTTATCCTTCTTTCCCTTATGTTTCCCCATCTTGCTCTGTTCAGCTCCTAAGCCCATCTGGACAGGGGGAATTCTGTTCTCAGTTCCTACCTTTTGGATCAAAAGACTCTTGTCTTTTTTACTGCACCATTAAAATGACTATAATGTATTTGCCTTGTGGCTTGTCTGACCTGGTGTTCTCCTTCTAATGTCCCCTGTGGACACTTAAAAAAGAACCATTATGAAATAAGATTATCACTATGGAAAATTTTACTTCTAGTCTCATTTAGTTAGAATTGATATAACTTTTGATAAACTCAAGAGGAACAAAATAGAGTCTTGCATCATCTTTTTCATATTGTATGCAGTTCCTGCGTCTCTGGGGTGCTCCCAAACACAGAAGCACAGTATAATTTTGTATTTCCTTTAGTCTTTGCATTCAAGGTCTCAATAAGTCTTTTCCTTCTGTCCTTTGTCAGTGCATCAGGCCATATACTATGGATAACCTTTTGCAGGCATAGCTGGGTTCACCAAAGCTGAAAAAAAATCTTAGATTTCTCTTCTGTGGGGAAATTTTATAGATGTTTTTTCTCTCTAATGCAGTTTAAAAAAAAGATGACTCTATGATGTTTCTGATAAATTCTTAAGAGTATTAAGTTTCCTTCAGAGAAACATCTTTGTAAAATCAAAAGAAACTATTTTTTTAATTGTAGGTTGTTGATACTGCATTTATATAATTGTTCTAGATGTATTCAAATGTATTTTAAAGTTAAATTATATTGACGTTTTAGACATGTTAAGGTGTTCATGATACTACCTTTGTACTTCAATTGATGTGACTTTGCACATCAAACATCTATCTTTGGCTTTACCCTAGTGCTGTCCCTCTCCCTAGTGCTCACTAATGCATGTGTCCCTTCTTTCCTGCCTGTGCTCCCCATCTGACCACAACAAATCCTGTCTTTTTTCAGTAAAACAGATACGTTATTTGTGTTGTACAAATGAGTTGGTGTAATGACCAGAATGAGTGAGGGATGAGAATAGCTGCAGTGCAAAAACCTGTGTAAAAAACAGTGTCCCAGTACACCCAGAATCATTTAAAAGCCTGACATTAAACAATTTTTGTAATGTTGCTACTGACTTCAGGACAGCTATTTTATATGTTTGTTCTACAAGAAATCATGCAAATGAAAATGTTAATCAGAATCATAGAATCCCTGAACAGTTTGGGATGCAAGAGACCTTTAAAGGCCATTTAGCCCAAGCCCCCTGCAATGAGCCCAGACATCTTCAAATAGATCAGGTTGATCAGAACCCTGTCCAACATGTTCTTATGCAATATTTATATGGAAAATGTGCAGAATCTTCCTTTTTTTTTCTTTTCTTTTTTTCTCTGTACATTATTCTTTATTATACATTTAAATATCACTATATGAAAAGTTTATTTTTGCTAATATGGTAAGAAAAGTTTAAGAATGCTTTTATTTCACTGCATTTTTATGAAGGTGTGATATTTATGCTTTAAGCTAGTATTGCCAAAATAACCCAAAAACTTCATGCCAAATTTAGCAAGTTAGAATTATGGAAATTCAGGGTGGAACAAAATAAATTTCCCTACTTTACAAGAAAATTCCTTGTTTTGGAACAATTTCAATTATACGTTTTAAATATTTATTTAATTGTTATAGGATGGTTCTTGTAAATTAATTTGGCATGAAAGTGTTATTCCCCTTATATTCCGGTCAATTTCTTCCAAACCTACCATTTCTATCCATCTAGCCCTGACTAGCTTCCAAACATGCACTCACTGTAAGTCAGGTTCTACATTTGGCTTTAAGCTTGGGAATCTATTGACAATTTCCTACATAAAAGGAGAATGTTGATCTTAATCTTTTCTGTAGGTATGACACCAGTATCAAAAGGGTTAATTTGTTACTCTAAAAGTGCGTGTGAACTTAGCATATAAAGTTATTTTTAAGTCTGAGCTCCTATAAATATTCTTAACTATGAAATATGTGCCTGCCTTGGAACAGATAGTTCATTTCTGTGTTTGATCTGAAAGTCCTTTTTGTTTACAGTCTTCCTGAGTTTTCTTGAGTGGCCAATTATACTGAACATATATTGAGCCTAGTACATTTTTAAAAATCCACCAAATTCTGTGCTGTTTCTCTATTTTCAACACAGCTTAATTTGGCCCCTTGGCTCATGTATTCTTACAGGCTTTCCTTACAAAGTAACATAACTCTTTTCCTCCTAGTTTAAGATTTATCTACCCTAGTTTTGGCATTTAAAAAAAAAAAAACAACAAAAAACTGCCTTAACCTGCCCTATTCTTTCTTTATAGTCAGTGAAGAGAAATGGATACCTCAAGGGAATGATTCTTCTCATCTTAAGATTGGTATCTAGGATAGGTCAGATGGATTGCTCTTTGGAGGTGCCAATTTCTTTCTAGTTACTATCAAGGGAGCTTAGGGGGACTGGCTCAGTCTTATGTCTGTAACTTTTAATGTCTGAAGTTATGTGACATAAATTTTTCTTTCTTATCATAACATTGTCTGAGGATGTGAATAATTAATTGTCTTCAGAAAATATTACCTGGAAGACAATAGTGTTTTGACTGAGACACAAATGTTAAAGATAATTCAGTGCACATATATTTGAAAGTTTTGTGCTGCTCTGGCAGAATCCTGGGAGATTTGATGAAACAAAGTGAGCACTGGTGCATTACCTTTACTTCTGGACATATGTAACCAGGATTTTATAGAGAAAAGTAAAGATTTAAAATATAATAATGGAATTAACCTAATTTAATGTTAGAAATTTGCAGTGGAAACATCTATGTGTTGTAGTCTTTGTAGTCTCCTTTTCTAATCAAGAGACAGAAATAAGACCTTTCATGGTACTATACTTCTGACCTATTTTAGATGCTCATTTAAAACCAGTTGAACAATGGTTCAAAAGTTTCTGGTTTTCTCCACCAATTTTAAAGCAAGACTGGTGAGTGGGATGAACTCAAGTGCAGATACCAAACTTCTTTCTGTTATTCCTGGATGGATCACGAGGAGAAAATAATTTCAAACAGTTCCAAGGGACAAGAAGCTGTGCTGTGAAATCTCAAAATTGTTTAGTGGCCCTCAGTTCTTTAGTGTTACATAATGCTAATGTATTGCTTTGATATTGTACCAATATTTATGGCTCAAATGTGGCATTGATTGATAATAAAGTCAACTTCAGCTATGTAAACACAATTATTCCACACACTATTACCTATTACATATTTTTTTAGACAAGACTTCTAGAACTAATTTACAATGATGGTACAAAATTAATATGAGATGCTGAGATTATTTTGTTAATATCTCAAGATTTTGAGTAAAGACACACATCACCATAAATACTTCCATTTATAAAATGAGTTTTGCAATTTTTGCGTCTTGGAGACTGTAAATATTTTCTCTATGAAAGCTTTTTCCTTTTTCAGAGCTATAGGCATCTCCTTACTCTGTGTGAGTTGTTATATTTCTTCTTCCTAAATTTGAGGATTATACTGCTTTTATTGTTCTAAAATCCTTCACCAGTTTCAAATGGATGAGAACATGGGCACAGTATTGGTTTTTATTCTGTATTTAAAGTTCATATAGGTATATAAATATACTTAGGAAAAAAATATTTTCTTTTTTTATCTCTTGCAAGAATATTGCTACGTAATCCTTTAAGTAATATTACCTTCTATTTCCAGATATCTTTCCTTTTACTTTTTATACTGTTCCCACAACCAATTGCCCAGTCTCTTCAAGTCATCTTATAGACTTCTTCCTCACAATGCCTTTATTTTTATACTTTTTAAGTCATCAACAATTTTAATCATCTCTGTATTTATATGTGTGATAAGAAAACTCTATCAAGACAGAAAAAAATATGATAAAAATAAATAGTAAATAAAGCAGTGGCTTCATTTTTTTTGTAGTGGGACTTGTATATGTTTTTTTCTGTTTGAGTATTAATTTATTGTACAATATATAGTATATTATATATATGATATTATTTTGTTTTCAAGAGTGCCAAGTAACCTTGCTTTTCATAGTTTACACATTGCTGTGTCTAGTGATACAATAAATAACAATAATGTGACACTAACAGAGAATATGGTCTAGGGTCACTTGTGAGGTCTAGTGTCACTTACTAAATGAAAGTGATGGAGAGTCTGTTAAAGAGGATGAAATATGAAAGCCCAACGTTTCTCCACTTTACTAATTTTTAGGAAAAAAAGATTCCAAGAGACAAGAAAAGATTTTTCACAATACAGAACAATGTGGAGAGGATTATACACACCACTGAGTGATTTTTATTTTTACTCCTTCTTTGTTATTTATATCACTCCACTGGAGCTTTACAGACAACTTACAAAAATTACATGACCAACAATCTGTGGAAAATGCAATCAAATATTTTCTTATTTTTGCTTGGAAGAACATTAGGCCGCCAGGTAGAGTGAAACTGAAGGATAGGAGAGTAATTTTTCATCTGTTTGTATATATTATATTTTTTTGTATACCTGGAGATTAAGAAACAACTGATGTGGTGCAAATTAGGAAGAGTGAGCATCACAAAAAATGCCACCATATCTGGATAAGTACCCCCAAAGCACGCAGTTCATCACTTGTTTACTCTAGTTTTATGCCTTAAATTTGAGTTGAAAAATTTCATAGGTGGGCACACACGTACAGGATAAGTCACCCTAGGGAGCAAGGTGAGCAGCACTCACCTCTGCTACACTGTGACTCGGGCTGGTGACATAGGCACCTCACACAAGCCTGGTCTCACAGCCAGGCTCACAGCATTCCTGAAGCACACACAGAGTATGGATCTTCTCTGGAGAGTAGCACCTGTGAGCACGCCCAATGAAATGCAGTTTAGGAGGAAAGGTGTCCCTTTCCTCTTTACTCAGCTGAGCAGCTTCCAGTTTAGACAACTTGCAGTTTAGGTAGGAAATGAGAAACTTATTGTCAGTCTATTTCCCTGTTTAGTATTTATACCTATGCCTTTCTCCTGCTCCAGTTTTCTGGTGAGGGAAGAGCCCCAGCAGTTTGCCTTTCCCTGGATGTTTATTGCTATAGCACCCTTACTTGGTAAGTACAAAAAGATATGGGATTTTTGGAACCAAATGGAGCCAATTTAGAAAGCTGGAGTCTGCAGATGAGTGGTTGTTGCTGAAAAGAGATCAGCTTTCAAATCCTTATGCCTTGAGCTGTTTATGCATTTCACACTGCGTGATGATTAGAAAATCAGAAGCAGGCTGGTGAAGACCAGAACCTGATTTCCTCCACGCCCGAGCAGAGGATACTCAGAACCCGAATGCCAAGTGATCTTTCTCTCCTTTCACTTCACACAAGTCTTGCACTCCTTTTCATATACTTAAACAGCTACACATGAAAGACAAACTTTGCACTCAACCAGACTAAACTGTGTATGTATTTTTTCCAGCTGAGACAGATCCCTTACTGGGCAAGTGAACATAGCCACTAGGGTAGTATATATAGTCAGAGACCGTCACTGACATCTACTCTTTAACAAAGACAAGCTTACTCAGCTAAGCTTCCAAACTATCAGGAATGGACCTAACCTATGATTCTGAATTGGCTGAGGCTTCTTCACTCTGAGAAGTGACTTCTGCATCCAGAAGTATGTATGGAGTGTTACCTATTGACTAGCTTTATGCAGCTCCTTTATGATTGCAAAATGGTTTTGTAGATCATCTTTCTGAGGCTCTATTTAGTCATTTTAGAACAGTCTGAGAAAGTGCTTATGTCAGGATCTGTGAGCCACTTGGTTAAAGCAAGATGTCTGTATCTGGCACGGGGTGAGATCAGTAGGGTCAGGTCATCATGTTCACAGAATCATAGAATATACTGAATTTGAAGGGAACCTCAGGGATCATTGAGCCCAACTTTTAGCCCTGCACAAGACATCCAGAGAGTCACATCGTGTGCCTGAGAGCACTGTCTAAACATCTTGAACTGTCAGGCTTGGTGCTGTGACCACTTCCCTGGGAAGTCTCTTCCAATGCCCAACTGCTCTATGAGTGATGAACCTTTTCCTGATATCCAACCTAAACCTCCTCTGACACGTCTTCAGGCCATTCAATGTGATCCTGTCTCTGGTCACCACAAAGAGATCAGCATCTGCCCCTCATCTTCCCCTCATGATGAAGTTTTAACTGCAATGAGGTCTCCCCTCAGTCTCCTCCAGGCAGAACAGACCAAGTGACCTCAACCACTCCTTGTACGGCTGCTCCTCAAGGCCCTCACCATCTTTGTTTCCCTCTTTTGGACACTGTCTAATAGCTTCATATCTTTCTTACATTGTGGCACCCGAACCCAGCACTGGAGGTGAGGCTGCCCCAGCTCAGAGCAGAGCAGGACAATCCCCTCCCTTGTCCAGCTGGCCATGCTGTGCCTGATGCTCCCCAGGACAGGGTTGGCCCTCCTGGCTGCCAGGGAGGGCCAACACAAGCTGACTTGTGTTCAGCTTGTCATTGACCAGGACCTTGCTGGTCATAAATGTTATGTAGATACTAACCAGCAGTGCACTGGTAAGTGCTTTACATTCCTCTAAGCAACTGTGTCTCCTTTCTGTCTTTCCAGCACTGACACCACAAGGGGTATAAGCACAAATTTCCTGGAGGCATAAACACTCAAATATAACTGGTATTCATGTCAATCATAATTACTTCATATATATGTGTGTATGTGTGTGTTTGTCCAGTGACTCCTCAATCTACTAATTCTGATTGCAGTACAGTTCTAGGACTCATTATAGTATGCTGCACCATCCATAATTGAGTTAAAGGAAAATAAAAGTCTTTTTTACTTTATCAACTTGATAATAATGTAGGGTTTAATTGACCTCACTGCAGCAGAATTTCTAATTCTGAAATAAAAAGTGAAAAGTCAGGGATCTTAAATTTTGTGTTAATAGATCTTAATGAATCACCCTGAAATAGCTGGCTCAAACAAGTCAGAACACTGTCAGCCAGCTCAGTTTGCCAAGAATCCATTTCTCTTCTAAGAGATAAATGAGGTTCCTCAGTGTGGAGAATGCAGAGTGCTAGTGTTATGCCCTTTTATTTTAGACTTGATTTATTCCAGTTGTAATGAAAGGTCACAAATTTCAGTGTTCCTTTTTTGCTTCCTCCAATTCTTACAAATGAAATTTTCTATAGAAAGGGCAATAGGACATTTGAGAGTACACTTTGTGTCAGTCAGTTCTCCTACCATTATCTTTGTGATTCAAATGACCATTATTAAGATATATTTTAATTTTTGTCATTAATAATATCTATATTCTAAAATCCCATCTAGTGTGTAGTAAGTTAATACACAACTTCTGGAT
This sequence comes from Polioptila caerulea, assembly GCA_013397295.1. Classification (NCBI taxonomy): domain Eukaryota; kingdom Metazoa; phylum Chordata; class Aves; order Passeriformes; family Certhiidae; genus Polioptila; species Polioptila caerulea. The sequence goes on along the minus strand of VYXF01000778.1, from coordinate 128,686 downwards.
CACTGCAGGGTATTTGGAATCAATCCTTGTATTACCTATCACCCCTAATGTTTTTCAACATGCCCCTTGTATGTTGACCTTATCATGTCAATGAATTCCTAGGGAAAAAGAGTCAATAAGTGTCTTTCTACCAGCCAGGTGACATTGGCTGGTATGACATTGTTTTCTGCAAATGCCAGTTGGTCTTAACTTTGGAACAAAATCAAATTCAAATGCTAGTTGATAATTAAAACTTTCAATTAGTTATATTGGAATGCCACATAAGGAAGAACTTATTTGGAATACATAATTAAGTTGTGTTCTTTATCCTGAGGAATAGAATTATAGATTGTGATAATGAAGATTATAGGAGATAGGTTATAAAACCAGTTTCAGAGCTGTGAAAGAAAGGAGATCAAAAGGATCATGTAAAATTATTCTGCATTTTGCTCTTATTTAACTTAATAGTGACAAGCAGAGGAACGGTTGGGAATAGGAAATCCCAGATGTGAAGGACTGATAGAATTTCAAAAAACTGTTTATTATAATAAAAAAATCTGGACTAAGTCTTAGTGTTAGATATACCATATGGGATATAATAGTCCTCAGAACTATGGGGCAAAACAAGATGCTGTCGGAAAAAAAGTTGTGTGGAAATTTCCACTTCCATCTTAAACAAATATTAAGGTTTGCCTAAAGTACAGAATCCCCTGACATGGCATTGTCCTCAGGATATGTAGATTCATTCTTACCTGTGATTCTAGATATCCTGAGATGAGTTATTTCTTGAGCTGTTTTTTTTTTAAAGTCTATTAAAGAGTGATAATGGAAATTGCAATTAATTTTTTTTAGGCATTGTTTGGTCAAGATATGAGAAGAACACAATAAAAATTAGCAGCCACAGTGCTAAAACTGTGAGTTTTCCTATACAGATTGCAGGTCCAGTGGAAAAGGGAAGAGATAATCAAATGGCACAAATACTTTAAGTACAGTGATAGTACTTCAGAGAAAAATTTTCCAAGATTAATTTTTAATGTTTGAAATAAGCTTTTGCTGGGTTTGCTATGTAGATCATTAGAAATACATTCTAAAGCTTCAATTCAACATTTCTTTGTTCAGTTAAAGATTATTCTTTGTGTTCCGTTCCCTGACTTTACTCAATTCAGTTCTTTCTCAATTTTACTTAATTTCTGACTTGGAGACTGTCTTGTCCCTCTTCAGCCTTTTCTTCTTTAGGCTCAAAAAAAAGAAAAAGTATTTTTTTGTCATAAGATGTAACATTTAGGTATTTGATCATCCTTGATTTTCCTCTTTCAGGCTACTACCAATCAGTCCACCTTTTTGAGATATGGCACAGAAATCTTATTACTCCTAGCCAGGGTTGCATTTGTCAATGTGTTTGTTCAAGATCAATGTAGTTCTTGTTACTATACCAAACAAAGGACGAGTAATAAGAAAATTTTCTAAGGTCACTGTTAGTGAAACATGTACAACTCTTGCTAACAAAAGTCTTTCCCTTTCTCAAATCTTTCTAATAACCCTAAAGAGTACACATAGCCTTATTATTTTTTTAAATTTTATCATATTAATTGTTCATTTATGCATTTTCTGAAATAAGGCCCAAATTCTGACATTGAGTTATCATCCTCTATTAGAACAAGGAAACCCTTACGACTTCTTTTGTTCGCAATATGCAGAAATCCAAAATCTGTTTCACACAAGTCAAAATCCAGCATTTTAAATGGCCCTTTACTATAATATTCATAGGTTTTTATTATTTTTAATAGAATTTTTTTCTGTTAGAATTTGGCTTAAAAATGTAAGTTATTTAACAGATATAATTAGGTTGCTAAGCATTAACTGTTAATTATCATATTAATAAACAGTTATTACTCCCGTTCTATACTGAACCATGCCAAAGCAGCATTATTATGCATGCATTGCTCTTAGGCAACGTAATTGTCCTTAAAGAAAATCATTACAATTTAAATGAAATTGGGAGCTACTGGTTAGGGAAGGCTGTAGGGCATGCACAATACATACTAAGCAAGGAACTGTAATTTCCCCAAATCACATCTTTTCAGTAATTTCACATCACAGGGTTATCTGTGTTTAGTTAAGAGGAAAACAGTTTATTTTTGCCTTGCAATTTTACAAGGGCATTATTCAACCAAGGACAAGCCAGTCCCTAAAAGGAAGGCAATGAAAGGTCACTGCATCTTAGTTTTTAATATGGTATGGTAAACTCTTACCATGACCACTATGATCATAATATAAATCTTGTTTTATTTCAGACTATATTCTATGGAATGGATTTGCTGTAGCTCTAGCACATGCTGTCCAAGCAACATGAAGCATAGACTGAAGGCTAGAAGCACCCCAAATAATCCAATGTAAAATCTATCTCTGTACAGAAATTACTGTCTCTTTTTACTGACTAGAGTTTTGCTTGCTTTTGCATGCTCTTTGTGTTTAACAGATACATTAAGGACTTGTTCTACTCTATGACATCTTTTGTCATATGAAGGTTAATTGTTTGACTTAATCTCTTTGACATCTGTTAAAATACAAGGATTTTGAACATTAGTTCCTGGTATTTTCTTAGGCTGATAACTAATTAATGTTTTACACTGCCATAAACATTTCCTTAGTTTAAGCAAATGACTCACATTTACAAAAAGGTTATATCATGCGTGGGTGCTAAGGATTTTTCAGATGAATTAGTCAAAAACTCAAGTTTAACTTTATTAATAAGCATTATTTGATAAATGTGACACATAGCAAATGATGTGGCTCATAAAGTACTATAACAGAAAACAATCCCTAGCTTGTCAGAAACAAGATATTAAAACTTTTAGGGTTTTTTTGTTGTTTTTTTTTTTGCAAAATGAGTGCCAAAATAGCTAAGAAAATTCCTCTAACACATATAAGCAACAAAAGTCTGCCTTATATTTGAGTTTCCACGCAGTCTGAACCCTTTTCCTTTCAAATACGTTAGGCTAAATTAAAACTGATTCATCAGTATCCACTTGAATTGTGTCAATATAAAAACAGACCAGTGATAAAGACGTAGTCCAATACACACAAATTGAAACCAAATGTCTTTGAGAAGATGCTCTCTGTCCTGTCTTTAATAAGAGCTTTTAGTGGTGAAGTTCTTCCTTCCTTGTCCCCGGTGTCAACCAGTAATACTGCTCTGAGTCCTTGACATAAACAAGAACAGAGTTTGACCTCTTTTCTGCAGAGGCTGCTACTACCTGCATCCCAAGAATAGGCTCATGTGACTTTCTGGATCCATGCTTACATTGCTTTTAAGAAACATTAAAAATAACTTTTTTAATATTGAGAGTTTCTGTCAGTAACATTCATTATTTCCAGCTTTATTGGCATTTAAAGCCTGTGATTTACTTCTAGAATCTGAATGTGAGACCTTACACAACAATCTTGCCATTCCTGGATTTTACCTCATGCAATTGGATTGCCTCATCAAGGCTGTCAGGGAGGGGTTATGGCATTGTCATCGTTGGCATGAGGTAGGGAGCAAAAACTTGTGATTATACATGTGTCACTGCCAAAAAAGCCAGCTGAACAGGGTTCAGCTCGCTGCTCTGAAATAGACAATAGGCTACTGGCTGTAGAGATGCAATCAATCTGATACTCATTGTGCTACCAAAATGCTTTAGGGACTTATAGAGGACATGTGCAGTTCACAGCACAAATTCTGAGGCATTTTTGGTGGTGTCAGGCCGCCACACTCCCATTTAATTACAAAAGTCCAGGCTTTGAGATAAATTCCAGAGTTATTGTTTGAATCAAATTTGATGACAAACCGAAGAGCTGGGCAGTAAAATCTAGTATGCTAACTAAATACCACTAGAGCGACTTGATGGGATTTGATCTAAGGTTTTATTCCAGAAGGAATACCACATTTTTATCTCAATCCTTAGGAGCTTGTATGGCTTATGTGCGTCTGTTTATGATCTGCCACTTGATGTTACAATAATGTCTTTAGGCTGAATGAGATGCCCGTACTATAAGACAACGTTCGGCTAAGTTGGGAATGCTTCATTTGAAGCCAGAAAACTCTATATAGGGAATCTTGCCAAACAAGAAGCAATAATTTTGCTTGATCCTCTGGAAGGACAAGAGGTCATCTTGTGCAAATTGCAGGCTATCAATACTGGCCAATAAGCTATGGGAGATACAAGAAAGGATGAGTGATGAATAATGGCTGGATAGGAAAATCTTTTCATGATAATGCGACAATATCTGTTGTCAAAACATCCTGAGGTGGAAATGTTCACAAATAACATTGGTTATGGACCATTTGCCATTATGGATCAATCTTCCCTTCCCATTATTTTAACTTCCAGGTCAATTTTTACATTCAGTATTTCCTGTTCTTTCTAAAGTGAGAATTATTACCAAAGACATAGGATTTATTGCTTATCAGACCTAGTCAGTCAAAATAATTTCCCCCAGTTTTCCAGATAGAGCTTGACCTAGCATTTCTATTTGATTTACAGGAAACACACCTAACTAAATAACTGTACAAGAAGTATTTTATAAGCAACAACCCCTGACAAAAGGTAGCATTAGTAGAAGGGAAGTGTTTGTGTGGAACAGCATATCCTTGTTTTCTTTAGGGGAATGTTGCAGGGCTTCTTGTTTCCTGTGACAGTGCATCCCAGTAATAATTGGGACGGTATTACCAGTCTTGCATAGGAGTAGCTGCAAGAAGATTATACATAATCAATTATCCTTGGTTTTGGTATTGCTAACATGGATTTTTTTTCTTTTCTACAAAAATATGAGTCAAAGAATCACCTCAGTAATCAGTAATGAGTGTTACCAGACAGTTTCTAAAAATCTGTGTGTTATTAACTGGTTTTAATGAATGCAAGTTTAGACTAAGCTGTGCCAGTCAAGTGTACAGATATATTTCTTTTAACCCCAAGAGTTACTAAAGAAAAATACTACCAACAATAAAATTAATTAACATTTCATCAAATGAATGCTATGGCACACTGTATGCACAAATCCTCATCTGTGACTTTTTTAAAGAGGTATAAAAGGTAGCAGTATGATATAGTGATGATTGACTGCAAATATAATGGAATTTTTTCCTTTGAATGTCATCAGGAACACTTAATTTCTTTGAGAAGCAGACATCTTTAATATATAAACATATAGAAGCAATACTTCTCTTAAGACTTCTTTTTTTTTCTACATTTGTATTTGCATGATTTTCTTATAATTCATTAAAATGATAATGTTGATAATACTCCTTTAATACTAATTGAATGCTTTTATTTTGCAATCTAATAATTTCTTTTATATTTAAGGGGTTTTTGTCAGGCTAATAGTATAATAATCTGTAGTTTATTCTGCAACAAAATTTCCATGCAAAGCCTGATTTTTCTAGTTCTTTACTTTTAGAATCCTAAAAGCTATTCTCCTTTTTAGATAATCGAATTTCTGCTGTATCTGAAGGGAGCCAAATAGTGGGGTTTTGTGTCAATCCAAAACATCAAGGCTCTTAGTAGACTTCTAAAAAAAGTTTTTCAATTTTTCCTTCTAAAAGGTGAGAAAGCAGGAAAAGAGGAGAGAGAAACTTTGTATGCCAATGTAGCCGAGACCCATCCACAGGATCAGAAAGCAGTTGATTGAAATCTAGTTTCAAACTCCGCTAGGACTTAATTGTGAGAGACAGAACTATGTGCCTGCTGTGAGCAAGGATTGATGGGGCAGGGGGAGGCCTCACACCTGTTACCCGGTAGAAACGGTCCTCAGACAAAAACCTGTTGCCATCAGAGCTTTACTGTGGAAAACTGATGATATATAATAATCATTTGTGTTGTAGAACTGATCATATACAATGCTGCAACACATTAACTATCATCATTAAAATACATCACACTCTGAATAAAAACAGTGGAACATTTTGAATTTGAAAATTGAATTAACTAATTTATTTAATACATAGAGATGTATCTGTTGGCCAGTGAATACCATACACTTTTAACTCCTATATTGCTCCTAGTGTTTTGCAAGGCTTGGAGGACGAAGGTGGTGTGCTGGTAAAAGCACAAGCCATGGAAGCAGTGGAGAATAACCAAGGAGAATGCATCAAAGGGGAGGAGACAGGATTACGAAAACAGTTTCTGTATGGTACAGAAAATAAGGAAGCCTGGAAACTAGGAAGTTAACCTGAGAAATCGTAACAAGAAGAGGTGTTCCAACGTATCCCTGTGATAAGAACATAAGACAAAACCTTCAAAATTAAATTCTGCATTTATGAAGATTTCTTTCTTTCCTTCCTTCCTTCCCTTGCAGCTTAGGTTATAAACTTTTCAGAGCAGCTGGAGGAAATTAACCCACTGTATGCTTGGGTGACTCTCTGGGCAATACAAATGAGTCATCAATGAGTTTAGTGTGCAGCAGGAGAAAGATGATACTGGAACAAAATGTTCCGGTGTGTATTTGTGTGGTATCTAGCATAATGGGTCTCTGCTCCTGACTGAGGCCTCTGGGCATTCCAGTGATGTAAATATTAACTAATAATAATAAAAGGACAAGCACTTTATTTGCATCCATGTTGCCATCTGTTGTGTAGACTGAATCAATATCAAGTACATGTTCAGCTTCATTTACTTTTCTCTAAGCAGTACACTTCATTTGCTGCAAAAAACCTGACAGTTTGAAAAGCTTCCGATAAATTTTTAGTGTTGAAAGACATTGTCACTGTTTTTTAAAATTTTCTTGCTAATCAGCAGTAGCTGTAGGCTGGAATTAGAAATAACATATTGATTTAGGGCAATAAATATGGTTGGGGAACAGGACCAGGTCTCTTATGAGGAAAGGCTGAGGGGGCTGGGCCTGTTCAGCCTCAAGAAGAGATGAGTGAGAGGGCACCTCATCAATGTCTATCAGTATCTGAAGGGAAGGTGTCCAGAGGATGGAGCCAGATTGCTCTCAGTGTTGCCAAGCAATAGGACCAGAGGCAATGGGCAGAAACTGATGTACAGGAAGTTCCTCTTGAGTATAAGGAAGAATTTTTTCACTATGTGGGTGACAACACACTGGGACAGGTTGTTCAGAGAAGTGGTGGACTGTCCCTCACTGGAGATATTCAAGACCCACATGGGCACAGTCCTGTGCAAAGTGCTCTAGTGCCCTGTTTGAGCAGAGAGGTTGGACCAGATGATCCACTGTGGTGCCTTCCAATCTGAACCATTCTGTGATACAGTTGCTGTGTTCTGCAATTAAAAATATGCATAATGATAATTTTCATAGATGTTCTTTTCAAAGAAGATGCCAGACTACTTATAAAGCAAATAGAAGCACTTTTCATAGATGATGTGTCACAACTAGTGTAGATTACAAAGTATTAATAAAGTTCAGTGCGCAATAATTACTAGTATGTTTGGAAAGACACAGACCATCAAGCTGGCTGTGACTGTTTGCTAAGCCATTGCCCTTCTCAATCAAGTGTCCAAAACCGTTCTCACATTTCTTCAGGTACGTGACCTGAATTTTTTCTCCAAATAGTAAAGGTGCTGATGCCTTGGGATCAGAGGGGCATGACAGATGGTGAATGAAGACAATGTGCTGTACAAGCGGCTAGATTTTAAAAATCTTGGCGTTAAACTTGGCTCAGAGAATAGACATATACCCTTGGCCACCTTATGTGTAGATATGAGTCATAGAATCACAGAATGGTTTGGGTTGCAAGAGATCTTAAAGATAATTTATTTCCAATCCCTCTTCCACATCTGGAAAGCCTTCCACCAGGCCACGTTACTCTGAGCCCTAACCTGGCCTTGAACACTTCCAGGGATAATGTATCTACAACTTCTCTGGGCAACCTGTTCCAATACCTCACTACCTTCCTGAGTAAAGAATTTCTTCCTAACATCTAATCTTGATCTCTCCTCTCTCAGTTTAAAACCATTCCCTTGTCCTGTCACTATCTGCGCATATAAAAAAACTGGCCTCCATGGTCTTAGATTTTTGCTCCTATCTATTTCACATTGTTATTACAATATGGATCAAAACATGACTGACGAAGACTGGGAAATATTAAATAATGGAAAGAATAATATGTTGCTCGGAAGTTATATTAGGATGCATCTAAACATGAAACAGCAAAGAAACTTGTGTTTTAGTATGCCCAAATGTGTGGTCACAGACTGAATAAACTGGAAAATAAGAAGTGGTATTCCAGGACTATGTGACTGGGGAAATAAAAATACAATTATAAGAGAATTCATCAGCTATGTGTAAATTCCCATTAGGACATATGAACTGAAAGAACTGGTATGAATATTGCATGTACAAGCAGAAAAACACTGAGTTGTTGTTGGGACCTTGCTCTACGTTCAGCAATGCTGGAGTAGCTAGTTAAGTGCTGTCTCTTCCAAGTGTTCACATTTTGGTGGAGAGTTGATCACAGTGACTATTTCTTGCTTTATATGATAGCATGTTCTAAAATATTGTACAAGGAGAAAGATCTTAGTAATATTCTGTAAATTAAATCACTGTTGACTCCAGGTTGTCAGAAAATTAGAAATGGGTAGAAATGGTTGAATTTTGTGTGCAATCTCCATTATGAATGGTATAGCAAAATTAGATGTATTAGAAGGAGTTCTATAGCCATGTATATTTTATTCCTTAATGGGAATTTTCTTTTGACTTATGTGGGTGATTTATCTGTTATAGATTACCCCTCCAATGTGTGTGGTCAGGAATTTTTCTCAAATCATTGGCCAAGTAGGTGCTTTCTAGGACAGCAGCTCATTACTTTCTCATTTAAGATAGACTCACATATGGGTAGAGTAGATTTATTGTACTGTAGGGGATGGAATAGGTGAATTAATAGACATTTCATATTATTAATTTGTATGGGGGAAGTACAAAAATTATTCATAATGTTCTGTAAATTAGAGCCCTTTCCATTAAACTCAACTGGAATACTTTTTACTTGCTTTCATTCTAATAATGTCTAAAAAACCTGTAAACTGGTGCAATTATTATGTCAGGAGGTAAGAACATCAAGTTGTAGCAAGCTGGGATCCTAACTGTTGTCTTCAGGGTCCTTGGTGTGCAAACTCATGCAAATCAGTTTCTCCTGCTTGCTTTAAAGGAAATTTACAATTGTGTATCTTTACAAATTACACTCAATTTTTGATACCGGACCTAAACTGGCATAACCTTCTAACATATCACCTACAAGAAATTTCAGACGTTCTTTCCTCTTCATCATCTTACCATCTTAACACATAAATGTTACAGGCCATGGGACTCTTTGAACTAATTTATGATTCAGATGGAATAGATGTAAATCAAAGATTTAAGTGACAGCAATTTTTGATGATTTTCAACCCCTTGAACCCTTCTACAAAGAAAATGTGATGCCCAGAATTAATCTCTGACAGCACAGCTTTCTTCTCTTAGCTAGCTCTCCTGAATTTGCAAGTGTCTGTAAACTATGTACTGAAAAGTACATCTGGAACACAGGTTTTAAAAGAAAAAATATACAATTATATTTTAAATTTTTCACTGAGAAAAGAAAGCATAAAAATAACGCATGGGAAAAATTAATAATTAAAACAGTACAGTTGGTTTCTATCCAAAAGAACTTAAGGACAAGTCAGTGAGAGTAGGTGTAAGAGAATTTGATTTATCTTCACATGCCTTTTTAAAGCTTGACCTGTAATTACCATGTAAAGTCTCTTGAATTTCTCTGATAAAGGATGAAAAACATCTATTATCATGCTGAAAGATTTTTTTTTCCTTTTTTTTTTTTCAGTTCACAGTCAAAACAATTCTAGGATGTATAATAGAAGGAAAATTAGCTCAAAACTAAAAGGGTAGATTTTGCCTTCTACTGTTCTTTTGCATTGGTATGGGTATGAATCTTACCCACTGGCAACACAAATGATTGCATTTAATTGGAATATAATTTATTAAATGAATTCTTTTGCCAGAATTTTAAGTGTTCTGTGAAGGTTGTTTTTCTAAACCCAGAGAAAAGGCAGAAGAATTGGAATTATGTTCACATCTCTAGCCAGAGCAGTTAACACTGAAAAGCACCTACAGTCTAGACTTTGGAATGGGGTATTTTATGTTTGTTTGTTTGTTGCCAAGGTGGCCTTTTCTGATGTCACATCTTGACAGCTATCATTTAAGATGGACAAGGGGCAAGGAGCATCTGTTGTTTGTAAAATACAGTAACTGCAATAGAGAATGACTTTGGGGACAGCATGAAAAGCAAATATCACTACAGAGAGAGGAGAAGGAGAGACCTTGCTTCAGAATCGGTATTCAGCAGGCTAATACTGAAGATACTTAGGGGAAAGGCTGCAGAATATGGCTATGAATCAAACAAAGCACAAATCCAAAACAAATGCAATACCATGCGGCAAGCAGGGAAACAGACGTGCAGTATTTGCCTTGTGAATAAAAGTATGTTATTAAAAAAAGTGTTTTTGAGAAAGCATTGTAGTTGCCAAAGGATATGTCTAGATTTATGATAAGAAAGAAAAGAGATTTTCTACCAGGTCAAACTGTTTAGATTTCCACTTGATTAGTATAGATGCTGATGATTACAATTTGAATAAAGCTCATTAAACAGAAACTTTAGTGAAACTAGGATAAATATAGGGTATTGCAGGCTTGACTTTCTAGCTTGACCTCAGACTTGTCTCATCACTGTAGACCTGCCCAGAAATTCCTGGGCTATGTCTGACACTTCTTGCTGCATGTGGACTTGATCCTATCCTGGCCTTGCTGATGATTTCCCTTGGATTTGACTTTGGATATTCCCCATCCCTGTAAATTTATCTGGGGAGCTGGACTCTGGGCTAACTATCATTATCACCACCAGTTCTGCTGGTCTAAAACCAGGCATTTCTAATTTTGGAGAGTATGGGTATGATTAAATAAAAAAAAAATAAAAATAAAAATAATAATAAAAAAAAAAGGATGTAAAGAATTCTACTGCAGTGATAACCCGCCTACAAATCTCTCAAGAAAAGATATTGAAGTGATAAGGATAAAATAAAAGACATGAAAGGAAAGGGGAACCAAGTCTCAGCATTTCAAAGTTGTGAGTATAGCTACAGAAAGGAAACTGAGCAAGAGTTAGAGCCTTTCTCAGCACACAATGTGGCAGCTGCAGCAGCAGCTGCCTTCTGTCCATGCAATGGCTTCCAGTGAAAGCCTCAGCCCATTGCCCTTTTACCAACCTTGTGTCCACCAGTTGCACATATTCATACTCAGATTTGTAATGAATCTGGCACTGAATTTGGAATTTGAGGAAGATAAATTTTGAGTCCTCTTTTACAGATACTGCTACAGAAATATTATGCCTAAGGCACCACTGTGAACAAAAAAGGAGGGCTATGCATAAGCCATTTCTTCTTTATGGTCAAACACAGTTGTAAGAGTTGGATAAATTCAGTCTTGTTTATGCTTGAATGAGTCCATGTGCAAGACAAATGAGTGATCAATTAATTCAGCATGATGCAAGAGAATAATAGGATTGAAAAGTAGTAGATTCTAGTAAACACTGTAGCATCTCAATAGTCTTCTATGGAGAGCTTCACCAGGATCATAAAATATTGTAGAGAAGGGCTTTAATAGCTGTTTTTGTCATTCATGCTGAAATTAGCTTTTGGATAAAGCATATGCAAATGCAGTAAAGCACTTTGAAATGAGAGGAGAGTTTAGGAGATCTCTGCCAAAGGCCTGTCACATTTGTTAGTAAAAATACAGGCCACATTACACCTTTTAAGTTAGTTGCAAGGACTCCTGGCCAAGGGGTGACCTCTATGCTGCTATAGATAGCTTTTCACAAGTAAGGTTGCTCAGTCTGTATCTGAGTGTGTTAGAAAAAAAGAAGGAAAATAAAGAGACATCAGAACTTGTGCCAAGACATTCAAAACTTTCCAGAGGAAACTGGCTCAAGAAATAAATTAATATCAGATCTATTTCTTTTAATATTGGCATGAAGAAGGGGTTTTTTGATGTGTGGGAGAATTAGGCTAAAATTCTTTTTTGATTCAGTTTCCCATTCTAAAAGACTACCTTACCAAACAGAATATAGCTATTAAATATTTTCTAGTGGTACTTACAATACTTGCGGACATTCTAGTGAAAACTTCCTAATAAAATCTATTTACTGCTCAGACAACAAATATAGGAGAGAGTAAATTATGAACTTTTAATCTAAGATATTTTAACCAGATCCTTGACTTCATTTACATTTATCAATGAATTGAATTAAAATTTTGTCAAGAAAAATAATACTGTTTTTGAATAAACAGTTCAAATGAAGAATTTAAAATCCATGTAATGGAGAGAAAATATGTGGTGAACATTCTCAGGAAATGAATATAGTTGAGAAAGTATTAAGCTACTCGTGAGCATTTGATACATGGTAAAGATATTAAATTGTTCACTCTGCATCATTTGTTCTTCTACACTCCCCAAATCACTCTTATTTTGATCTGATCATGTGGTACCAACTACAATTATTTAATTTCAGTGATCAAAATTGAAATCACGGTGATGTCTACTTACAAATAAGAATTTTATGTTGCTTAGGGCATGGCCAGGAAGAGGAGACCCACTCTATTTACCACTAATTTGCAGAGACCCTATTGTATTAAAAATAACAAAAAAAACCCCTTTTTTAATTGTGAAAGTAATTTTCTACCTAAATTCTTAAGANAAAAACCCCCACCCTAGAGATGTTTTTTTTAATTGTGAAAGTTATTTTCTACCTAAATTCTTAAAGAATGGATGGAAAGAAGGTTTGATTATATATTGGCAAGGCGAGAAAATATAGTTACAACATCATAAAACATTAGAAGGTTAAAAAACAAATCCAGAAAGCTTTTACATTGGTATAAGTGATAATAATTGCTATTTTCTTCCCTTCCTATTCCCTTCTAAAGTTTTATACCTTCTCTGACAGGATTAAACTTTGCCTAGTGTTATCACGAAGAAGAAATCACTTAGTATTTAAGTAAGACTGAATCAAGATGAAATGGATACACATGGAAAGGAAAATAAGCTATTCCAACTGCCTATTCTAAGAACATTTTCCCCAGATACACAGGGGAATACATACTCCTAAATTTCTCTTAGCTTGAATGTTTCCTCTCTGCCCACTGTGAATACATCTCTGGTGTTAATCAGTTTCAGTCCCAAGCTCCCCCTGGTGAACAGGTTCCCTGCCACTGCAGATTGCATGAATGGTAATTTATGCTGAAGTTCACAATGCTTCAAGCAGCTAACCTGAAAACATATATAGAAGTTTTCTTTTTTCAAAGCTGTGGTAGATAAGAGTGAAGCAAGTTTGTTTCCTCCCTTCAATATTATCCCAACCTCATACATATTTTAACTATACACCTCTGGACATGGCCTCACTCCCATGCTGTGAAAAGATCATTTTGCTGAGCTGCAGCAGAGCCCTCACATTATTCACTTTGCTCTGAGGGGAAAGAAAGAAACCAAATAAAAAATCATCTTTACACCTTGCCCATATTGTGGGATATGGGGTTATACTTGTTAAAGTTGTTAAGGCTTATGTTCACCAGAAGGCCCTGTGGGAAGGGCTGGAGGCTGGATGGTTGGAAGTTGGCTGGGAGTGAGAGGCACTTATAAGGAAGAATGCGTGGACAGCAGACTGCAGCTGAGCAGCCAATGGGTGCCCTTCTTCTGTTAAGTTTTGTTATGTCCAGTGGAAATTAAAAGTACAAAAAGGGAGTGACTTCTACAATAAAGCGATTCCCTTCGGATGCATAAGGGGATCCACATCTCTTTGTTCCCCATTGCTACACCATATGAGTTTCAGTAGTGGTCCTTTGCTGATTTCTGTGTATTTTGGATATAGCCATTCTGCTATATGTGAACTGAATTATCCAGGAGAGGTTCTCATGTTCATGATAGGTGCACACCCTTGTATCACTGGATTTTTCATCCTGTTGTGGATAAAAGGTAAGCTAATGATTAGAGAAAGCTTCTGTGCTCTTCATTAGGTCCTCTCTCATGGACAACTGTGGACAAGGACTATGAGGTTTATTACAGAGCGTACCTATTCTGGAGAGAAGAGTTTGTGGAAACCTTTCTGTTATCATTTTCAACCAACTTCTTCAGTAACTGAAGCCTTTTCAAGGCAATCATTTACCAAGTAATATCTTTCACATACAAACTTGAAAGAAAATTATTCTGGATTTCAGGTATCTCTTTGCTGAACATTATCCCATTTAAGTCATCAAATTTTAATGACGCTTGTTGTCTGCTCTGTGATAAAAGCAAGAATTTCTCAGAACACCATCCATGGGATTTATCTCTATGCAGAGCTGAAAGTCAGAAGACATGTAAGGCCCAGGTTCAAAGTGTTTCTTGTAACCTGACACTAAATATGAAACATAGCCCATAAACTATAAACAGGCTGATTTCTTAACATACTCATATCTTTAATATCCATGTAATGTTTTATGCTGGAACATATGTAATTTTATTTTGAAGATCAGATGTATAAAATTAACATTAAAACTCAGGAATGGGTCATTCACTTCTGAACATTTTGAATTTTCTGAACACTTGTATTTTTTTTTTCTTTATGATTCTTATAAAAAGTCTTTAACTAGCTATTCCCTTCTAATAGTTAAAGCTTGCAGTCCAATCTGTCACCTGTTGAAATAGGCAAATATGTCTCGGGCAACAACAGGCATCTCATTAAGGAGATTAAATGAAAAATTAGAAATAACCTTTAAAGAAAGAAAGACAAGTTTAACATTTCTCTTCCCCTCTGGTCCCCATGTCTATAATTTATACTCATTTTCTTAAGGTACCAGTCAGTATTTTATGAGAAGCACCTTGACAGAGAGATAGGTATCAAGTATCAGGTCACCTTTGTTTTCTTCCTATGTCACTTCCTTTTCACCCACTCTCTGCTCTATAAGGCTCAATTAAAACTTATGAGACTCAAGCTGTATCAAGAAAAGGCAAACTAGAAGCAACTTTCATTTGCAATTTCAGTAAGACCTTAAGGATTCTGAAAACTTTAAGCAGAAGTGTGTGCTGCTGTGAAGGTTTGCTCTCTATTTAAAAAGTATGACATGCTTCCTGTCAGAAGCTAAGTCCAACAATCACTGAAATAAATGGGAATGTTATTTTTTATTTAACCAAGTGCATGTTCAGACATCAGTTCTGTGTCTTGTTCTAGAAAAGCTTTTTAATCAGCACTGATCCCCAGATACCTTCTCATCCTTCTTCAGACATAGAATTTCACATTGCTCAGTATCGCTGTCAGATTCTTTCCTCAAATTCAGGTCTAGTTCAAGCACTTCATCAAAGCTTCAAACCTTTGAATTTACAGTTTTCTTCAGAAGCATGGTGCAGTTGCAGTGATAGGACTGAAAACTTGGGCACAGGTATTTTCTGGGTGTTAGATATAAAATGTGTAACCTGTATAACCTGTTATCCTCTGAAGGTCAAATAATAAGGTCATAGGATGTAAAAGGCCTGGAAATAATCTAGTTCAAACCCTATGAACGGTAGTGTCCTGTACAGGGTCTATAGAACATCTATTTTATGTGACTCTGTGTATCACAGACCACATAACACTTTCTACCATCCTGTGGCAAACTGAAGATTTATGGTAAAGGATCAAAACTCAAATCTCTCAACTGTACAGTACCTCAGAAAGAAAGTTGAATTTCTGTGTCCAGGATTCCTGTAGAGTATCTGAGAGACAAAATCTTCACCATGGCCTTCTACCCATATATAACCTACATCTAGCATTTCTAATACACAAGTTCCTCAGTTAATATTTGTCTCAAAGTGGCTTGTTATTTAGGCAGTGTACAAGGAAAGTACTTCCTTTGGATAAGGAAACAAGTTTCCTTCACAGGAAAAATTACTTAATGCCTCCCAAATGTGTAAGAAAAGTGAAAAACTCTAGCTCATTTGAGGCAGAGTTTGTGTGTTAGTGAGCTCATTAGTTCTCTGAATGAAGAGTTGTCTGCTCTAAATTTCTTCAGTTTCACATAATGTACAGACACAAAAACCCCAGTAAATGTAATGGAACTTATTAAACTTCTCATGCCAAATAGCATAAAGTGAACAATTTAATAATATTTTTAATGTCTATAAAATATACACAATTTTAAAGAATCATAGTTTCTATTTTTAACATTCGGTTCCATTTGAATGTTTTTTTCAGGAGGAGATTTTAAAGGAAAGGTAGGGTTATTTTTCTGTGTCAGCTCAAAAAATAAAATCCGTGTACTACAGAACTCAGTTATTAAGTGAATCTGTCATTCTAAATTGATTTGAGATGGATTCTTTTTGCTAGTCCTTTGATAGGAGACAGTAATAACACAGTAATTGTTTGAAGAAATATGAGTAATATATGTCATATTGATCTAAGAAACCATTAAAGAACACAGAAATATTTTTAAAAGTGTTTTTTACACTTGTATGTAGGGCAAGCCCTTAACTGAAAATATGATTGACAGCTGATTAACAAGGAATATCACTCTCTTGGTGTTAAAATGGCTAAACTACAAGAGTCAGACAACTTGTTGAATTAGAAAAGTAATTTTAAATAGGACTTCAAATCTCTACACAAAACTTTCATGCTGCAAGAAACTTGTAGACTAAATCATCTGG
Organism: Polioptila caerulea; assembly: GCA_013397295.1. Classification (NCBI taxonomy): domain Eukaryota; kingdom Metazoa; phylum Chordata; class Aves; order Passeriformes; family Certhiidae; genus Polioptila; species Polioptila caerulea. Next base: position 112,018 of record VYXF01000778.1, on the reverse strand, counting down.
TTAATAATGATTCCTCCAGTAGTCTATTAAGTGTAGTTGGCTATAACCGTGTTCAAATGTTGATATGTCTTCATTTGCACATGAAGAAGAGTAAGTTGGCAAAATTTGCCCAAAGAACCTCTAACTTACAAAAATCTGTAATTATAGGAGCATCTGTAGGCCTCAAGATTTGTATCTTAACAAGAAAAATAACATCTTAAATTCATTTAAGAGCTCCTTCCTTATGATACATAAAATATATCACTTTGGGTTAGAATACAACTATGGGATTAATTCTGCTAAAAAAAAAGAAAAAAATAAGCAAAAAATAAGCCATTGACACTCTAATGCTTCCTTACTTAATCTTCATATATAATTTATTCATCATACACTGCAATTGCTAAATCATTTAAGAAAAAATTTTCATTGTAAGAGGAGCATCACTGTAGTTAGATAATTATGAATTTCCAAGAAATTATATTACTTTAGAAAGAAGGAAATATTTTTAGCTTTCTTATCTTCAATTTTTTTGAGCTATCTTGTTTTCTCTCTCTTATGTCTTACCTTTACCTTTTAAGCTCTTTTTCAGAAAAAGCTTATAAATTGCTTACTTTAAGCATACATTTAAAGATTATAAGACTGAAAGTCATGTTTTTTAACATGGTTAATTATTTTACTAAACAGAAATTATTTTTTCAAGTTAGGGACATACAGAACTCTCTCTGCTTGCTGTCCTTGGCATAAAAGTCATTCATTATACCTTTGCTGAATCTCTATGACAGTATAAGTCTTCTGCAACATAGATGGGCAGACCCAGTATCAGTACTAACTGTTCTCCAGGTAGCATAATTTTTCAAAAAGTCACATGACAAACAAAGTCACATATTAAGTTTTCTGTGTTTTAGTTTCTGCATCTAAGTGCGGGTCTTACCTAATTTAAATCACTAAGAAAGTTGTGTATTTAGTTTAAACTTGACAGCTGTATGGAATTGAATTCCCAAAGCATCGAGTCTAGTGACATTTTAAGTGTTTTGGTATGCCCTGTGGTATGCTTTCAGCAACAGCTCCAAAGGAGTCCCTTTATAATTGTGTCTGCCAACCCAATTTTCATGTCTCGTGTCACCATGAGACAACTTGAAACAGACACAACTCTTGAAACAGAGAATCTCTGTTTTGAGGAAACTGAAGTTTGTCTTGACATCTTCAAAGGGGATAAATTACTTTTTCGAGGTGTTCTCTGTTTTCAGGATATAATTAGAGTTTGGGACTACTACTTTGGAAATGGTGACTAAATTTTAGGTGGCTAAATATAGGTGAAATAATTTTCTTCCCATGCCTTGCATACACCTGGGTTAATAATCAATCTCTATTCTGAGACATAATTATATGTTCTATATAATTATATATTCTAATAATACTGAAAATTGTATGAAACACAGTACAATAAAACCTTCAGTAAAGTATATAAAATATTAATGTGAATAAGTGTGTGTATAATACTATAATCTTTTATTTGAATGCAAGCTGGAAGTAAATTTTAGTCTTCTACTTTTAATGGCTATATTTTTTTGCCCAGTTTACAGGCTTATAAATATGACATTTGCTCTAAATCTATGTTTCTCAGCCTCCTTTAAGTAAAATGTGAAGAATTAAAGCATGAGATTTATATTAGAAATTATACTAATAACCTGTGATATTGTCATTTTTATATATGTATGTTCTAAGAACTTTAGAAAGAATAGTTCATAAGCTAGGGAAAGAAGAATATGTTGCTGTGGGTCACTCACAAGGACACACACGACACAAGTTTTCGAGAGAAGGCTAAAAAGGAATTTTATTTATCTGACTCCTTATTATATAGTATTTCCACGTGGACCAGGGATTGGAAGAGAAGGTGGACACCTCTCCCATCCCATTGGTCAAGGCAATTGTCCATCAGTTGTTTTCCACTCCCAAGGGAAAGGAATTTCTAACAACCTCGTCTTAACATAAACATGCTTCTAATTATAGCATCCAGGTGTGAGAAGTGAACTAGGAACTACCAAACATTGAGTTAGAAAGTGCATCAGGAAAGCTTGGAAGAATTAGGGCGACAAGAATATAACAATATAAAGTTATAGTTTCTTTTTTGCTTAAACTAGCAATATTTTTTCTAGTATATTATGGTACCTATATTTTAAGGTTATGTTTTTGCAGTAATAAAACATTGTGGTTTATTACTTAGCTGGTGACCTAAAATGCCATGTCAATACATGGCGTTTCAGCTACACGTGAAAGCTACCTGACCAAGAGAAAGAGAAAGGAATAATGGAGGAGTTGGTTCTTTGTATAAGAATGTAAGAAATTTTAGATTTTATTAATTTTATTGTAAAATGCTACAGGTCTCTGACTTTCAAATTTCTTACTTCTTGCAGAATGGTCTAATAAAATAATTTGCTACAGTAATGGAGAGATATATCTGAAAATTTGTATCAGTTAATTTTAAGGTTGTTTTTTTTTTGTAACAGAAAATTTTATATCTCTGTTTATTCCCAGCTCCATCTTTTAAAATATTCTCAGGCAGGTAGATGCTGAGACAGCCTGCTTTTGCTGAGTGCCTGGTAAACAAAATCTCTTACAGTAGGCCAACTTCTGAGAACATTTTGAACTTTGCTTTGCTTCTTCCTTAGCATTGGTAGATGTGTCTAGTCCTGTAAAAATCATAAACTCCTCAGCCCTCAGTGAAGACAGAAGAATAAACCACATCTGCCTTTTCTACAACATGCTGTTTTGGGGATATGCTGTTATGAAATACATTAGGATAATGTAAAATGCAAATTACTACTGATTTTCCAGCATTTTCACAAATGCCTTGTCCAATTACCCTCAAACTTTCTAGGGCAAAAAAGAAGTCATCTTCTTTTAGAATATCACACAAGTGAAATTTCTAATAGAACAGTCTGAAGTTAAAATTAGATGTAAGGCTTAATTGAGCTTATAATGGAAGACATTACAAGCTTAGCCATGGAATGACTTCCACAGCTCCATGATACCATCCATTTCAGAAAATCATAAAGCTTTAGTGACAGACTGCCTTACAGATTATTTGGGAATGGAGGGCAAAAGTACTAGCCAAGAAAAGTTTGTGTTTATCACCATACCAATATTGCCATATATGGTATTTTAGGAAAAAAACCTTATGTGACTAACTAAACATTGCCCACATTTGTGTTGAAAGTCTAGAAAGCCAAGCACTTTAGGGACTGTGTTTACTGAAGTCAGATGAGCAATTCTGGGTTTTCAATTACATAACATGACAAAATAGTATAAGAATCTAGCCCTAATTCATATATTAACACAATAATTTTTCAGCTTTTGGCTAAGGTGCCACCACTTTTCTCACCTAAGTCAGCTCCATATTAATCACACTTATGGCTTGTAACACATCTGAATGTCTTGGACAAAAATTTGCCTGTGAAATAGCTTTCCTCCTACGCTGTTATGCCTCAAGTTTGGCCTTAAGAGACCATTGTTATGCAGTTAATCAGGCCTGCATTAATTTCACTTAAATTTAGACATTTAACTTAAGTGGCTAAATTGTGATTGGCACTGCTATAGGTCATTCAGGTCTCCACTGACTGTGTGAGGGGCTGACAGGAATAGTGTTTAGTTCAGTACCTAAAACTGTCTGGGATAAATATTATTCATTGTGCCCAGTCCTCCCAAGTCAGGTCAAGAATGAATAGGAAGAAAGCAGTGTTGACTCCAGTCCTCAATGCAGTATCCAAGACAGCTCTTTCTCATAAATAGAATTACCTTATGCTGCTGGATTAAACCAGCCTAGATTTACTAGATTTATCCCACTGATCAGCTGAGTGGGACAGGTATGTGTGTGAAAGCCTCTCTTTCTCTTAACATCTCTCAGTTACTGACTGATGGACACAGTACTTCTTTCTCAGTTTTAAACTAAATCTTGAGTCATGTGCAATTTTGGATTTGTTTTCTCTTCCATATTTTTAAGATGGGTGGAACTGAGGACAGAGGCAGAATGTGGAATTTTAGGAACTTGTGGAGTAGCAATCAGCGGAACTATGTCCAAGTGGAGACCATTGACAAATGGGTTCCTCCAGGGTCAGTGGCATGGACAGTGGGATTGAGTGCACCCTCAGCAAGTTTGATGATGTCATTGAACTGTGTGCTTCAGGTAACATGCTGGAGTGAAGTGATAAAATCCACAGGGACCGGGACAGGCTTGGACTGTGCAAACTTCATGAAGTTCAACAAGACCAAGAATAAAGTCATTAACGTGAGTAGAGGCAATCCCAAGCACAAAGAAAAGTTGAGTGGAAAATGCATCAAAAGCAGCACGAACAACAGGTCAAGGGACGTGATTCTTGTCCTCTGCTGCACTCTCATTAGAGGGACATGTCTCCTCACTGGACGAATAGCTTTAAACTGAAAAAAGACAGACTTAGTTCAGTTATAAGGAAGAAATTCTTTACTGAGAGGGTAGTGAGACACTGCAACAGGTTGCCCAGAGAAGTTATGGATGTCCCATCCTTGGAAATATTCAAGGCCAGGTTGGATGGAGCTCTGGGCAACCTGGTCTAGTGGAAGACTGGACTCCCTCCATGGCAGGCAGCTGGAACTAGGCAATCCTTAAGGTCCCTTCCAATGGGAACAATTCAGTTTTTCTAAGATATGTTGGAGGCTATGTGTTTTGCTCTTTAAATATCTACACAGTGGCACCTGTGATGGTGTTTGTTATAGCTGAGCATTACTAGTGGGTACATGTAGTGCTTTTGAATGACTGAAAAAAATGAGGCTTTCAATTAGCTAGTTATTCTATTTTATAGGCACCATACTCTTCCTAGAGTAGTACAGATTTAGTGGTCCTTGGATTTCATTAATTTTCTGGTTTACATTTCAATACTTTTTTGTTTTCGTAGGCACTCATGGGGTTTTCATCTTACTTTCACACCCTTAATGGCATCAATGTATCAACTTTCAGTCCATAAAATTGTAGATCTTTCTGTTTCCTGCAATGCCAACAGGGATCCTTCTGTTCAAAAATACTGTAGATTCACAGTTACTATAAAACATTATACATCTTTATGTCATGGAAATAATTTTTGAGGTATTTTCTGTCTATACATCAGATGATGTCTAGACATCATCTCTGAAGTTTCATCGCATTTGGGGCGGTGACAAAGACAGATGTGTAAAAAAATATTTTTTCTTAGATATAGCATATTTATTATTTCTAAGTGGATATCTCTTCTTGTAGGCATTCAAAGCACATATCTATCGCAGTTAATGGAACAAAAAGAATGTTAGAATTTTATATAATTTTAATGCTAACAGATATTTAAACTTTCCAGAAAATAATTTTAAAAAAGGTTGGAAATTTTAGGATGTCATTTATATTTTGAGAACAGAAATTTGGGGATCTCTTTGTCTGGAAATACAGGAATTATTTTTGTTATGCTCATTATATTGTACATTTATCCATGCCACAGCACTCTCAGCATGAGTCTTTTCTCAGCCTTGTTGTTCTGCTCTTAGGTAATTCATTCTTTCTTTAATTTTGCTGACTCCCATTTCTGAACCCACTAGACTAATTTAACTTTGGATATGGCACTACATATTTTGTTATGACAAAAAAACAGAGGAATTACTGATGGTCACAGCTGGTGGTTTTCTGTTGCAGAAAGATTGAGAGACTAATTCAAATTTAGAAGCAGCAAATACAGCTTTGAAATGTATTGAAGGTTATGGACCTGTACTAAATAGACGACAGTGCACACATTACTGATCCCTTTTCTATTTTGAACTCAGCATTAAAGAGTTAAAATTAAGACCAACCTATGTAGAGTTCAATAAAGCTTTACTTTGTTTTTTGTATATAAAAACTACCTGTGTGGATAGATTTTTAAGTAATTTTTACTTCTCCCTGGTTCTCTCATATACTTTATTTCAGTTTTATTCTATACTACATAGACCACCACCACCAAGCGGTGCCTTTGAGAATGTCAGGTTTTGACTATGTGAATAATCTGAAAATCATATTTTGTTTCCAAAGCTTGCAATTTAGAACCAATGAAAAGTGGTATGGGTTGCCAAAATGTTGACTTTTTAATCCTTTGTATCAAGATTGTTGTGTTTTAATGAAAAATAATAACTATTGTATAATCTATATGATGCATATCTTTGTCTATGTTTATAAGACTACATCATGTTGTCCTGTAGGAAGTATTCAAAGGCATTATGACACTGAATTGTGGATTAGCTACATAATAATCCTGAATAAGAAGAGACATAAGATTAGATTTTGTTAGTATCTGTAGCAGCCACCTTTTCTCTCCATCAGCTAGGCTTAACTAGAATTACTCAGAATAGCTCAACAGCCTATTCAGATAATTTACCTGCACTCTGACACACGTAAGTAAGACTTGCGATTGTCGGTAATTTTCCTGCCATGGTAATTAGTTTGCTGTATTAGCTATAAATACAGCTCACAGTGTATTCACTGTAGCACATTGTGCATTTAACTCTTCTATGGTCAGCTGCTCTTATGGTCCTGCCCTGAAGTTAATAATACTGCTGATCTTAAAAACCTGCCTTACAACAGATGACTATTTCTCTCTATCAACCAGATTCCTGGTATAATTTCAATCATATATTTTCAAGATACTCCCTCTCCCTCTGGCTTAAGATTTCAGGTTGTAGTAGGCTGCAGTGATTCTTAACAATGTGTTAAAAAAAAAGTAAAAATACACAGTGTAATAGGTAGCAACTGCATTGTGATAATACTTTACTCTTCATCTGTTTTTTATAACTAGTCTTGTAAGTCACTGCTAAAACTCTTGTCTGCAGCGGAATTATGCCTGGAGATTTTCTATTCCCTCCATCCCTCCTTCTAAAAGACCACCGTCTTTCTTCTTCCAACTTTTGCCACAGCCAAAACGCACAGTGCCTATCTAATTCCATACGAAGATATCAATGGAGGAGCATCAGTGAACCAACATACTCAGACCTGCGGAGCACCAGGCAGTAACACCTGAAGGAATTTGCCCAGGAATATGAACTCTGAACACATGTTCTGGTGTTTGTTGCCTGCAATCACCAGTTCTCTCTGCATGAATGTATTTATACATGCACATATAAATATCAGAGTAGTGGCAAATGGACTAAGGGGCTCCTATAACTTTAATAACTAAATATCAGAAATTTCAGTATCACAAAGAAATAAAAGTTGTTTAGTTTCTTCTTTTTGCCCCTCTTACATCAGTGAATCTTTTCAATACACTAAAGATGACAGTTCAGTTTTCAAAATTTGGACCTTCATTAACCTTGTGATTATTTAATGATTTATACTCAGTGTGTATTCAGTCACAGACATGAGAAAGAAAACATCTTTTAGAAAGTCTTGGGTGCATTACCACAATAATTGTGTCATCAAGGACTTTGAAGCACAGACAAAATACATGAAACAGAGGAAGAGTCCCTGTTCACTGAAGAAGTGCAAAGGAAAATATCTATGCTTGCTCAGTAAGTAAAGCCAAAATAGGCAGAAGGAAGAGAGAATTCACTGTCAAATGTGGTGTGCAGAAAATGGAAATTGTTTTTCTAAAGTGCTAGTTGTTATTTCTAAAAAAATTAGATTCTCTTACAGATGCATTTTGCAGAATGCTGGTAGTTAATAAACAGATGGCTACATAACAGATTTCAGCTGGAGAGTACCCATCAAGGGACAGAAGAGTGGAGATATGACCTTGTGTTTTGAGGCAGGAGTGGGAGAAAAAAACAGTGTGCATCCATTCAAAGTACCTATCTGTAAGCCTGCAAAATCAACTTGATTCAGTGAGCTTTAGAGAAGCAAGAAGTGGTTCAAGGAGTCGCCAGATGACTAAATATAAAAGGTACCTAAATATCAACCAAGAAACTCTCATCTTAAATACAATTTAAAACTCAAAAATAAATAAATAAAGCTCTTTGTTTCATTTTTACAACAGGCTGGGTTGTTATATTTCACAGATGTGCTGAGATTGACAGTAATATTGGAGGAAAAATGAATATGGCTTTGATTTGGGAATGCAGATACTTAAATATCTGTAATTAGGCTTCATAAAGGAAAACAGTGGTAGCTGTTTGCAACAATGTTGTGCCAAGGGTTGTGCCTTTCTGAATCAAAGGGGTCAGATGAAAAAAACTTTTATTATTTTTACAATGCTGATTTAAGAGTTTGTCAGCATCTTGAAACACTTTTCAGTACATATGTTCCATTATGAAGAGAGAATTCACTGAAAGAGTACGAGAAAATATTTTTTATTCAATATAAGTGATAGCAAGAATGACTGACCAATATCATCCTTATAGAATAATACTGTATATTGCATTAGTAGAAAATAATTTACTATGTAGAATGTCCTACATTCTAGCAACAGAGAGGAAGTTTTATTCTCTACTCATTGTTTCAGAAAGCCTTGTGGTTTTGTCACATGAGAATGTAGAAGCATGGCATTTTAAAAGGCAAAGCTGTTGACACTTGGTCAGAAACAAAGATTTCTCTTCAATAGCAGTAGTTTTCACACTTTTCAAAGATTTTCCTGAGGAACTTCAGAGAAAATCCAATGTGTACCATAACCAAGTAGAAATTTAAACAATTAAATCTTCAGTGTTCATCATCTTTCTGAAGACACACTGAAAAATTTACTACGTTTTTCCCCAACTTAATAGTTGCAAGAAAAAAATAAAACAGTTTTGTAGTGATGGTTTAGGTATTGATGATAAAAAAAGGCTCATTTAGGCTATTAAAGCAGGAGTGTTTGCCATCTGGAAGAGCTATATACTATATAACATCTGTGCATTTCAGTCTCCAGAACATCACTAACATACTTACAATTAAGAAAAGCAGTGACTATGTATAAACATAGGTGACCATTACTGGAAGAAACACTCTACAATAGATGTAATTTTGATACCATGTAATTTAGCAATGCTCCATGCAGTATTAATGACCCTTCGCAACTTATTCTAATTTTAAAATTCATTACTAAATTATTCAGCAGTATATAAAACAGATGTGTGGCGCTGCAGTACCCAAGTTGCTGTATCTGTTATAAAATTATGTTTTCACAGTCTGAGTGCAATTTGTCCTTTCAGTCTCGTATAGAATCAACGGATCTTTCCAGGTGCTGTGACTCACCTTCAGTTTCCTTATTCCCCTGAAAGATTTCACTTGTGTTCCCTTATTATCTGTTTCAACACTAAATGTCAAGCTTTTATGGTTAGTTTAATTGGTCCTGTTGCTCAAAACTTGATTGGCATATATTATAGGAAAACAGAACACAGAGAAAATGTTTTATTTTTCTTGCAATACCTATTTGCATTTTCTGGAGGTTAGAACTTACTTCTTTGTCCAAGCTTCCTTGGTCTTTCTCTCAGAAAAGATATGAACAAGGAACAAACCTTACAGTTTTAAAAGACTAATTCAGATTTTTCCTATATGTGACAATACACGCTTGGATGCCTTTTGCACCTTTATCTCCATGAATGTTGTGGAAAATACTTTGGAGGAAATTATATGACCTGGTTTATAATTCTGTATGACAGTTTTAGTACCAGTAAAGAAGAAGAGGTGTTTTCTTACCTTCTGTTTTGCGTGAATTGATGACAGGATGACATGACAGAAAGTTTGGTTGAGCTGTTTGTCTTAATACATAGAATAACAAAAGGTGGAGAGATATTTGTCCAGTTATAGTACCTGAAACAAAAAAGCTGACGAGGTAAAACAGGCAAAGCATAAGACCACAGGATAAGGCTGTCCAAAGTACAACACAGCATACCAGAAAGAAGGAAAAAGTGAGTTGGTTTGAAATTATATATCCATATCACTTCCTTTAAAGTCCAAGCTATGCACCACATCCAAATGCAAAAAAAAGTCCAAATAAACATGTATATATATATAAATGGGCCCTAATATGGCCAGATGGCAACTTGACTGTTTGTTCCTAAACAGGTATTCATGTGTGAGTTTGGTCTATTCTGTTTCAAAGTCTGGACAACATGAGATCAGACTCTAAATATGACTAATGAAATCACAACAGAGATGCAAATCGATTTTCTTTTGAAGTACTTAGGTATGATCTTTAGTTTGACTACTAAGATGGAAATCTTACTGGGCTAGTCTCATGTAGTTACCCTGTTGTGGGTATCATCAGTAGAGACAGTTCCAAGTTAACTGCTTTGGACTGGGTCTGGCTTAAACTGCTTTGACTAGTTTAAAGGCAGTACAGGCATAATACTTTTAAAAATTGTGTTAGAATGTTTTTATGTGATCAAGTGAACATTTATATTGTTATGCTCTAGACTAGAAGCAAAACTTCTGCAGCATGGTAATTAGTTAGAATACATTGTGATACTCAGAAGCTGTGCACTAACTATGCCACAGCACATGTTTGACCCAGCTGGCAATCTGCACCTAGAGTAAAAATATGCTGGATGCAGGATTCATTCTGTATAATATCAGAGAACCATCAGTTCTCTGTCTAAAGCAGAATGAATTATCTTATATCTCCCCATTGTCATTAGATAGAAATTGGAACCCTCAGGAGGCTTTTTTTTTCTGATTTATCTTAGATGTCATTGGGTGAGATGAATTTCCTCTTAGAGATGTTTGCAAAGAAATCAAGGATGACTAGGACAGACATAGAGTGAAGATGCCTAAGTTAATGCTAATAAATTATATTCCTGTTGCAACCCCTCACCATACCCAACTCCCATCCCCCATAATCAGAATTATCCAAATATTTCAACTTCCTCCAGTAAGTCTATATGGAGCTTGGTATACTTCTATCAGGTAGGTCTTAATTTTGAAATGCCTTGAGAAATGCTACTTTGCTTTTCTAAATCGTTACTATACTTATAGGAACCCTGTGGTTCCTGTGAGTGACATAGCATTAGAAATAACAACATCAAATAACTTATTTACTTATTTTTTTCCCACCTAGTATATTAGGAGTGAGAAAGATTTCTCCGAGGGGAAAAAAAAAAAAAAAAAAGAGAAAAGAAACCTGTCTAAAATGTTGAAAGGTGAGAAAAAAATATTACATAACTGCTAGAGAATCTGCCTTTTTCCTTGAATAGGCAATATAGGGAAAATTGCTCAGCTATAGTTAAATAGGAGTAATCCCAAGTGGTGGAAAGAAGGGCACTTCATAGTCATGTAATCAACTGAAAGAGCATTTAGAAAGAACAGACAGCTGGCCCAGCCCAAACATGAGCAGCCAAGTGGGAGAGTTTGTCATTCTGTAAATGGCAAAATAACAAACACCTGACCTGAAGATAATAGGTTAATTGCTTTAATATTACATTTTGCATTGATGTTTGTTTTAATGTTGTGATGGATGAAAAGAGGTCATTTTTTTAAAACTCAGGCCTTCCAGAACTGCAAATGCCTGCCCAGTGGCCTGATGAAAAAAATCTCTTAGGTGACAAAATGAGTTGCATGCAAATGACAAGTAGGTTTGATGTGCCCTGAAAGCATTCAGCTTTGAGTGACCTGTGATCATGAATTACTGGCATGCTGCATCAGATCCTAGACTTGTAATTTCATCAAGATCAACAAGATGCAATCTTGAAAACTGTTTGCATGATGTGAGGACGAATTGATGTCCTTGTCCTTCCAGGCTGCTGGATCTGATGCTCAGGAGCCTGACTATTTTGTGTCTCTAAGTAGCAGTATAGGGCCATTGTAAATAATTAAGTAGAAATTTGTTACCCTTTTGTCAAATGTATTTCTGATGTTACTCTTCATTCACCTCCATTAAGAAATCCCTTGATTAAATTTTAAAGTCTTAAACAATTTAAAGGGCTGAGAGCACAGGACACAAACTATAATCTGAATGTTTTGCACAGGAAAGTCATATTCTCTCTGGGAGAAAAGAAAATAATGTCAAGTATTTAATATGCAATCCCATAATTCTCTTTCAAGACTTTTAAGGTTTGATTACCAACTCAGTGGCTGGTGCTTGTAGGTCATTTATTTTCTCATTTATTTGCTTTTAGAGATGCAGAATTTCCTTCTCAATATACTTATGAATGTTTTTATACAAATAGAACGTATGGCTGAGAACTTAATCCCATGCACTTGTATCAAGAGGATGCATATAGAGTAGCCCATAAAAACGTGGATTCTTCAGAATACATATTGCTGTTCCTAACTTAAAAGCCTGGATTCTATCAATAAGTATATGCTAAGTTTTCTGAAAAGTTTAAGAAAGAGACACAACATTTTTAATAAGAAATGGAAAAATTAATTATAATTATCTTGTTTTCTGCATCTGGAGAAGTGATTGGTGATCCTTTTTTTAATGATATGCCACTTCAAATATATAGACACATTTATGAAACACACATTATCATGCATATCTTGAAGTAGACGTGTAACATTAATAGTGGCAAAAGTAATTTACTGTGTCTTAAATAAAAACACAACCTATACTCCGAGAAGAAAAAACTTTACCAGGGATTAGCAGGTACTCCCACAGCAGAGAGTTTAATTTTGGAACAGAGGACACATCATTGATCTTGACCTAATGACTAAAACATATTGCTATGCAGACCTAACTGCTCTAACAAAAAATTAGTTGTTTAGAGGTGATGATTAAGGGGGATAAAATTATTAGATGGGATACAGTACCCCAAATATGAGGAAAGGATAAGAGAATTGAAATTGGAATTGGAATTGTTCACTCTGGAGAAAAGAAGGCTTCAGAGTGACCTGAAGGGAGCCTACAGGAAAGATGGAGAGAGAGATTTTACAAGGGCATGTAGTGACAGGACAAGGGGGAATGGCTTCCAATTGAGAGTAGATTTAGATTAGATATTAGGAAGGAATTCTTTACTCAGAGCATGGTGAGGCACTGGAACAGGTTGGCCAGAGAAGTTGTGGATGCCCCACTGCAGGAGGTATTCAGGGCCAGGTTGGGTGGAGCTCTGAGCAAGCCAATCCAGTAAAAAGTGTTCCTACCCATGGCAGGCAGTTGGATCTAGATGATCTAAGGTCTCTTCCCACGCAAACCACTCAATTATTCTACAGTTCTATGAAATAGGTCATTGTTTTATTTTGTTTATTATTTCCTTAACTTTATGCACTCAGTTATAAATAATGTCATCCCTTAAAGGTACATAAAATTTTTTACCTCAGTTTAGTGAAGCAGTAAAAAGTAAAAGAATTCTGGTACAATACAACATTTAGAAAACACTCCTGTGAATAACAGCTCCTCAGTCATTATACCACATTTGCACTCCCTAACTAAAATGCCGTGAAAAATGACAACTCCCTTTCATAGAATTGTTTACTCCCCCAGTAATATTTGAACACTCATTTAGAAGTTTTGAGTCATTAATATATATTACAGACAATGTATGCACTCCTTAGACCTTACATTTGAAATATCTGTTCACTAAGGATTTGCATACAGGAAATGATTACTCATCCAGTTTTCACATCAAACAGATCTAATTACATCTCATAGAATCATTTTCCTAATTACATGCTCTCATTTTAAAATTTTATGATGTTGGGTTAGATACTTTCCCCCAGTTAAACTTTATAAAACACTCTGTAAGACAAATTTCTCTGCCTCTCCTCTGCCAACATCTCATTTTTCTCTAAGCTTGATCCACACTGTCCCTCCAGCTAAATGCATCTAGTTTCTTCCGAAAAAGATAGGCTGTTTCTAAGAAAACCTCAAGAAAACCTACATATGTAGTACTCTAGGTATATCTACATCTTCTAAATGAATGAGCTGACTCCACAGACAACATTTTCAGTGTCTGTCAGAGAGCAAGCTGGGCTTCTATGCTGAGCTTCAAAAGCATGTTCAGCAACTGTTAGTGGCTGCAGGCTGTGTAATGACTACCACAAAAAAACATTATAAACCGCAAGCTGAGCAAAGCTACAGGCACGATGGACTACATTATGTTGTCCAAAGTATGGTAGACATAATAGCTCAGTAACAGAAAACAAAACCCTTTGTATGTACTTGTCAGAGTTGAGCTCCAGCAGCAGACATTCCTTTTTTAGCTCCTCCACAGTGAAGTCTACAGTTCTTTAGAGCTGCAATTGCAGAAAAATATTGGTTTTAAAAAAAGTTCCAACAAACTTACAATGTCTGAGGTCCAGTTTCTACTCTGGACGCTACTGATCTAAATTTGGCAAGAGTTCACTAGTTGTCCAAAGAACTTAAAAAAATCAAGGGAATGGTGCCTCTTGAATAGGATAACATAGGAAAATTAATTATTTTGGGACATTTAATATTCTCTTTGTTTAGAATCTTTAACTCACTTAGAGTAATTTATATTGTAATGTTGAACATACAAATAAACATTTCCCAGAACCTTTAAAATAATCTTTTTGATCCACTTTCATAAAATTTTAATGTATAGACCTTCAAGTTGCTTTGCAATTTCAGTATTGGAATAAAGTACCCACAAAAATTACAAGCAGATACCATAATCCCAGTACAGCTCTGTGAATTGTAACTAAGTTTGCCTGTTTGTGGCCACAGAGATATATACATACCACTGTCATGTAACCGGGGTGTGGCTGAGCCAAATTTCAGGTCAAGTAACTTCTTTCTGCCCCTGAAACATATCTCCTAATTTTAACTGAATAGAGTATTAGTCTTCCTTTTCTCTCCAGACAGCTGATTTGCTAAGTGCTTTCAGTTATGTCCCAGAATCCTTGTCATAGGTGGCTGGACCTTGCTTGTTTTGATTTGTTTATGCAAGTATTGGTCTACCATGTTTAATTATTTCCAGTGTAATACTGCCTCTGACTTTGAGCCTCTGCTGTTATTCACTTATTTATAAGCAAAGCCCTTACTATTTGCTGGTTATTAGCAAGCTGTAGTATGTGCACTACTGAGAGATAAGAAGGAAAGCTTCATGTCATAGGCACGGATTACTGGCAAAATGTGACATAATTGATCACCAGTCTTCCTCTGTTGCCTAGTTACTGAAATAGAAGTTCTTTCGGGCAGAATATGTCGTCCAGTGCTCATTTAAAAAAGAAAGAACAAAATAAAACAGATATGTGAACGTGATTTGTTGGCATGCATTGTTGTGGAATATCCTTTGTTAAGTATAAAGAGTAGCAGGAGAATATGTATATGAATATGAATATGTATAGGTGTATATACGCACACACACACACAAATTTTTCATCTGTACATATATGATGTACATATATGTATGTATATATATACATGAGAAATGTATATGTAATCACAAGCACATTGGCTTGTGACTGTGCCACTGGTTCTTGGTAACTCCTTGGTAACTTCCATTACCTCTCTTGGTGGAACTGTTCACTGAGGGTGATGTTGAGTATATTTTTAGATAAGTTTGTCCCAGCAGCCCAATTTCGGCTGATACTATGCTGTGAAAGCTTTCTCACTGTGCACTCAATCTCTATTTCAGGGGTAGTTTCTCACACTCTGGTGTAGGCATTCTCTGCTTATAAGCATTTCCTTATATAAGTAAGTAACAGATATATTTTCTTCACTGTTTCTGGCTGGCCGCAACACTTGCAAATGCATTATCATAAATCTCTGCATGTATATGTAAATACTATCTTAAAAACAAGAAGAAGAAATATTCAACTGGGGGACTCGGCTCCTTTAGAATCTGAACAAGGATGAGTCTCAGTGAAATTGACAATGTTTAGATCACTAGGTTATATATTTTTTTTCCTATTTATAAATATAGCTTTGTGAAAACCTTCTTGCTTTTTAAAACACTGTATAATTTTTTTTAAGTGTTTAAATACTTTACTTGCTTTAATCTCAGAATGCACCCATTAGTTCACATAGCCTAGTCTGGAGTCCTGTTTCCAATCTGAATGGAAGAGCTTTTTTTGCCTTTAGAAAAGCAAAACAAGAAAAAAAATGTTTAGAAAGGTAGAATAAAATAAGATTGTCTTGTTTTTTGGTAGGTGACTTAACATTTAAGCCTCTGTTTTATGCATGTAAAAATAAGACATAAAAGAAGCTAAAAAACAACAACTACAAAGCAGTAACAAGAAGCTGACTACCAAAACTCATATATAACTCAGACTGGGATAGCCTGATCTATTGTATATATTTATGCTATTTTTGGAAACACATAAAAAAACCTGTGTATGGAAACACCCGAGACTGCAGCTCATTGTAATTGCATTGGCTCATTACTGAAATGCTTTTTGCATAGAATTTTCTTCTCTCAGATTTTTGTTCCTCTAGAGTTTCCCGGGCTCTTCTCTGTAACATTTTTTTTCTTCTTCTTCTTCTTCCTTTTGCTAGCCTTTTTAACTCAGCTGAAAACTGCTCTTCCTTCTCCTGGGGATGTAACTGCCCTTTCTGGGTATTGTTTGGAAATGCAAATCTTTTAACAAATATAAAGGCAACATTAGGCTGTACATTTTGCTTCTAAACTGAAACAACATATGTAGCTAACTCTATTTTGCTATCATTAAAGAGGAATCAAGAAAGTGGAACAAAGAACTCTGTATACAAATCATAGAAATTCACTTTCACCTAGATATGAAGTCACATAGACCAGGTGGTATAAATTGACATTTCCTTCAATAGACCTCTACCAGGTGACACCAGCTGAGCATCTGGCATCTATTTAGAGGATAAAATATGAAATCCATTTGCTGTTTCAATACACATCTATGCTTTCAATGGATAAAGGGGCTGTTTGAATCGGAATATCAATCTTCATGTTATTAGTCAACAGATTAAAGCTAATCTGAGAAGCACTGTTGATTACATACATATTTGGATTTTAACAGGTTCGTGGTTTTGCAAAACTGTGATTAATTATATGCCTGGCTGGGTGAAATGGGATTAAATAAGTCAATAATTTATTATGGGAATTTTCATTGATTTAGTGTGCAAATCATCAGTAATAGCATGCACTGTGCCAAAGAGTGAGTCAAGCTGAGCTCATTGAAAAGTCTCATATAAAACTCAACTATTTAGGATAGTTCAGACACATGATTGACAACACTTGAGATTCATACAGCTCATCATTTTTCTCTACCCTAGTAAGAGATTGGCCTTTTTGCTATGAAGTTGGAGAATTATTACCCATGCATTTTCTCAGAGATGACTTCTCTGTTCCATACTTATGCTTGTGGTATTCTTTCAAACTCTGCTTTTTTCATTTCCTTTGTAAGGTTTTCAAGTCTTGATTGCTGGAAAAGAGTAATTGACATTCTTTTAACCCACAACAAGGGTGGTGATGTTTTGGGGTTAGGTCATTGTCAATGTATAATTCCTATTTGTGTTTTGTGAATAGGCTGTTGTGTTTTACACTTCATTTTGAAGGTAAGTGCAGCTTAAAGCATTCAGTGCAGCTATTAAGTGCAGCTTAAAGCATTCATTTTAAAGCAGGAAGCTGGCATGTAAAGGAGAGGCTGTAGCTGGGAAGCTTTGACAGAGCAATCAAGGGCTATCAACATCTAATGGCTCTACACCAGTGGATCAATGCACTTGCTAGCAGCAGGGCCATTGACTTTGAACAACTCTGCCCAGAAGCGGAAAGGGTGCATGTTCATGTCAGAGCCGGAAAATTTGCAGCATAAGTGCAGGGGGTTGAAAGAGTCACAGACTGTTTTAAAAGGGGAAAGCTTTTGGTGCAAACAGGGAAGTTTCTCCTTCAGTAGCCAGGTACACAGTTCAACCAGGCCAAAGGCTTGTTGGTCTCAAAGACACAACCTAAATCCTGAGTTCACTCTCTTGCAAAAGGAACAGGAATGGTAAATGCTGTCTGGGATGTTGAACTGTAGGTACATTTGTGCTTTAATACTGAAATATGAAATTGTATATGCATATTTGAGAAGTTGCATAGCTGAGTCAGTGGTTCTTCCTTTCTCTGTGCATTGTGCCTGAATGTTGCCATGAGGAAATCTGACTACACGGCAGCACAGAAAATTTTTTCAAAAATTTCCAAGTCAAATTTTTCTAACCAGCTGTGTCTCAAGGAGGCTTATGCACAGGTTTTACAGTGTTATCGGAAGCACCATATGGTGTTCCATTACATAAAGAGGATCTGACTTGATTGTGCACTAAAAAAGTTTATCCAAGAAAGTTGCTTGGAATTTATTATTAGCCCTTAACTAGTGCTAGTAGTTGTAGAAATGTATAGGATCTAGATTCAATCCAGGCCTGACAGAGGGCAAGTGATATCTGGACAAGTCTGTGTATCAGAAGAGAGCATTCGGGTTTATATCTACATGACAAAAAAAAAAAAAAAAAAAGTTCAGGGGGTTGTACACAGGTGCATTTCTTCAGCATTTTCTTCTGACTAGCAAAATTCAGTGGTGTGACAGTTGCTTATGTAATTGAATAATTTATTTAAGAGCTGAAGAAACTCCTGGTAAACAGACTATGAGGATAAAATTCACTACTTTGTGCGAAATGTCTGTGAAATTGGATGTCTGAAGGCATGTAATGGGTAAAAGGTACACTAGATTCAGACAGAACATGCTTGGGAAAAAAGGTCGTTGATGGAATGCGGTCACTAAAGTGAGACTGTTTCAGGGGATAAGTATGTTTTCAACAGTGGATTTAAAATGATATATCACAGAGAAGTGCAGAGATTGACTGGCTTTAAAAAAGAAACATTTATATAATACACCCAAACCCTACAGCTTGTGGGCACTGATATCCCATCAACACATCACAAGCTTTTTATTTAATTGAGTGTGATTTAGGAAAAAACATTTAGAACACAGTCTGCTCCATCACATCAAATCAATTTAAATTAACAGACCAATGTTTCAGCTGTAAACTGATGCTAATTGAGGACAAGATGCTAGAAGTTACAAGGCATCTCTTGCAAGCTTTAAAGAACTCGATTTCTGTTTACTACAGAGGGAGCAGAGTCATGATCCATATCTTTCACAAAAAAAATATTGGAAAATTTATAGGATTTTTTCAGGTCTTTTGCAGTTACTCTCACTGTAAAGTGTGTGTTTGCTGCAATAGTAAGTAAATGTTTAAACTCTTAGGTAACACTCTGAATAGATGTTGATTAGGCATGTGATGAAATCAAGTGTGTTCTTCAATGGATGGTAATTCCTGGTGTTATCATCCAGTGACATTATTTAAAGGAATTTTTTTTCCTTTGAGATTGAGACAATTAAATATAGCTGAAGCAGAAGCAGTTATTATTGAAATCCTTTTGTAAGATTTAATTCTCTAATGCTACTTGAATAATTAACAATAACAACAAAAAGGAAATTCCCAAATGATAAGTTAATCCCATTTTCTTATTTTTCTTTTTTCTTTTTTTTTTCCTTCCCTCCAACTAAAATCCAGAGGAACAAGCCGTTTGTTGGGTCAGATTTAACAAATGGATGTGCAGGCCCTGTTACCAGGGTTACAAATTATGGCCATCTTCTCTCAAAATCATAGAAACAAGACTACAACAAACATAAACTACCTATAATTTTCTTATTCCAATAATTCAAATTCACATTTCCATTACTGGGGATGAGTAAAGGAAAGTATGATTCATGTTGCAGTGAAAAGCTATTAAGGTCTAAGATTACTTAGGCTTTGAGTGAAAGGTGTCTGTTCTTGTAAATGTGGAAAGCTAAAGTAAAATACTTTGCTAGATTAGGAGATGTGTTTAAGATCTTTGCAGCTATTGGACTAGTAATATGTGTTACTATTTGACACTTTACCATCTCCCTAAAATTTCTGGATTGTTATTCGAACATTCAAATCAGTCTCATTTTCAACCAGGTCTAAGTATCATGGATGATATTCCCTCCACCATAAAAAAAGAAAAAAATAAGAAAAAAAATTTGAAATAATTCTTATCTACCCTTCACTGACTTCCTAGTAATGAGCTAGAAATTACCTTAAACATGAGACAAACTGTTCACAAATTAGAGTATCCTTTTTTGAGAATTTGAATTCAGTCCATGGAGAAATAAGAACCAGGCTTTTCTATTCCCATCTACCTTGAAGCAGAGGGAAGCAGTGTATAAAAGACATACTCTCTGCAGCATTTACACAGCTGTGTACTTTAAGGCATGATGTGTCTGTAGCCAGTGCTCTAAAAATCTGGGAGTTTATACTCACTTTTTTATTTTAGAAAATAGAAATCTGTCTGTCTTCAGAACTTCACAATATTCAAGGCAAGGTATTTCCTGCTATGCTGCGCTGCTTCATCACTTCACAGATGGGTCATGAGTGTGAAGGTCATTGCCCTTTCTAATGAGGCAATGAAGGCCTATGGCTTGGGTACAACATTGCTCATTTTGATATCCTGAATAAAGGAAGGAGTATTGAAGGTATGACTCCTCTGACCCAGGGGAGTTCATCTTTAATGTCTGCACACCTGTATCTGAAATATCAGTAGACTATAGGCAAAGAAACTTAGAGTTTGAGTCCTCAGGCAGAAATCACATCACCTGGGCTCACATGAATCACAGTCTAAAGTTTTTGGGGATTTTTTTCTTTTGACTTCAAAGAGAGTCTGGAGTAGCCAACTCAAATGGAGTATCAGAGTTTGATCTGGCAGAACCAGCTAAGAAGACATCCCACTGTGTGATGGCACCCTCCACTGAGTCGCTGGAAATATCCTAGTCTTGGGTCAGGCCCAGAATCGAGACTAGCTGCTTACAATATCCTATTTAATATTTTTCAAACAAATCTGTCCTAAATATTTTAAATTGAATAGTCTTAAGTTTAAATGCATTATGAATATAAAATATTTCATAATGTCTAATCAGTAGTGAAAAACAGTAAAACCAATGATTTAAGAGTAGATAGTATGTTAATATAAATTTATATATTTAAAAGTACTTACTAGTATGTGCACTAATAAAGGCAAAAAATAACAACATTTTTAAAAATCGAAGTACTTCAAACACTGGTTTTATGGTCTGAAGTGTTTTGACCATTAATTTCAAACATTTGTATTTCTATTTTTGTTCAGCCTTACCTCTTTTATCTTCAGTGAAATATTAGAATATGCGAAGGAAGGAAGAAAATCAGTTTCTAAACAGTCCTAAATACTAGTTTTCCAGTAGTATTCTACTCTTTCTTTGTCAAACAGATCAGATGAATTAGTTAAAATACATTTAAATAAACAGAATATTTTTTTATTTCTCTCACCATCAATTAAACAATAAATATGAGAATTTGTGACTTTTATTCTAAAGAATGAAGTAGTTTGGGGTGCTGAGAACTAATCACTTCAGAACACTAAATAAAGGGAAGACATATACTTCTGTGGTGGTTGTAGTGTCATCTGTTTATTTTATATGTCCCTTCCAGATGCTCAATGCACGAAATAACAGGAGAATATTTGTAACTTCATGTCTTCCTTCTGATTTGAAATTTATTAAACATATATTAATATATTTAGGAAAGTTCTAGCTGCTTTTCCAGTAAGACAGTTTACAAATAGTAGACACAGAGATTTAATTTCGTAAATAAGTTCTTAATTTATTTTTTTTTTTTGTCATACATGTGGTAAATAAACACACAAACACACAGTTTTCGTTTAGCAAAGTTGGTCACTGTTGAGGTTTACTTGTTACCTTCTTGATAAAAAGTTCTTGTTAATTGTTAATACCCCTAGTTGTTTCTTCTTACCTTGTACCTGTACTCCCTTCACATCGGGAATCTTTTCCTCTGCTCCCCAAAGTGGCAAGGAAGACTGCGCACATTACTATATGCAAATAAGAGGACACTGGGAAACAAAAACCCCTACAAACAATGAGCCAACACATAACAGAGAACTTAATAAGGACATATCTTAGCAGTCAAGAAGCAGGACTACTTTTCTATTCCTCATTTACAGTCTGGATAGTGTCACCATAACTGAAGTAACCGGACCAGAATGACACCCCTGGACAACAAGGCATCATGTGTCTTCCTGCAGAGGTTGGAAGCCCCAGATCTGCTGCCTGGCAAAGCTGATCATCCTCTCTTTCAAGTCGCTTCTGAGAACAGTGGTGGTGTGTGTGACCTCTTGGGCTCCCCACCCAGAGCTGACTTTTAATAAAGGCATCAAAGAGGAGTCTGTCTGCTGGCCCTGTTTTCAACAATACATGGACTTTTCGTTAAAGAATTTTCCATTGTAAGTAAATTAAAAATAAAATATGTCATTGGATAAATCTTTTCAGCTCCTGAATGCCAATGAAAAGAGCTGCAATAAGCTGAAGTGTAAGAATTCTGGTTTGCAACATGAAATCCAGCTTCATTGGGGTCAATGAAAAGCTCTGTTATTGATTTCTGTACCACCCTGATCTTTCCTTAGCACCATTAACTAAAAGGCGCTTCCATAGCCAGGGGAATGTTTGCTGTCATCAGAGCAAACAGAGCAGCAGTCTTGTCACTTGGGTGGGTGAAGGAGCCTGAAGTATGGTCAAAGCTGAAAAGGGCCCAGACACTTCATGTGCACATACTGAATGCAGTGAGATGAAGCAAAGTGAGGTTTGGATTTTCATTTTCTCCCTCTGACAATCACTATTTGACAACTCAGCCTCTCTGAAACTGCTGTTGAAAGCTGCATTCCTTGTGCTGACCTTGGCTTTCAAAGCACTGAGCTTCTGTGTTCATGCACGTTTTTGTATCAGGTACTATAAAGCAGTATCTTGAAGCACTTGACCTGTGGCTTTATTATAATTCCCTTGCAACCCTGGGTGGAGGACTTGAAAATCTTTTGTTTTATTAGCTGGCATCACACATTTAAAAAATGAATATAAGCAGAACTAGCTCCGGCTGCAATTGTGCATAGCCTACAACCCAAATTTGTCTAGCTATGCTCTGTTTTGTTTAAGCAGCTTATGTTCTCTTTTTGGGGGGAAATAAAGGCTTTTCTATAATGGGATAAGGGAGAACAAGACATTGTTCATTACTCATTTTAATTTTCAATTTTTTTTTTCAAAAGAGCAGAGCAAGAACAACCCATGTTTACAAAAGAAACAAAAGATCTATTTTTAGCTTCTGTTAACTGTAGCATGGACACCTTTTAAAAGTCCCCTTTTTGGGTATAAACAAACCTTTTAGACTGTCTTACAGGGAGGTGAGAAAGCTTGAGTTACAAATAAAACTTGCTGTTACTAAACTGCAGGATCACAGTTTATTACTAGTTTGGAAAACATTTCTACAAATACTTAAATTTAGTGGAAGTTTTTGGGTTTTCTCAAAATGCTGGCTAGTTTCCATTCCTACATTCCTAATTTAATCTTTCTGATGATATAGGAATCACTGTGTTATGAGTATTTTTCTCTGCTTTGTTTTTCACTATATTTTGCTGATGGAATTCATGTCCAGTGCAAGCCCTGCAGTTTTATTTCCAAACTCTCTAGAGGGGCCTGATCAAAGCTACTTTGTGCCCTCTGTGTGCCTGAGTCTCCTCAGATGTAATCAAGAAAATGAGAAAGAGGAGAATGAACATCTGAGGAATTAAAAAATTATTGACCTTCTCTGGATTTGTGTAAGGAGGAATTGGTTCAGAGGGCTTCTCCCAAGTCCCTCACTTAAGGCAGCTATTGATGTTGTTTCAATAAATGAATAAGCCTGATTTGATGGTAAAAAGCTCTGGCGGGAAATGACAGTTCTGTGCCATACATTAAAAATGTGCAAAACTTTGGTTGAAACTTAACTTAGATTTTTATTTTTCTGACTAGCTACTCAGGTAGTTGAACTGAAATGATGAAGTAATTAAAATAACTGATAAAGGTAGTAGCTTCAGAAATCTGCATCCAAAGTCTTAAAATTTACTAAGCGCAAGTGTAGTACCAACAACATTCTAGCCACAGTGATATTTTCCCAATGACTCAAAACACCTTTATGAACACTAAAGATACAAAACTATATTTTCTTCAGTACAGCAAGTACTTTGAAATGTTATACCAAGCCATTAGCTATGTTTAAATGTTAGGGAGAAAGTCAGAGGCAACAGAGCTCCATGAACTCCAAAATACATGAGATATTTTTTCTTTTTTTCTTTAAAAGTTTGGCGTAGCTATTTACAAGTCATCCAATTTCTAGCTTCTTCTTTAATACTAAAACTGAAACTATTTTGTAGGGTAAAAAAATATAAATATATACATATATATTTAAATTTCAAATAAGTTTAGTTGGACTTCAGAGATTTATGGAAAGAAAAGTATTCCTTTCAAATAAATATCTAATTTATTGAATAACTAGTCACCAGCTTTATAACACTTACACAAATTTTAAACAATTTAGAAGCTGAAAAGCATTGAAGTTATTTCAGAGTATCACTTTAGAGACTGACATTCTAAACTCAGTTATGGCCAGCTAGTTTATGTCAATAAGAATCTTCAAAATCTGTTACTTTTCCTCTCCTCTTTACAGAGTATCTGGGGGGGTTGAAGTAGTCTGAATGGTTTGAAGCTTTGACTTCTGTCAGTAAGATGGCGTCAGTGCTTTCTTATGCTGAAAAAATATAAAAGAAAGACAAAGAAGTCAAGCTGATATGGGCAAAATTCTAGAGTGTTCAAGAAAACAGTGTTCTAATCAATCTGAAAGTGAAATATTGGGCAATTAACACTGAAAGTCTATTTAATTAGGGTGAATCATGTAAAAAGAAATGTTGTGTAGCCTTGTTTATGTAATCATTATATTTACCCTTTTGCTATAGTTACAATTCATAATGCATAAGTAGTAAAGTTGTCTTATTTTCCATAAACATTATGAGTTGTTCTGCTAGTTAATTCTCAGTTCAATATGAGCAGTGTTTGTTAGCTAGTAAGATTCTAAATGCAGGACTAATGATAAAAAATCAATATAAACAGTAAGGTATATACACAAAGCCTATGAAATAAGCTAATACAGCTAATACCAAGGTGTTCTAATATGAAAAAATGATTGGAAAAGCTTTTCATTTTTTTAATCATAGAATCACACTCTAAGCACTTGTTAACCAAATTCTTAGAAATTCATAGTATATTTTCTTAAGAGACTAAAATACTAACAAGTAGTTGTTTGTTAGAAAATGAAAAATCTGTACACATTTGATTCAATACATATTTAATAAAGTGTTTGCCTGTAAAATATATCTATACACAATATACAGACTCTTTAGAAGAACATGCTTTCCCCAATATGACACTTTAGACATTATGACTTTTCCAGTGTACGACTCTTGAGAGCTGATCAACAACGGACATGGAAAAGTCTGCAGAAGACATCTAATTTTTAACCAATCTGCCTTTCTTTGCTTGAAGGTGAACAAATATTGACTGACTGTTTTCATTATTCATAGTGACTGGATGTACACCTCCTACCTAAGGAGAATATTCATAATATTTTGTACATATGAAGGCACAAGAGCAGGAGACACATTAGCTTTGGATTCTATGCCTGTTTTTTAGAATTCTATTAAAAAAAAAAATGCAAAATTTTGAAAAAGTATTTGGAAGGCAAATAAAAATAAATAAGTCAGTAAATAAATAAATAAATAAATACAGAGTTTCACTGTGTAATGCTGTTTGCTAACTGCAGCTGTCATTTCAGGGCAAGCAGTGAGCAGGCTTGTGGCAGACCCATGCAGAGTTTGGACTTTGCAGACAGGGACAAGGACTTTTCCTCTGCTGAAGAACTGTATTATCGACCATAAAGAAAAGTGTGCTGGTGTGAGATATCCTCATTAGCCTGCTCTGCTTAGCAGGTGTGCTGCTGCCAGCTGTGCCAGCTGCAGCTTGGTGGTGGCCCTCAGAGTCAAGTGCACACACAGCCAAGGTAAAGCACAGCAGCAATCAGCTCTTTTGTGATAGGACCACAGACATTCAGATAATCACCTGTAAAGTTTACTGTATGTAAATGTTGTGAATGTTTTTTTACTGCTATGCAATACCCAAAAATAACAGAAATGTTGCTAGAAACTGTAAGTCGATAAGAAGTTTTAAGTAATCACAAAAATTCCAGGAAAATTATGCTAGATAATTAGCAGCAAAAGACAGCATATAGCATCACTAGCTGTCAAAGATGTAGAAATTGTACTTCAGAAGTTTTTGTGCTGCCAAAAGACTGTAACTGAAGAAATAAAACTGCAGTTGATCTAAAATCACATTTGCAAGAACTGGAGAGGGAATCTTCTTAGTGGCTTATTGCTATTTATGTTGTTCCATCAGTCACTTTGCATTATTCCTCATGTCAAGGTGTTAGTGTCAAAAATTGCCTTTTACTCATGTATCCTTTTAGAAGGTAATAAAGCTGATTAACTTATTTAGGAGGTAATTACCTATACAAGAATTAAGAGTTAGACTCTGGCTGCATCGTTCACATATGCTCAGAGGGAGAGAAAAAAATATGAACAGCCATTCTTGTTCAGTTGCTTCTTTATAGGCACACATCCTTATTTCTTCTATTAAAACCAAACATTTATTCCACAAAATATTCAATCTGAAGATCAACACACATCATCCATGACCATATCCTTAGAACAACAGATAAAATTTCTGCAGGTAGCAATAGTGCCTAATATTTCCCTTCCCTTCCCGAACCTTCCCTTCCTGAACCTTCCCTTCCCTTCCCAAACCTTCCCTTCCTGAACCTTCCCTTCCCTTCCTGAACCTTCCCTTCCTGAACCTTCCCTTCCCTTCCTGAACCTTCCCTTCC